>CM065680.1:49370114-49382614 GCA_017654935.2 Phymorhynchus buccinoides
GGAGGGAGAGTAGGGAGAGAGAGAGAAGAGGAGGGAGAAAGAAAGAGAAGAAAGACAAGGAGAGAGAGAGGATGAGAGCGGGTGAAAGGCTGAGACTAGCCAGGGATGTAAAAGATTAGGACAGAGAGAGAGGGGTTCGAAATGAATGAGGCATCTGATCCGTAGGTGGGAAGACGGGTTTGCGGGGTAAGAAAGCCCGTGCATTATCTCCATGAAATAAAGCAAAATTTTCAGGCACATTTTGCCCATGAGACGAGTTAGGTGACCTGAAGCAATTATTAACACTCCGTTTTTACCTTTGTTTTACCCTTAAACATGAAAATATCCCACTGAAGCAATATGGTCTTACCACCTTATCCGCTTTGAAGGAGATATAACAGAAGTGATAATACGAGTAACAACATGGTAGGTAGAGAAGGCATATATTATTATCCCAATCTCACAATATATAAGACATAAACTGAAAATATCACCCCACAAAACCCAAGAAGAAAAAACACAAATAGATACACAAAGTGGGTTGTGTAATCATTTTCAAACCGAGTTGTCTACAACCGACCAGCCGGGGAGGCTTAGGAGATCCAGTTTCCCTACCCTATAATTATAATCTGCTCCACCACGAGCGATACAGGGTGGTTGACGACTGTTGGATTTTTCGGTGCTTTCGTTTTGTTAAACCGATGATTCGCTCACAACAAACAAATAGACAGGTATTTACACGGCGCTGAAATTTGATAGAGAAAAATCAAACATAAGCGCACACACAGTTAACATTCATAACGCATTTAATTAAAAACAAAATGACTTGCAAAGCGGACACGTATGAATGGCATACTAGCTCAGAAACAGCACTAAAGAAAGAGAGAGAAGAGGAAAGAGAGAAATGCGAGCCTCAATTGGAAGGGGGAGAAACAGGTGGGTTTTAGGGGTTAGATTTTGAAAGCATGAGAGAGAGAGGGTCCGTCGATGCCTGACGGAGGGAGAGGAGAAGTTTGTTCTGAGATGTCGGGTCCTGAGACAGCAAAAGATCGCCGAACAACAGTTGAAAAGCTTATACCTAGGATCTGGACAGAAAGAGGGTCAGATAATGCGACGTAAAAAAGTGCGAGCTGGAAAGATTGTCGCAGAGGTAAGAGAGCAGATTTATGGATAGATTTATAGCCAAAGGGTTGTTTTTGTTTTTATGTATTCATACTTCAATTATTGTATGCGACAGGAAGGGAACAGTGCCAATAACGGAGAAGAGGGCTGACCCATACGATCGAAACTTTTTTTCCCAAGGGGACAAAGGACGAGCAGCGTGTGTGAAATACGCTGGAGAAAGAGACAGAGAAGGGACTGCTAGGCCCAGAAAGGAGAGCATTACAGTAGTCAAGACGAGATAGGATGAGGAAAAGTGAACAAGTTTTTGCTCGTGACAGACAGACAGGACAGAGACAAAAAGACAATACCTTCCTCGTTGGTTAAAACGCACCTTTATAAAACACACACCCTTAGCACATGGCGTTGGGGCATGCCAAAAAGGGGGCGGGGGGTGGGGGGGGGGGTGTTGCGAGAAGCAGAAGACAGCATAGGCAAACAGATTAAAGCGTACGTTAGAAGAGTCCTGTAGTAATCAGGGATACTGCTTGTCACACGTATTCCAAAACAAATTCCCTCCTAGTTGCGGTGTGCCCCTCCCACAAAAACAGGTTCGCTACAAAGGCGCTGACTGGCAAAGGAATTCAATTTTCTCAGGGGAACTCTTCGGACCAGAAAATGTTATGTACAACTCACCCCTACCCCCAAACACCCCTACCCCTGCCCCTACCCTAGACCTTCCAGTGTCTTCAACTTGCACGCTTCGTCATCTCTTTCACACAACACACACACACACACACACACACACACACACACAAACACACACACACACACACACACACACCACACCACACCACACACACACACACAAACACACACACACACCCACACAAACACGACACTATACGCTACTCGCATTGTTAAGACTTTGCAACTATAGAATATGGATGCTTTAAGACTCTCGAAAAGTTGAAAAAGAGAGGGTAGAGTAATAGTCGCGCTTTGAACGACCGTCCGACTCTAGTGTTAGCGACTGTCACTGGCGAGAAAAGCCGTTTTGTTACTATATAAATTAGCTGTGTAGCTTATCTCTGTGTGAACAAAAACGTTGTTGACTATGGCTGCGTTAAGCCCTCGTAGTGTTTCATACTGAAGTATTTCGCCTGTAACGACCGTTACGGCTATGTTTTTAAAAGGACTTTTTCTAATCACTTTGGCAAAGGTCGTTTTTGAAAACCTCGAAAAGTTTCTTGTGAATACAGAAATATTCGCAAAAGTAACGACCGCCTAAGATCAGGGCAACGATCCGGATCCACATGGGTTATATACAGGACCGTTACGCTCTGTGTATTGACCGATACCCCCTTTGTATAAAAAACCGTTTATGCTTGCAACTATAGAGTTTGGACGTCTGCGCAAAACGCTTGAATAGATGGGTATTCGCTCTTGTAACGACGTTTACGCTGTGGTGTGATGGATGGTTGAAACGGCCATTTGCCCACATTGTTTTTTTATTAAAGACCGTTGGAAATATAGGAATATGGCTGTGTAGCCATTGAAACAATTGTGGAATAGAGGGAGTATTCGCTCTGTGTAACGACTGTTTCCTCACGTTGCATAATAGGACCTGTGCTACTCTAGGATAGCTTGGTAATAAGCCTCTCAAAAAACGTTGGATTTGAAAAAGAGGAGGTATTACGTTTGTCACGACCGTTACGCTCTGTGGAACGACCGTCCTCACTTTGTAAAAGGGACAGTCGACAAATATTAGAATATGGCTGTGTAAGCCTTCGAAACGTGTGGAATTGAGATATTCGCTCTTTTGAATGATGAAACGGACCTGTTTACCGCTCTTGAAACGACCGTTTACGTCTGTTGTAACGACCGTTTTTATGTCACTTTGAAAATGGACGTTGGAACTATAGAATATGGCGTGTAAGCCCTACCTCGAAACCGTTTGATTTTTGAATAGAGAGTATTCGATCTTGTAACGGACGTTTACGCTCTGTTGTGTGTAACGGACCGTTTTCTTCAATTAGTAGTAACCAGACCGTTGCAACTATAGAAGGAAGAGGGGCTTGTGGGTAAGCCTTTCAAAAACGTTTGAATAGAGAGTATTCGCTCTCTCGCTTAAAAAACCGTTTAGTTCCGTTTTTTGTGTAACGACAGTTCCTCACATTGTAAGGACCGTTTTTGCAACTATCGATTATGCGTCGTGTAAACCGAATTATTTTAAAACGCTTGTTGAATAGAGAGTTATTTGTTCTTTTGTACAGAACCGTTTCCGTTGCGTTCTTGTAACAAACCTTACTAACTTTGTAAAGACGTTTGGAACTATGGAACTATGGTCCTGTAAGTCCTCCGACGCTTTGCCTACATAGACGAGTCGTTCGCTCTTGTGTACAACCGTTACTCAATGTTCGTGGTAAAAAGACCAACTCAAAAGATTTTAGACATTATGTTTGGCTGTGTAAACGTCTAGAGGAAAGCTTTGAATGGAGGGTGGGAGACTGAGAAAACTCTTTGTAACGACAGCTATGCTTCTGTTAACGGACCGTTACTCACTTTGTAAAGACGTTGGAACTATATAAATATGCCGTGGGGTGTAGGTAACACGTTTTGTTGATACGAGAGAATATTCGCTCTTGTAACAGAAAGTTACTCATTTTGGGGAAAGGACCGTTGAACTGCTAGAATATGGCCCTTGTGTGCTGTGAAAGCCCCCTCGAAACGTTTGGATTAGAGTTTGATTCGCTCTCTTGTAACGACAATACGCCCTGTGGAACGCCCGTCCCCGTTCAGCCGTACACTTAGGAAAGACCGTTGTTTGGAAAATTAGAATAAGGTGCTGTGGTAAAGCACTTCTATCGTACCAAACGTATTGAATAGAGAGTATTCTCTCCTTATATAGAACGGTTTAGCTCTGTGTAAAACGACCGTTCTCAGTTTGTAAAGCCATTATTTGCAAATAAAAAGTATGTTTGGTAAGCCCTCCAAAACGTTTGAAAACAGGTATATTTGTGCTCTTGTAATGACCGTTTTTACGCGCTGTATAACGACAGCGATACTCACTGTGAAAAAAGACGTTTTTGGAACTATAGATTATGGTTGTGTAAGCCCTCAAAAACGTTTGTTGAATAGAGGAGTATCCGTCTTGTTAACGGGGGGGGGGAGGGGGGGGGGGGGGGGGGGGGGGGGGGGGGGACCATTGCACTCTCTGTTAACGACCGTGTATCAACTTGTTAAAGACAATTGAAACTATAGAGTATGTGCTGTGTAAGCCCTCAACACGTTTGAACAGAGAGTATTGCTCATGTTATGATCGTTTACGGTCTGTTGTAACAAGGCCGGCCGTACGCAACTTTTAAAACCGTTTAGTGGAACTATATATATGAGCTGTAGCTTGACTGAAAAAGCCCCCGAAACGTTTTGAATAGAGAGGGAGTATTTCATCTTTGTAATGACCGTTTCGCTTATGGGTAATGACCGTTTTCCTCCACTTTGTAAAGACCGTTGAGCGATAGGAGAAAATGGTGTGAAAGCCATGACATGTTTGAATAGAGGATTATTTGCTCTAGTAACGACCGACTATTGCTCGGTGTAACATTTCCGTTTCCTCACTTTGTAAAGTACCTTTTGCAACTATTCCAGTATGGTTCTGTGGTAAGCTCACAAAACGTTTTGAAAAGAGAGGTATGTGCTCACGTACGACCGATAGTTCGATTGTAACAACCATTATTCACTTGTAAAGACCGTTTTCAAATATAGAATGTTGGTTCTTGTTGTAAGCCCTACAACGTTTGGAATAGAGACTATCGCTCCGTAAACGACCGTGACGCTCTGTTGTTAACGACCGTCCTTCGCTTTTAAAAGAACCTTTGCAAACACTGAGTATTGTTGGTAAGCCCTCCCAAAACGAGATATGACGTGGGGACAGTAAACCCAATCATTAGACCCCGACCACTTTCAGGCATACCGATCTCCCTGACACTTGACCTTGACCTTCATTGGTAACGCCATCTCAGAAACGGGCCATATAAGCGAAAATACATCCATGCCAAGTTCAAGACTGGTAAGGACCTGCGGTGGACGGGTGTCGAATATGGGCCCTTAAACGATTTTCGGTTTTCAAGGTCAGACTACGCAACGTCAAGGTCAGGAACGGGCAAAAAAAAAAAAGTTTTCCACAGATTTTGCCTTCCTCTCATTGGGGACACACAATTTGAGAGGAGAGATCCCGGTGTCAAAGCGGTTCGGGTATGATCCTGGGCACAGACAGAAAAGAAACAAAACACAAAAAAAAAGGAAAAAAACAAACAGCTCCCGATTTACTAACCGAAATACGTGCGTGTGGAGATGAGTGTGCCCCCCCCCCCGCCCCCCCCCCCCCCCCCCCCCCCCCCCCCCTACTCCCCCACACGACCCTTGGCGGAGGTTTTCCGAAAAAGCAAGGATGGCATGACCTTTCCGAGAGTGTGCCAAGGATGCTGGAACCAAATTTGGTTTCTAGATTGTTCTCGTTTCGATCGGTTGAGAACTGTTGGCCCCCCCTCCAATGCCCAAACCCCCTGAAAAACCCCCCCCCCCCCCCCCCCCACCCCCTCCCCAACCACCACCCCACAACAACCCGACCCCAATTCCCACCCCCTCTCCCCCCCTCCCCCAAGCCACCCCCCCCCTATTCCCCTCCTCTCCCCTCCAAAACCCCCTCCCCCTCCCTCCACCACCCCCCCAATACACCACCACAGCTCACAGCTCACACGCATTTTGCCGTTAGTAAAATCCGAGCTGCGTTTCCTGTGGTCCCCCCCCCCCCTCCCCCACTGACCCATTGGCGGAGGGACGCATGACCTTCGGAGGGTTGTTTGTCACAAGGATGCTTGTGATGCTAAATGGTGTCGCATCGGGTTTGTCGATCGGTTGACGAAACTGTGGCGTACGTGATTGATAAGGGACAGACAGAAAGACACAGACCAGACAGACACACACAACAGGCACAGAATTTTGAAAAAATATATAAGATAAGATAAGATGATCTGTAAGCCTTCGAAATTGTTTTTTTGAATAGAGAGTATCGCTTTTATACCGACGTCCGTCCCGCTACGCTCTTGTGTAACCGGACCGTTACACTATGGTGCAACGACCGTTATGCACTTTGTTTTGTAAAGAACCGTTGTTGGAACTATAGAATACGCTGGTGTAAGTCTCGAAACTTTGAACAGAAAGTAATAGCTGCTCTTTATAATGACCATTTCATGCTCTGGTTGTAACGACTGTTCCCAATGGTTTAAGTCCGTTGGGACTTATAGAATATGGCTGTTGGTAAGCCCTCGTGGGACTGAAATGGTTGAGGGACTACAGTATATACAGGTTATTAGTCGGGTGACCCCTTAGTCTTAGTGGGAAATATCTGCAAATGATCATACCTGCTTAGCTTTTGTTGGTGTGCTGTTACGAGGACATCAAGGGCAATGCACAATCAAATCAATAGTTAAGCTTAATTCGCATCTGCATGAATGAACGGCCTAAAAATGACGGCTCTGTGTGATGGAAAAACGGCCACATTTCAAATATTGAATAACCTACCCGCCAACGGGTGCAACACAATGCGTTCAATTTTAGCTACGTCATAAAGCAGTTGACAATGTGCAGGACGTCGTTATGAATAGACCGGAAGTTCGAACCGCGAAGTGCTTTTTCTTGAACGGAGGTATACCATGACCTTTAAATGGGCTTCAAGAAAGAGGAAAACCCAGAGAAGCAAATATCACACAAATAAACATATGTTTTTTATAATGTTGATCTTCAGGATGGCCTATAGAATGCTATAATTTGGTGGGGATATACGTTAACCGTTTTGGCAGTTAATCAAGTTATGGTAAAATAGGTTGTCGGTCATTATTCATTTACGTTTTTCTTGTTTTGCGGGTCGATTTTGCCTCAATTTGAATGAAGTTGCAACCAAATTGCTCTCTATGCAAAATTGCTATAAATGAAAGGTACATTCCATCCGTGATTGTTTGTCGAAATAACGGTTCCACCCAACGGTTTTTTAAAAATCGGTCAAATTTCAAATTTATGTATTAAAAAAAATATGTGGACAGGACCCAGAATGCTGTTCATATCTCAAATGTGCCAGTTTTTAAACGGTCAAATTTCAAATCTAAATAAATGGTAAAAAATTTTCCTCTGGAAGAATGTGTTCATATTTCCAAGTTGCAACAACTAGTTCTCTATGTAAAATGTACAATATAAAAGAGTATTCCACTGCATGTTTTGCCCCAAAAAACCCGGCCCAACAACGGCTTTTCTATATACTTTTAAAACGATCAAATTTTCAAATTTAAATAAATTTTGAAAAAATGTCTGGACAGAATGCAGTCATATTTCAAGTTTTTGCCAACAAACTGTGTTATGTAAAATTACTAAAATGTACAATATAAAGAGGTAGTCACTGCCATTGGTTTTGCCCCCCCCCAAAAAAACCCCCCGGCCAACAAAACGTATTATTTTTTTTTTTTTTCTTTTTTATTCATTTTTTTTAAAACGATCAAATTCAAAAATTTAAAATTAAAATTAAAACAGGTCCTGCCCCGGACTAGGAATGCATTCATAATTTCAAGTTGCAAACAAAACTGTTCTATGTAAAAGATGTACAATAGAAAAAGAGAGGCCTATTCATCTGCATTTGCTATAAACACATTATTTATAAATTTATTGCCCACCCCCCCCCCCCCCCCCCCCCCCCCCCCACCCCCCCCCCCCCCCCACCCCCCCCCCCCCCCCTCCCCCCCCCCCCCCCCCGCCCCCCACCCCGCCCCCTACCCCCCCCCCCCCCCCCCCCCCCCCCCCCCCCCCCCCCCCCCCCCCCCCCCCCCCCCCCCCCCCCCCCCCCCCCCCCCTCCCCCCCCCCCTCCCCCCCCCCCCCCCCCCCCCCCCCCCCCCCCCCCCCCCCCCCCCCCCTCCCCCCCCCCCCCCCCCCCCCCCCCCCCCCCCCCCCCCCCCCCCCCCCCCCCCCCCCCCCCCCCCCCCCCCCCCCCCCCCCCCCCCCCCCCCCCCCCCCCCCCCCCCCCGCCCCCCCCCCCCCCCCCCCCCCCCCCCCCCCCCCCCCCCCCCCCCCCCCCCCCCCCCCTCCCCCCCCCCCCCCCCCCCCCCCCCCCCCACCCCCCCACCCCCCCCCCCCCCCCCCCCCCCCCCCCCCCACCCCCCCACCCCCCCACCCCCCCCCCCCCCCCCCACCCCCCCCCCCCCCCCCCCCCCCCCCCCCCCCCCCCCCCCTCCCCCCCCCCCCCCCCTCCCCCCCCCCCCACCCCCCCCCTCCCCCCCCACCCCCCCCCCCCCCACCCCCCCCCCACCCCCAAACGGTCAAAACGGTTTTTAAATTATTTTTATAAAACCGGTCAAAAATTTCAAATGTAAATTAATAAAAAAAAATGAGTAGGACAAAAAAAATATGTCGACAGATTGTGTTCATATTCAAGTTGCCCAACAATTGTTCCTATGCAAAGTGTGCAAATTAAAGGCATTCACTTCATTATGTTGCCCCTCAAAACGGCAAAAACGGTTACAACGGTTAAAATTCAATTCTAATTAAATGAAATATGTCTGTTTAAGTTGTAACAACTGTTTCTAAACAAAATATGCAGTATAAGTGGTATTCACTGCGCCCCCCCCCCCCAAACCAAAAACACACACACCACACACAACACAAAACGGCTGAAAACGGTCACATTTCAAATTTAAATAAATAAAGAATGTCTGTAAATAATGTGTTCAGATTTCAACTTGCAACAACGGTTGCAATGCAAAATGTACAATATAAAGGGTATTCACTGCATTTTTTGCCGAAAAATGGTTAAGACATGTTTGTCTGTTTGTCGGTCTGTCTTTTGTCTTTTATATCGCTTGTGTGTCTGTCTGAATCTGTCTTGGTTGGTATGTTTGTTTCAGTCTACCTGTCTGTCTGTCTGTCTGTCTGTCTGTCTGTCTCTGTCTCTGTCTCTGTCTCTCTCTCTCTCTTTCTCTCTCTTCTCTCTCTCTCTCTCCCCTCCCCGCATCTCTCTCTCTCTCTCGCTCTCTCTCTCTCTCTCTCTCTCTCTCTCTCTCTCTCTCACACACACACACACACATGCACACACACACACAAACACACACATTACATGCGTGCACGCACACACACACATACACACACACACCTGTCCACCTGTAGCTTCATCTATCTCTATGCATGCATGTGTGTGCACACACACGCATGTGCGTGCATGTGTGTGTGTGTGTGTGTGTGTGGCTGTGTGTGTGTGTGTGTGTGTGTGTGTGTGTGTGTGTGTGTGTTGTGGGTGTGTGTGTGAGTGTGTGTGTGTGTGTGTGTGCGTGTGTGTGTGTGTGTGACCGCGCGTGTCTGTGTGTTTAGGGATTTAGGAAATTAATGGCATGCAAACAACTAGCATAGTGCCAACACGAACTATATAGTGCAAAGTGCACATTTTGGTTTCAAGGTCAAGGTCAAGGTAAGCACGCAAATACATGGGTACATCAATATATAATGTCATGAAAGGTTGCCATACGCTTGTTTTTGTCCATACATGCATAAAAATTATATCACAATATAATTCTACAATTCTGCTTTCAACATGCATAGTTTGAAAATGATGTCATCAGTGACGTCATTTTCGGAACGTCATCAATAAAGCCATGTTTGCAGTTGAGCCTATAAAAAATTGATCTGACAAAATAGCGACTTTATTTATACACCTTTACATGTTGGAAACTTACAAACGAGTTGGTGAAAATTTATGCGGATTTGAATTCTGTTTATGGGCGGCATTGAGTGTCCCGTTACATTTTTTAAGCGGATAGAGCTTTTTTTGAAACTGGGAAAACTGACTTTGAAGACACTAGCTAGAGAAGGAGATTACTGACAATCATAAACGAACAATATTTTCTTTAGATGAAAGCACTGGAAGCAGAATTTCCATTCATTTTTGGTTAGAAAGTACGCCAATTGTGAAGGGAATGATTAAGCTTTGCTTGGTTTTCGCAGAGTCTTCTCTGTTTGGTTTAGTTAGTTCCCCAGGCCTGAGGACATTTCCTGGGCGATTTACATTTGATTATTTGGCCTTTCGGTCAAGGAGAACCTTGAACTGGCAGGGAAAAGAACACGTGCCTCATAGTTGGTCAGGACCTAGACCGTTTTCGTTTTCTTTTTAAGTGTTTATAGCTTTATTGTTTTTGTTAACTTCTTTGTCAAATAGTGGAACACCCCTTTTGGGAAAATTTCTCTTCATTTGTGGGTTTTTTTTGGTGTGTGTGTGTTTGTGTGTGTGTGTGTGTGTGTTGTGTGTGTGTGTGTGTGTGTGTGCGTTTGTGTGTGCGTGCGTTGTGTGTGTGTGTGGTGTGTGTGTGTGTGTGTGTTGTGTGCGTGTGTGTGTGCGTGTGCGTGACTGTGTGTGTGCGTGTGGCGTGCGTGCGTTGTGTGTGTTGGCGTTTTGCATCTCTACTCTGATTACCTTCACTGTACCCTTCCCTGTATTCCGGATTACCTTGCGTAAAACTGCAGGTAGACCGTGACATAATTGCCAAATTTCTGCGACAAATCTTTGCCCTGAAAACTGACACAGAAGATAGATACCCTACATACGAATCGAAGACATAAAAAAAACGGTGGGTAAAATGTTGACTAAATGTTCATCCCAATTAATGGACCATGCGACCCAAAATCTTTCTGTGATGTGATCACAAAGACGAAACTTAGGTACGTTTTTGTGGCATCTCCATCAAGTCATTATATCATATGTATGTGTCTGCTGATCCAGTTTAAGAAATTGTTCTGCGACAGGATTTCGTGAGTTGGAAGTGCTTTTCTTCAGTTTGTACAATACCACTGGCCCTGTCATTGTCGATATTGTGCATGACAAGTATGCAATCACTGCTCATAAACACGTGGAAACAATTTTTTCACAAACTTATGAACTCTGTTCATGAGCAGCGCTCAGCCATCGGTACTAATAGAATCCCACGACTTCATAAAAACGCTAGTCCTCTCAAGGTCAAGGTGACTATGACCTACTCTGATAAGTAAGATGTCCAAGTTCTCACCCACTCAGTCCCCGGACCCAATTGGATACCATGCTGTTTTGGGTTATTCTTGTTATTAAAGCAGAAGTTAGAAAAGCGAAAATATTCTGCTGTCCAAGGCCTGCAAAAAGCATCGGTTTCACACCTTCTTTTTGTAGGAGTACCAAAAAGTACGTTAATCAAAGGCAAAATGATTGCAAATGTGTGTGATTATCAGAGAAGGGTGGTTTACAATGATGCCAAATGTTCATGTAAATCCACCGCTCAGTTGTTGTTTTACAACAGGAAGAACATTATTTATTGATGGGCCAACGTAATATATGCTTGGATGTTGTCTAATCTATGTGATACACAACCATACGTTTAAACGGCCAAATTATTCGTAACGTACACTTGAAAAACAGTGTCCTGCATCTTGTTTTAACATTTAGCTAAATCTAAAGAAACAATAAAAGAAGAAGAAAAAAAAAGCATGCTGACAACTTCAACTATATTCCCCCCTGTATAAACAGTTAGAATTTGTATTCGGTAGCCCAGTAACTTCCGGTTATTTTGTTATACAGGAAGTTCTAAAAACTTGATTTTCAGTAGATTAGTTCAATATGAACATATTCTGCCTGGCCGTTTATGTGTTATTCAAGATTTAAATGTGTCCGTTTGGGCAGTTTTGGGACGTTTGGGGTCGTTTAAACGACCAAATTATTTGTAAAGTACTCTTAAACAAGCGCGGATTCGCAATCGTTTATGGCACGCTTTTCTTTCTCTTTTACAATATGTGCGACAATTTTAGACAGACCGACCGACAGACAGACCGACAAACTGAGTTATAGTGTCCTGCATCTTTTTTGAACATTCAGCAAAATCGAAAGAGACAATAAAAGCAGAAAGAAAAGAAAAACACACACTAAAAAGCATGCTGACAACTTCAACAATATTCCCCCTAGAGACAGGGAGACGTCAATAACCGTTAAATTTGATAGAGGGCAAAACTAGCTTGATCGACCCTTCCCCCCATCCCTCACACAACCACACCCATTCTCAGATTGATTTTGCTTGCTATTAATGTTTTCTACCAGCAAACCAAAGGATATCCTTGTATTGAATTATTTGGTGTCATTTCAGTTAACTCTCTTACTCACATGGGTTTTAAGTTCAACGGCCAAGTGGTTTCTAATAGTGTAACTGTAAAGTCTGAATCAGTGAGTATATCCTTGACGGAGATTTGCACTGAAGATTTCCATGGTCAAAGTATGCCTCACTGTGCTGTTTTTGTGATACACATACAGAATATGTATGGTTTCGGAGTCAACATCCAAGATGTTACGTAATTTTCAGCTCAATGTCAT
>CM065680.1:49392614-49406364 GCA_017654935.2 Phymorhynchus buccinoides
CTGACTTTTTGGCCCATTCTCCTGCCTTTTTTTTCCAAAAAAATCTTCCAAATAGTTTTCTTTTTTGAGCTCCTCCGAAATCGGAATGTGTCGGCTGAATGCAGCGAGGAGACCAGTGAAAACTGGAAAACGGACACATACGTACGCATTGTGGCCTTATGGCCCAGGAACGCAGAAGAAGAAGAAGAAGAAGAAGAAGAAGAAGAAGAAGAAGAAGAATCGCCTCTGTGCAAGGGAATTCTTGTGATACCATAAAAAAGGTTACGGAAAACTTTTCATAAGCGCCTTAAAGAAAAACGGTGATTCCACCAGCCGCCGTGGTACAGTGGTTAGCATCGCGGACTATAGTGGTTGGGAGGTCTTGGGTTCGAATCCCATCAGAGGCGAGGGTTTTTTCGGTCCTGGACCGACTCCTACCCAGAGTGAGTGTGCTATGGGCTCAATGGGAAGACTGAAACCACACAGTCGAGCTTCATCCACTTGACGGATGCAATTCTGAGAGTGTCTCTAATTTCGTGACCAACACTGCAGGTGTCTGTAGTTCTCGGGCCTGGTTAACGCCGGGGTATCATTATGAAAGGAAGCGTAGAGTACAGCCCTATTATGTAGTCTGAGACCAATAATAAACTCCATAGTATCATCACCATCATCATAATCATCCGCATCATCTCCATCAATCATCAAAAAGAAAACAAGTGTCTCATATTCTGTGGCCCTGCGTGCCCTGCCTTCAAAGTGACCTCAGTTTCGATTACCAATCCAGTTTATGCCTTTGGTGTGTTCGTGGGGGAGCTGTCGATGGACGGACGTGGTGGCGCCCTCAGAGGAGGACCTCACTCAAGCTGGCTCCACGACTGAGACATTATTGTCAGTAGGTGGTGTCCTGCATAATTATGTCAGCTCAGAACAGGCTCCACTAAACTCCACCGAGGTGACTCAGCTGCAGTGCAGTGTCTCCTCTGGTGGTTGCCTCATGACGGCCTAACATAGATTCGCTCCCCTTGGACTGCTGATTTCGAATTCTGCGATCTGACAAACCAGGGTGTGGCTGCGAGTTGGGACACGGAATTGAGCGATGAGGGAGCAATACCACTGTGCAACCCAGAATACTGGAAAGCAACAAAAAAAAAGGATTCCATCGTTGTTGGCTTGTCAAACAAAGAAGCACAGTCTTGTGTAGCTAAGAAGACCCAAGAAACTGTTGCATATTCTTCTGAGCCAGTCTGAGTTGTCACAGAGTTATGGAAGAGTGATTTACTAGCTCTGACAACACTCTGGATCTAAAGTCCATTGACCATTTTTGGGATGAGCTTCAGCATCACGTCAGAGTGAATCCCTCTCTTCCCAATGCCCTGTGACACCTGCTGGTCTGGCTTCAGCAGGAGTAAACAGCAGTCCCTTAGGTCTTAAGGGGGATCCATGAGACACTGCTACAGTTTGGTTTCCTCGCCAAAACAGTGGGAACGCCCAATTTTGACATTTTTGGACTTACCGTGCCTTTTTAATTTTGTGGCTGGCGTTGTGTGTTATCTTCTGGCACAAATGTAATAAAGTTTTTATGTGCTAGTGTACAGATAATTGAATTTTATATTCGTAAAATATGAAAATATTATTTTTCTTCAGGCAGATGATTGCCCGAACCCCCATCGAACTGCCTATTTTTAATTCAGGCTTCAGACATGCCGGGCTACCCGCACATGCATGCACCCCCGAATTGATTGAGCCATCTTTGTTTTAAGCTTTTGTAAGGAAGCGTTTCTCAACTGTTATTGAGTAGCATGTTTGTACTGCATAAGTTTTGCTTTAATTAATAAACTTTTTTTCACTATCAGTTCTAAAACGAGTAGTACATGTACATTGAATTGGAACGAGGCCTCTCTCTCTCTCTCTCTCTCTCTCTCTCTCTCTCTCTCTCTCTCTCTCTCTCTCTCTCTCTCTCTCTCTCCTTTCCTCTCTCTCTCTCTCTCTCTGTCTCTCTGTATGTGTATGTGTATGTGTGTGTGTGTGTGTTTACAAAGAAATAATGCCACTGCTGAGACAACCCAGGTGGGGCCAAGAGAAAGGTCATGACATGTGACAAGTAGGTGGGGGAAAATGAAAAAGTCACAGCAGTGCTTGCAGTAGGGAAATTGTCAAGAATTGTGTCCTTGTTGGAATAAGTACAAAAGTTGTTGATTAAAAATAAATCACTTTGGAAGATTAACTTTCTTTTTTTTTAAACAAAAAACCCTAGTTTTGACAGTACAGTGGAGGGGGGTATCACTACCGGGAATATCTTTATAATTATGGCTTTTCATGTTCTTGTCAGTATTTTATAATAAAAAGAAGGGAAATAAGTCCATGGTTAAAGGTGCCTAACTCTACAACGTCAGAGAGAAATAAATAGAAACAAAAATTAGAGTTATTTCCCTTTGCCCTTTTTCTTACTATGTTAGCACACAAATTAGTATGAAACGGAGATTTTTGTGATTTTAGACCAAATACGGTTTCAAACGTGCATTTTGTGGTTTTAGTGACGTTTGGCTTGGCCAGTATAATATTAATTTCAGTCAACATTCTTTCAAAAAACAAATAAATCGGCGTCTGCGTGACCAGTTTGTCCAGACCTGGCAGGCTGAGTTAAACACAAACGAACTTTACACGAGCTACAGAATATTTAAAGAAAACTTTGTGTTAGAAGAATACTTGACTATTCTCCATGAATACCAGGCCAAATGTATTCTCAAATTTAGAGTATTAAATCATAGATTACCTATTCAGCAAGGACGTTTTCAGGGTATTGTTCATGGAGAGAGAGTGTGCAATAAGTGTGAATCAAATGATTTGGGAGATGAATTTCATTTTATTTTCAATTGTCAATTCTTTAGCAATAGCAGAAAACAATAATTGTTGAAGCCTTTTTTAAAATGCATTACAGACACCCTAATACTATTAAGTTTAACAGACTGTTTGCAACACGTAATAAGAAAACTCTGCAAAATGCAGCAACAATTGTTAAAGGGGCACCCTGACAGATGTGTTTTTGTAAGAAACACGTCGAGATCACCAGGAAAACACCCTTTACAGAGATTGCAACACTCACTTTGCTCTTGTTTCCTATAAATCAAACCGTCAAATCGGCGATTCCTCCTTGGCGGAGGTGCTGGAAGTCAAATTCTTTCTCCCAAAGAGAAGGCCGCCAAACCGTTCGTACGACATTTTCGCAATGCAAGCCTTTTTATTTATTTTATAATTTGTTTTATACAATTTATCTTAAGGAGTTTTGCTCACAACAAAGGAAATAGCTCCATTTAATTATATTTTTATTTTACTGCACTACAAAAAACAACAATGCTTCAACCACAATGAGTGACCTCCACCCACCCCATTCAAAATGGCTACTCCCTCCAGCATCTCCGCCAAGGAGGAATCGCCGTTTTGGCGGTTTGATTTATAAGAAACTAGAGCAACGTGAGTGTTCCGATCCTTGAAAAGGCTGTCTTTCTGGTGATCTCGACGTGTTTCATGCAAAAACTCATCCGTCAGGGTCCACCTTTAAATTTATTTTGCCAGTGCATAGCGCTACTGATTGTTCACATGTCATTGCTCTTTGTCTCATGTATCATTATGGATGTGCTTGTGCGTGTGTGTACGTATATGTATGTATGTGTATGAGTATGCGTGTGTATCTGTGCGCGCATGTGGGACTATGGCTTTGTAAGCCCTCGAAACGTTTGAATAGAGAGTAGTCACTCTTAAATTGTAACGACCGTTACGCTCTGTGTTACTCACTTTGTAAAACACCGTTTTTATTTTGTTACCTTGCGGTGAAGGCTTGCTGTGCAACTTTGATTCTGTGTATGTGTGTGTGTGTGTTTAACAATGTTTTATCAGTTTGTTTTCATTCTCTTGAGAATGCTGAAGAAGAAAAAATATATTCAAATTGTGTAGTAGTAAACAGGCATTTTCTGTTAGCAAATGTTTAAACCATGCATAATTAAATTAATTTACGCTGACAAAAACTTGTATATTGCTGATTGAAAATCATTTCTCGTTGACTTACCAATATAGTTTGTTTCAGAGCATGCCATATAATGATATGTGACCCAGCACCATGAAGTGGACATTAAGTGTCAAACTGACCATTCTGAGAAAATTATACATTTGAGAACTTCAGACAATTCTCTTTCTAATGATACAGAAACCATTCTTGTATCATTTTCTGTTCCAGAGTTATGAGCATTTACATTTTGTAGGGTGAGTGTCAGCTATTTTGAGAAAACAGTCTAAAGTCTAGCCTAACTGAAGAAAATATATTGACCTACAACACTTATAAGACCATTTGGGTATCATATTATATTTAGATTATCCTTTATAACAATGAAGGATAAGATGTTAGATAGCACAAAAATATACGTTGCTCAAAATTGACAAAAAATTAGATTTTTAACTTTGCAAGCCTGTTGTGAGAAACTAGACCAGCGACTTAATGTCCATTTCGTGGTGCTGGGTCACATATCTATTTTAAGACTATACTATCAAACTCTTGTTTAATTAAGAAACTGTTTGGCTTTATCCCCAAGAGTGAAAAGTCCTGCGAACGCACACACACAAATTGATCTAGTGTCGCATTTACTTTATTTTTGTGGCATCATGGTATGAAAGTCTGCGTCGCACAAAGCTCTCAACAAACATACTGGTAGTAGGTTACAGTAGGTTACATGAGTATTATTCATTGTAAGAATTTTGATTTTAAACTTTTTTTGTTTTTTTGGTTTTTTTACATACAGAACATAATTAAAGATTTTACTTGAAAAAATACAAGAAATATATGCATAGATATGCATAGACACACACACACTTTATCCCTCATTTCATCCCAGTACAACAAAGTGAGCAGGACCCTGGGAAGTCCTATACAATAAGAGCAATTCTCCCCCCCCAAAAAAAAAAAATAACCCAACAAAAAAAAAAACTTAGTAAAAATCAACAAATTAAGGTAAGCACTGGTTGATAATGACAGATAAATATCAATATAGAATATCATTTGCAACATGACAGAATGTCATATATGTTAAAACTCTCCATGCCTCATAAGTCCTTATGATTCACCCACACCCCCCTCTCCGCCATCCCCTGCACCCATGAATGATCTTACATTTTAAAAAGTTCATATTATCCTAACCCGTGACAGACACTGAGATTGAGAAAGGATTTGCCCAAATTACTGATCAGCATAACATTCCCAAAAGAGTTTTTTCTCACTTCACTCCCCCACCCCCTTTAAAACAAATATAATTATCATCATCATTGCCATTGTTAACCGCCGTTTTGTCCAAATTCCGCCGTTTTGTCTATAGACAAAACGGCGGGGTTAGATCCGCCGTTTTGTCCAAACTTTTACCGTTTGAATGCTAATTAGTGTATTAGGAGTTCAAATGAACAATTTTTGATGTGGTTGACCAGTGGTCAGTGTCACTGACCAGTTGTCACTTTGGCCTATTTTTTATGTGGTTGACCATTGGTCAGTGTCCCAGACCACTGGTCAACCACATCAAAATTTGTTCATTTTGAACTCCTAATAAACTAATTTGCAGTCAAACAGTGAAAATAGGCCAAAATGACCACTGGTCAGTGACTGGTCACTGGTCAACGACATCAAAATTTTTTCATTTGAACTCCTAATACACTAATTTGCAGTCAAACAGTGAAAATAGGCCAAAGTGACCACTGGTCAGTGACACTGACCACTGGTCAACCACATCAACAATTGTTCATATGATCTCCTAATACACTAATTAGCATTCAAACGGTAAAATTAGGCCAAAGTGACCAGTGTCAGTGGTCAGCTTGTTATTCATTTTATTTAACAAAGATTTAAAAAAAGATGAGAACTTGTCAAGAATGAGTTTTTATAACTCCAACTTTCATTTGGACAAAACGGCGGTTCAAAATCGGGCGCCGTTTTGTCCAACCCGCCGTTTTGTCCAAATCATAATAGAAAATTTGGACAAAACGGCGGATCTAACCCCGCCGTTTTGTCTATTGGACAAAACGGCGGAATTTGGACAAAACGGCGGTTAACACCACCACTGTCCTCATAACAATAGTAATAACAATATAACAATACAATACAAAAAAACCAATATAACAATATTACCACTGCTACTACTAACAACAACAATAATGATGACAATTGCATCAATCATCAATGATATCATTCTTAACCTCACCATCACCAGCAATACCAAATGTAAAATGTATTAGGCATCAATGAAACTAAACTCTTACACTAAATTTCTCTCCAATGACTTCATTCTTTTAGAAAGTAAATGACATACTAAATTAGGAGTACTGGGGCACATGTACAAAATTAATGTTACTGCATGTGTTTACAATGTATCTTGCCTACCGTCTCTCAAACAGACTACATACAAAATCTTAGAAATAAAAAAAATGGAGGAGGAAGACTGACAGGCAGGAAGACAACACAGAGAGAGAGGGGGGGGGGGGGGGGGGGTGGAGGGAAAGGAAAAAATATATACAATATGCATTACATACTAAAGCAAATCCATGTTTATTGACTCTTAAGTCTTCTGGGTCAAGATTGTTGCTGTCAGAGTGCTCCTTACACTACTGCATAAACTAAATTATGTATTCACTTCTTTTGTTTCAAAAGGCCCTTTTCTCTCTTTTCCTTCTGCGTCTTGCGATGGAAATTATCCATGAATGTCTTGCATTTGTGATGAGCTCTGATTTTAAAATAAAGAAATGTTACATCCCTGAATAACTTTTCTTTTGTTGTTTCTTGTGCATTAACTGGGTACAAATGTTCATGAAATCTAGTTGAAACTACATCCAAAGATAAACACTTCTGAAAGTAAGCCTTAAAAGACAATGCTGTGGAAGAAAATCCTATAAACAAGGCCCTGAAAGTTGTTTCAAGATTCACAAACAGAAGTTCTATGTTTGGATGCAGTTTCACTAGACCGCCTCTGTCAAGTAAAGATGTCATACTGGAACCTGATTCTCCATTTGCAGCTAAAAGTGCTTCAACCAAACCCAGTATTTCTTGCTTTAGCTCAATGTTGTTCAGTCTGTAAGCTTTTTGCTTTATGTTTGTAACCACAGCCCCACCAAAATAGATAGTAATATCTCTGTCCCTTCCTGTTAAATCAATATCAGACTCACTGTTATTGTCAAATGTATCTGTGGTTGTGTCATTGTTACAAACATTCTTTAACATGATTTCAAATGTTGTAAAACAGAGCCAAGTAGAAACTTTGGGAGTGACAATTTCATCCAGAGGCCGCATGTTGTTTTGGTCTGCCACCGCAGCATGGAACTTGGCCCAGGCCTTTTCCTTTATGCTGCTTTTGAAATATGCCCCAGCCACAGTCAAACAGGTCATCAGGAACTGCAGCTTGGGCCCTAAACACAGAAGAAGCAAAATTGTTGACAAACTATGAAATGATTGCCAAAACAGTTTTGTAGTCATTACATGTAAATTGTAAAGTTCAATGCTTTGCGCAGTGGCGGTACAATAGCCGATGAGGTTTAACCGAGGCGTGGTTATTGCTAGTTAACACTAACTAAACTAATGGAAGAAGACATAACAGTGACCATTGTATTTAGCCCTGAATATGTTTGTTTCTTTGTTGGCTTACTCTGGCTAAAAGACTTCAGGGATCATTTCAACAGCAAATGCGCTTGAACACCATGGTACAAGTACATCAACTACGGATGAGAACATTACGTGTGTGACTGTTTTGTTTTTACCCCGCCACATGGGCAGCCACACTCCGACTTCGTGGGAGCCCTGAATATAATCAGTGGTAGTGATCAACAACATTGTCTTTGCCAGTAAACTAATTATCACTTAGTGTTTGCTAAGTACTTTATTTTCTAAACAAACAATATATCTTTAAAACCTAATGTTATTAAGTAATTAACCATCATGGTGACAAATAACAAACCGTCCTACATTCCATAATGGGTATTGTATATTCAATGAATCACAATCCCTAGTACCATGTTTTTTGTGGACTATAAGGCCATATTTTCCCACCAGAGACTATTGTGCCTTATGATTGAATCATTGATGTAAGAAAATATAATGACAAAATCTGAGTGTGTAAATTTTGGGGATAGGGCTTTTAGTAAGGTGCGCTTTACATTCCAAAATATTATACTACTACTAGTACATGTAATGTGAAACATCAAGCGTACAGTCTAAAATAAAAATGCTGTTGCACATTTATATTTAGCATTTAAGCATTTTCAGTTTTATGCACATTATCAAAAACACCTCAATAACTATAGGCAATTTCAACATGACATATGCAGTGCATGGGGAGCAGGTCTCCCAGGGACCCCCATTTGGGGGTCTATGAAGCACTAAAATTCTAAAGGACCCTCTAAAAGAATGTGCAAGGGGTCCCAGGGATGCACTAGAAACATTGTTTTAGCATTTGCAATGCCACTGGGACCCTCTATTCCGCCCCTAGGACCCTCTATTGTAAGTGAAGGAGTCCCTGGGACCCCTTGTTTTGCGGGACGATTGGGAGCCCTGGGGAGACCAGTGATTGGTGAAATAAATTAACAATGTTTATTTTACATGATAATAACAACAATAAAAATAACTATTTAAAGGGTAATGACATTGATTAAATCTACAATAGAAATCGACAATACAAATTACAATGAAGTCAACAGTATAGATCTGTTTAAATAAAATTATTATGTTGGACATTGAAATTGCATTAATACAAAATTGTATAGCCAACACAAACTTACCGTATTTTTCGGACTATAAGGAGACACTTTTCTTCCCAGACTGAGACCCATGCGCCTCATATTATGACTAAAAAAATAGTAAGAAATTAAAACAAAATCTGTATTTTGGGTAACTTTAGGGGGTGCGTCTAATAACTAGGTGCGCCTTATGGTCAGAACAATCCGGTAAGTATTACAGCAACTTACTGTCCACAGACTGGCAAATGTCGTGTACTTGAGCGGGCATGCAGTCATCAGCAATCAATTTCTCACAGGTTTGTTCTACCACATCAAGGTCCACCTGCAGAAGGAACATGGCAACATTTCCACTTTTTAGTGCTGAGAGTGAGAAGTCAAGTGAGTTATGACACAGGAAGACAAGCATAAATGTTTAAAAAAAATGAATGTGAAACAATAAAACAGCACTACATTGAAAGATTTTATATCAAATGATTCATATGACATCAAAGCAAAACAATACTGTGTACTTAAGACATCACTTGCTACACACACAAAATCTTCTGTGTTAAAAGCTTGTTTGATATATAATTATATATCTACCATGGCATAGAACAATGTTACCATCTTCTACTATTGTAGAACACTCTCCATCTTCACAACTCATCATATCAACACCCATCATCCTCCCCTCACTTTTGTCACACGCAGTCTATCAGTACATTTATGACAAGCATTAACATACTGTACATTACTCAGTTTCAGTTAAACACACACATAGATATACATGCGCACCCACACACACACACACACACCAGGGACGGACCAAGTGATTCGCAAGGGGAGGGGGTTTCCATCGGGGGTCCATGGTCATGGAGCTGCATAGGTTCGTTTGGGGGCCCCAGGGAAATTTGTAATTCAGTGATTATTAAGGCAAAATTGACCCATTTTCTTATTTTTCATCCTTGTAAAGAAATATACTTGGGGCAAATGGGGGGGGGGGGGGGGGGGGGGGGTCTGGGAAGCCAGGAAACCCCTCCTAGATCCGGCCCTGCACACCAAATTATGGCAGATAGTGAGTGTGGATGCTCACACACATGGACAGAGAGAGACTTAGTCAATGACTCACAAACACCCTTCAAATGCACACATTTTCTGTTTTATTCTTTTTCATAAATGACTTCTTTAAAACGGCAGCATATACCACATGTATTAACTTCCGGTCGGCGAAGATGGCGGACGTGTTCTGAATTTGTCTGATTTCCACAAGCATTGGCCCATGTTTTGAAGGATTTGGCTTCCGATAATTTCTGTTTAAATTTTTTTAAAGATCAAGCCAACCTTTTTTATTGAGTTTTTAAGTGGAAATCAGAGATACTGGCCTTTTACAGTGACATTTTATGACCTTGCATACTGGCTCAGGCAGTTTCATTTTCAGTTGAGGTTCTAATATTTGCACTCTTGAGTCTATTGCACGAGTCTAACCTTCTAATGTTTAAATTATTTCAGTTTTAACTACATGTTATAACATCAGTTTCTGAGGTGAGTCTCACTTGTGTGCATGCTCCTATGTTTGGCTTAAATTGTTATTAGGTTTAGTTATAATACTTAGGCATATAGGCTAGATTGACAGAATTTGCATCTTGGACTATACTCGGTGATAATTTCATTGAGTCAGCTCGGGGTTTAAAATAACTTGTATTTGTATGTTTGGGTGAATTCCATTCTCAGGGTAACATCCTATATTACTTATTATACACTGTGAGTATTATTAGATCATTTTAGACTTTCACAGTTTAGAGGCAAGTATTTTTAAGTCGGGCATAAATTGTAGATCGGGAAATAAGGAAAATGCCTATCACCAAAAGCTGACGGCATTCTCAACAAGAGTCATGACGGGGACTCTCAGAAGTCCAACAAAGGGAAAAACCAGACATGGCAGAAAGCTAACGAAAAAAAGAAAAGACGTTCAGGTAGCAACAGTACTGCAAAGGACAGTGATCAATCCAGCACATGTGTAGTGTGTAAAGCTAAGGTGGGGGGGGATTCGGGCATACAGTGTGACCGTTGTTCGGCATGGGCCCACGGTCCAGGGAAAGGTCTTGCTTTTCTGGTCTGACACAAGATCAGTACGATACGTTGTCAACTGCCCCCATGGCAGTGAAGTGGTTTTGCCCCAATTGTGAGAAAGACAACAGTGATACGCACGACCAAATTGCAAAACAGTCTACCAAAATAGACACACTGATAGCCACAGTCACAGCCTTGCAAGAAACAGAATGACACGATACTTGAACTGCTAAAGAACCAAGACACTGCTATTGAGAACAAGGTTAAGACCTATGTGCAGGAAGCAGTGGCTAACCAAAAAGAAAAAGAAGACAGGGTAAACAATGTTGTGCTGTTCAATGTTGAAGAAAATGAGGAGAAAGATCAGGAGACTGAAAGTGAACAGGATGTGAAGACAGTTAAGGAAGTTTTGAGGACAGTCCAACCTGAGCTTGATCTTGCTCTGATCAGCAAAGAAAACTGCCACAGGATTGGCAAACGCAGGGACAGGGCTAGCTGTCCCAGACCCATTAAACTGGTGTTTAACAACTCGGGCCCTCGGGAAAGCATTTTGAAGAAAGCATGGAAGTTGAAAGATAGCACAAAGTTCAGAAGGGTGGGGATCTCTGCAGACAAAACCCCAAAAGAAAGAAATGATGACAAGGCCCTGAGACAGGGATTAGCAGACAGGAAGAAACAGGGGGAAAATGTTGTCTTGTACAGAGGGAAGATAGTGTCAGTGGAGGAGAGGGATGCAATGAAATCAGGTTTGTCGGGGTGGGGGGGGGGGGGGGGGAGGGGGGAGAGGAGGAGAGTCATTGCAAAATGGGGGTGGAGGGGGAGGTAAAGACATAAATTGACTTGATGATACCAACACTCAGCATGTACATAATGTAAATATACTCACATGTGAATCAAAGAAGTCCAACGGTCATTCTTTAAAGTGTATGTACACTAACTCAGATACCTTGGCAAATAAAATCATTGAATTAGAACTTTTGATTGAGGAAAAAGACTTTGATTTGGTGGCAGTCACTGAGGTTTTACCTAAAAACCAAAACAATGATGTAAATAGTTTTATTCTCAAAGGCTACACATGTGTTACTGTGGCAGAGGGGAGAGGAGTGAGTTTATTTGTGAGAGAGGGTTTTGAATTAATCCAACTGGATAAATATAATAGTATTTTTTCTTCATGTATAGCCTGTAAGATACTTTTACCTAACAAAGAGTCTTTTATATGTGTTGTTACTTATAGATCTCCAAACAGTACCAAGGATGAAAATGATAAACTAAACAAATGTATCAGTGCAGTGGTTGAAGACTTTGGGTCAGATGATGTACTAATCATGGGGGATTTCAATTACCTAGAGATTGAGTGGGAGCAGGAAACAGTTGGCAAAAGTAAAGATCACCCTTCATATAAATTTCTGGAGACAGTCCAACAACATTACCTGTTTCAGAAGGTGAAAGAGCCCACACATCACCGAGTTCTGCAGAAACCCAATGTATTAGATTTAGTGTTAACAAATTAAGATGACTCAGTTTCTGAAATTGATTACTTACCTCCCCTTGGAAAGAGTCACCATTCGGTTTTATGTTTTAGCTTGTATTTTAAGAATAAGGCACATTTTACAACTGCATCAACAAAATTTATTGTCAGCAAGGGAGACTATGTGGCTATGAGGGACCATGTGGGAGATGTCGATTGGGCAAACATTTTACATGATGAAGTTTCTATTGACGATTGTTGGAGTGATATGAGTGGTGTGATTCTGAGAGCATGTGATAAGTTTGTCCCTAGAGTGAAAGTATCTCAGAATGGTACTCGTAGGAGGGATCCCATTCCTTCCTCTTTACTAGATATTATTAGAAAGAAAAGAAAAGCATTTAAGACTTATAAAACATTTCCAACTCAAGATAATTATAATTTGTATGCAAGAGCCCGTAACCAGGTAAGGAAAGCCTCCAGAAAGAATGCGAAAGATAGAGAGCATCGCCTAGCTAGAGAGGCTAAGAGTAACCCAAAGGCTTTTTACAAGTATGTAAATGAAAAAACAAAACCGAGAGAACAAATCTCAAAATTAAGGAAAGTGGATGGAACTTTTACTGAAACTGATCAAGATAAGGCAAACGTTTTAAACAATTTCTTTGGCAGTGTGTTCACTAATGGAACTACGGATAGTATGCCAGAGTTTTTGCCAAACATTAATGTAGATAAAAATTTAGACACAGTTAAAATTAGTAAAGAGCAAATGCAAAAAGCACTAGAGACCTTAAAAGTAGATAAATCCCCGGGGCCAGATGAGATTCACCCCAGAGTGCTAAGGGAGTTGGCCACACAGTTGGCAGAGCCTTTTACATACTTGTTTAATAGATCAGTTAAAGAAGGGAAAATTCCCATGGATTGGAAAAAGGCGGAAGTAAAACCAATTTTCAAAAAAGGTGATAAGTGTACACCTAGTAACTATCGCCCGGTGAGTCTGACATCAGTGGTATGCAAACTTTTTGAAAGATTCATTCGTGATGCATTAGGTGATCATTTAGTTGTAAAAGATATTTTAGCCAAAGACCAATTTGGTTTCACAAGGGGTCGCTCTTGCGTCACACAATTGCTTATGACACTAAACGACTGGGTGGACTCGCTGGGGGATGGGGAGCCTGTTGACGCCGTATACCTAGACTTCCAAAAGGCCTTTGATACTGTATCACACCAGCATCTACTGTACAAATTACAAGCTTATGGGGTGGGGGGTGGTCTCTTGGCATGGATAAAGGTTGTTTTTTAACTGAAAGAACCCAATACGTAAATGCAAATGGATTTAATTCAGAAGAAATAAGTGTCACAAGTGGGGTCCCACAGGGAAGCGTCCTTGGACCTACCTTATTTGTTTATTTTATAAATGATTTACCGGACCATGTAGATTGTAATATTAAGATTTTTGCAGACGATACCAAGGCTTATTCAAATGTTGATGATAGTGAGGGATCA
>CM065680.1:49406864-49426864 GCA_017654935.2 Phymorhynchus buccinoides
CCACGTCGCGGCGCTACAACTTACCTCCCTCCCTCTCCCTCCCCCTCCCTTCTCCTCCGCCTCTCCTCTGCGCTCCCTACTCTCGCTCTACTCTCCACACTTCCCCCGAAGCTCGCCTCGGTCTCCGCGCAGACCTTCCTCTTCCCCTCTATCAAGACCACCCCGCTCTCCCTCGTCGCGGAAATCCGGCCCGCCTAATATAGATATTCTTCCCCTCTCCCCTCTCCCCTCCCTCCTCTTCTTCCCTTTCTTCCCTTCCCTTCTCCCTTCCCCGCCTTCCCCTTGTACTGCTCCGTTCCGTCTTTCCCTCCCTTCCTCTCCTCTCCCCACTCCTGCCCCCTCCCCTTGCTGCTCGATCGCGCGATAGCAACCTCCCTGCCACCGCCTAGGACTCTCTCTCTCTCTCTCTATCTCTCTCTCTCTCTCTCTCAAGATATTTAAACGCATGGCATCATCTCTTTCTCTTTTTTATATCTTTAAAGCGTTGCTTTTAGAAGTCAATCGCTTTGTCTCATGGATGATAATTCTTTTTCTCAAATTTATGTTCTCCCAATTTATGGATTATACACGTTGTACGCATGTAATCGTGCATGATAATATTGTCTCTATTTTAACATTTACTTATTGATTAAAAAGTATTGATACGGGCACGAGAGGCCTAAATCCAATAAAAACTTCAGACTTTCAGACCTCTCTCTCTCTCTCCCCCTCTCTCTCCCCCTCCTCTCTCTCTCTTCTTTCTCTCTCTCTCTCTCTCTCTCTACCTCTCTCATCTCCCCCTATCTCTTTTATCTCTCCCCTCTCTCTCTCTTCTCTCTCCCTCTCCCTCTCTATCTCTATCTCTCTCTCTCCTCTCTCTTTCCTCCTCTCTCACACACACACACACACACAGGCACGCGAAACGAAGCTTATAAGCGGGCAGCTGACCTGTTTGACAGCAGCTTTCCCACGGTTCTCCTTCTCCCCCTTCTCCTCCTTCTTCCCGGCGGCAGCAGCAGCGGTCTCAGGGGAGGGATCCCGGGACGAGGTGCTGGTCACCACCGAGGGGGCGTTGGACATGGCCGAGCTGGTCCTGGACCCCGCGCTCTGCAAAATGGACACTGCCAGCACTAACACATCAACAACTCACTGCTTTATCATGTTTTTCATATGGGGTTCAGAATTGATAAAAATACCAGTTAACTACTTAACTGGCTCTTCTAATTCAGTTAACAGCTAACTTTAAGTAGTTTTACCGGAAGTGGAACTTTCGTTTATTCAAGTTAACTAGTTAACTGGCATTTCGAAATATCACTTAACTTTTAAGTTGCTTTTCCGTCTGAGAGCGATTATTTTCTGAAGGTTTTGTAACACACATTGTAATTGGTCGGCGTTTGAATGAATGAAATGTAGGTTTTACGTCCACTAGGATGCAAAACAGCACATTATGGGATGAACCATCAACCAACCATCATTCAAAGCTCTGAGCAGATCCTGGAGGTACTGCAGGTCCAATCCGTGATAAAAATGGCTAATAAAAAAAAAGATATTGAAGGAATGTAACTCTTTCCCAGTGTAAATGGGAAAGGTTTGCTGATCTGCAGTACATCCAATGGAATTTCGTTTTACAAAAAACAGTTAAGGAGTTGGTTTTCTTGACAAAATGCCAATTAACTGTTAAGTGACATTTTCTTATTCCAATTAACAGTTAAACTGACTTTTCTTTTGCCGGAAGCGGAAGTTGATTATATCAGTTAACTATTTAACTGGAATAAGAAAAGACAGTTAACTACTTAACTGG
Organism: Phymorhynchus buccinoides; assembly: GCA_017654935.2. Classification (NCBI taxonomy): domain Eukaryota; kingdom Metazoa; phylum Mollusca; class Gastropoda; order Neogastropoda; family Raphitomidae; genus Phymorhynchus; species Phymorhynchus buccinoides. The sequence continues at coordinate 49,408,645 of CM065680.1, forward strand.
CATATTAACGACAGTTAACTACTTAACTGCTATTTTGTTATCATTTTTCTTTTTTTTTTTTTGAGCCCCAGACTTTTCTTCGAGCCCCATATGCTTTTTTTCACTCGCCGCCAGCGAGTTTTAACGCGGTTCAGGGGACATAACCTACTTCATGGTACTAAGGTGGTAGGTAAAAGACTGTGTTCCTCCCCTTTGTTGTAGTTACACATGACTAATATAATGTGTCTGAAGCAATTTCGCAAAAACACGTTTTGGGGGCCGGCGGACATTGTTTTTTTTTATGCGGTTTTGATCGCATTTGTCAAAACCAAAACAAAATAAAGCCAAAAAGGGACACCCATGATTCAAGCATAATTATCAACATCGGATATTTTCCATTAGCCAATTCGTTCCACCTGGTTCAGCGTGCCTATGAACGAAAACATAATTTGTTCCATTTTTATAGAGAGTGCCTTCTTCAAAAGGTGAATGTTAAAAGCAAGTTTTTTAAAATTGGTTATTAAAATGAACTGCGGTATAAAACATTCGGACCCGTCGCCGTAACATACACCCACGGTGTTATAACAGGACAAACAGACCGACTGACAGACAGACAGACCCCACCCTGGGAGGACGCCTTCTTTTCATCAGCTTGGACCATGAGTTAGGCGGGCAGCGACAGACAGACAGACAAACAGAACAGACGGACAGACAGACAGGACAGACAGACCCACCATGCAGGACCGCCTTTCTTCATTCAGCTTGGACATTATTCCAGGACAGCGACAAGACAGTACAGACAAACAGACAGACGGAAGACACAGACTGTCAGACCCACCCTGGAGGAACACCTTCTTCATCAGCTTGGACAATAGCCAGACAGTGACAGACAGACAGACAAACAGAACCAGGTTTGGGCCGTTTAGACAGACTGTCAGACCCACCCTGGAGGACGCCTTCTTCATCAGCTTGGACATGAGCCGGGCCTTGGTGCCGGTGGACAGTTCACTCAGGGGGTCCGGGGCCACGTTCACTGCGGCCGTGGCCCGCGCCTTCTCCGGCAGCAGGTGCAACTCTGGATCCTTCTCGCGGGCATTGCTTTGCCCCCTCTCCAGAAAAGCTCAGCAGGGTGGGCCACACTGCGCATGATTATGTTACGCCCCAAATCCGTGAAATTGCCTATTTTGTTTATGAAATGGGCAACATGCTTTGCCCAATATCATATTTCCAATGAACAATGTATATCACACTCTATTTTCAATTCCCATTCGAAACACAGGTATCGATTAAGGTTGATTCAAAAGTAGCACTTTTTTTCTACATTGTATCATGAACTGGGCCCCCCCTTTCACGTAACACCATCCGGGTAACTGACACCCCCCCCCCCTTGCTGCCCCCCCCCCCCCTCCTCCGAAGGAGGGTCGAATGGCATGATAGTGAGAAAAGAATGGGCCAGCGTGAGAGGGAGATACCAAATCGACAGAGAGGAGAAGGAGGTGGACCCAACTAAAACGAACCTTCTAGGGTCAAGGTGTAAGGGAAGGTGAGGAGACGGAAAAGGAGACAGACTGACAGACTATGGGGGAGACAGACAGTCAGAGAGAGAGAGCAGGAGAGATATAGATCAGATAGACAGACAGAGAGAGACTGATGAGAGTGAGAAAGAGAGAGACGAACGACTGAGAGAGACAGACAGACACGAGAGAGAGGAGAGAGAGAGACAGAGAGACATGAGGGGGAGAGAGAGAGAGCCGGTGGACGAGAGAGAGAGAGAGAGAGGGGTGAGTTCACTACGGAAGAAACGAGACGACAGTCTCCGGAGGCGAGAGCAACTATGGATCCTTATCGCAAACAATGCTTTGCCCCGTATGACAGAAAGAACAGACAGACTGGGCCAAACTGCGCATGAGGGAGTGACGCCAGAGCTGGAGAAAGAGAGCCTATTTTTTGAAAGTGGCGAGATGATTTGATTTAGAAATCGGAGGCGAATGATATGAGATTCTCAAGATCGACAGAGTCATTGATTAAGGATTGAGTCAACAGATGCACTTTCCCCCTACTAGAGAGCGCATGAACACGGGACTGCCGATACTCATCAGGGCACAGACCCTGATTCGCATGAGCCGAGAGAGACTCCGGAGAAAGAAGTCGAGAATGGCATGAGAGGAGACAAGAATGGGGCGTGAGAGGGAGAAACAAATCGGAGAGAGGAGAGGAGGTGGGAGACACGAACTCGGGTAAGGGTGAGGGTGTAGAGGGAAGGAGATCTAATTGAGCTATTAACGGAGAGGCTCCAGGACTGAGACTATGGGGTGAGGACATGGAGAGGGAACAGAGAGAGAGAGACAAGAGAGGAGAGGGTGAGGGGAGAACGAGTCGAGTATGAGAGAGAGAGAGGGGGGAGAGAGGGGAGAGAGAGAGAGAGAGCGAGAGAGAGAGATGAAAGAGGAGAGTGACGTCGAGGGAGAGAAGAGAGGGAGAGAAAGACAGATGGACGAAAAGAATTTAGAGAGAGAGAGAGAGATGAGAGAGGAGAGAGAGAGAGAGGATGGACTTTAGAGAGACTTCGGTGGAGGAGAGGAGAAGAGAGAGACCTCCAGGTTGAGACGAGACAGACACAGAGACAGAGAGAGGGACGAGAGATGGGGGAGAAGGGAGCTACAGAGCGAGAAGACGAGAGAGGGAGAGAGGAGAGAGGAGAGAGGAGAGACGAGAGAGAGATGAGAGAGACAGACAGACAGAGAGAGAGACGAGAGAGAAGAAGACAGAGAGAGAGAGAGAGAGAGAGATGAGAGAGGAGGAGATGGGAGATGAGAGACGAAGAGAGAGGGAGGAGAACGAGAGGGGAGAGAGAGAGGAGAGAGAGAGAGGAGACGAGATGAGAGAGAGGAGAAGAGAGACGAGTGAGAGGAGAGAGAGAAGAGAGACAGAGAGAGAGAGATGAGAGAGAGAGAGAGAGAGGGTGGAGACAAAACGAATGATGTTCAATTCAGCCAATCTTAATTAATTAATTAATTACAGCTCAGCTGATAGTAAACATCACCAGAATTGCTAGTTGCTACCATCATAAACATGATGATTCCCGTTATATTAAAAACAAATTAAACCATAAGTTAAGCAGAGTACACCGCAACAAGAGTTAAGCAGGCAGAACAGACAGAAGAGTGGTTGATGTTAGTTGTCATCAGCACCTGACGGTGTCATTCTTGTCCTCGTCGCAGCGCTTCAACAGGTTCACCAGTAGGGCCCCGTACAGAGGAGTCTTTCTCCGAGCACTGCAGCAGCATCTGTCGATGCATCGTCATCACCATCACCACCATCATCATCATCATCATCTGTCACGTGCATCGTCGTCATCATCATTCATCATAATCATCATCATCATCATCATCATCAATCATCATCATCATCATCATCATCATCATCATCTGTCAGTGCATCGTCTATCGTGATCATCATCATCATCATCATCTGTCACTCCATTCATCATTATCCGTCAGTGCATCATTGTCATTGTCATCATTCATCATCATCATCATCATCATGATCATCATCATCATCATCATCGTCGTCCTCGTCGTCGTTATCACATCATCATCATCATCATCATCATCTGTCAGTACATGATCATCATCATCATCATTATCATCATTATCTGTCAATGCTTCGTCATCACCATCACTATCATCATCAGCAGCAGCAGAAGCCAACAGCAGCAGCAGCAGCATCATTATCTGACAGTGCATCGTCATCGTCGTCATCATCGTAAGCATCATCATCATCTGTCAGTACATCATCATCATTATCATCTATCAGCACAGATTCATCATCTGTCCGTACATGATTATAATCACCATATGTCAATAAGCCCCTATATCACCATTATCAAATCTTCTTCTGTTTAGCACATCACGAGAGAGAGAGCGAGAGAGAGGAGAGAGACAGAGAGACAGGGAGACGTGAGAGAGAGAGAGGCGAAGAGAGAGATTTGAGAGAGAGAGAGGGCATTGTCAGCGAAGAGGATGACGTGCGAGAGAGCGATGAGTTCTGAGAGGAGGGGAGAGAGAGAGAGGAGAGAGAGAGGAGAGAGGAGATAGAGAGAGGAGAGAGAGAGACTGAGAGAGAGAGTGGGGAGATGGAGAGAGATAAAGAGAGAGAGAGGAGAGGGGGGGGGGGGGGGGGGAGGGGGGGGAGTGGGGGGGGGGGGCACAGCGAGAGAGCAGAGACAGGGCAGCGAGAAATAGATACAGAGACAGACAGAAAGACAGAGCGACAGAGACAGAGAAAGAGAGACAGACAGACAGAGAGAGAGAAAGACAGAAAGACAGACAGAGGACAAAGAGACAGACAAACTTAACGAACAAGCGTTTACTTGTTCGGTTTTGATCTTGCCAGTCCTGTTAGAGTCCGCGGACTGGAACTCTGCCCTGAGCGTGTCGATGTCGAAGAACACCTGGTCCCGGATCAGCTGAGACTCGATTCGTGACAGAAGGTCCGCGTCTCTCTTCTCCTGGCTCATCGGGGCTCGTGACGTTAGGTCGTTGCGCTTACGTCGCGCTTTGACGCTGTCACGATCTGTAGCGACGTCAGGGGGTTGTTGAAGAAAAGGAGGAAGCAAGGGCAGAGGAGGCGGTAAAGAAAGACATACTACTATGTTTATTAAAATGAATAAATAATAAATAAACAATACATAATTATGTAAACAGTCCAGTCTGTGTATGAGTGTAGGCTGTATGCACACACCACAAATACAGATACACAGAGACAGACAGACAGACAGACAGACAGACAGACAGACAGACAGACAGACAGAGGGAGGGAGGGAGAGAAGAGAGTTAAAGAGAGAACACATACACACACACACACACACTCACACACACACACACACAAACACACACACACACACAACACACGCACGCACACACACACACACACACACACACACACACACGCGCGCACACACATTAACACGCACGCACACACGCGCACACGCACACACACACACATACACGCACACACATCATACACACACACACACACACCCACACACACACACACACACACACACACACACCACACACACACACACACACAACACACACACACACACACACACACACACACCACACATACACACACACACACACACACACACACACACACACACACACAACACACACACACACACAACACACACACACACACACACACACACACACACACACACACACACACACACACTCGAACCGGTCATCAAAACACAGTGTGAACCAGAAAACCCAGAACCAGAAGAGCACAACACTACAACATGTAACGATTCTTTAAAGCGCTGATCCACTTGCTAAACGGGGGCACACACAAAACGCACACTATCCAAAGGCGCACGGCAAAATGCGCACAATTTTACCGTCCAAAGGCGCACACTTCAACCGTTCAAAACTTGAGCTCATTCTGCTGAGCATTTGTATCATTGCAATTCTGCGTACCCAGATATTCCTTGTTTTTCAGATAGGTTAGGGATAGGTTTAGGGATAGGGTTAGGGATAGGGATTTAGGGATAGGGTTAGGGTTAGGGGTTAAGAATAGGGTTAGGGATAGGGTTAGGGTTAGGGATAGGTTTAGTCCTAGTCCACCCGTCTCAAAAACAACTGTGCGCTTTCGGATTGTAAATATCGTGCGCTTCTCTACCATAAATATGTGCGCCTTTTGACGGCTGTGCGCGTTTGGGAAAAAGCAATATTGTGCGCTTTTCGACTGTTGCCTACTAAACAAACCTCAAATCTCAATGAAGATGGTAGTGAGGCAGAAGCAAATAATGGAACAGAACGGAGAGATGAAAACCCTAAAAGAGGCTAACACCAGACAAAAATAGGATAACATTAATTTTGAGTGTGGTTTTTTTTTTTGGCTAAAGGTCTGTGTACACGTTAACAACATTCACAAAATATACTATTTCCCCATGGCAACACAGTGAGTTGTAAGTCATATTGTGAGTGGCCTAACACTGTGTTGCCATGGGGGAATAGATATATTTTGTGAATATGTTAACAGAGACCTTTACACTAACAAAAGAAGCGCTTAAAGGTATCTGTACACTTTAACACCATTCATAAAATATCACTATTTTCCCCATGGCAATACAGTGAGTTGTAAGTCATATTAAGGTATGTGTACACGTTAACATCATTCGCAAAAGATCAATATTTCCCCACGGCAACGCCGTGAGCTGTAAGTCATATTATGAGTGGTCTAACACTGTGTTGCAGTGGGGATGAAATAGAGATATTTTGTGAATATTGTTAACGTGTACAGAGACCTTTATGAGTGGCCTAACACAGCGTTGCCATGGGTTTTTTATATAAAATAGAGATATTTTGTGAATAATGTCAACGTGTACAGAGAACCTTAACCCTTTCACCGCCAAAGTAGCATTTTAGCACCACAGTGATTTGACACCTATGTCATTAAAAGGCATCCGATTGAGGTCTATTATCCAAAGACCCTATTGTCTTAGTTTTGGGAAGTAAGGATAGACCTTATTTTATATATATATGTCACAGAAGAATCCCCAATACTGCACATGGATTTTGTTCTCTACCCGGGTAATTTTAATGGACATTTTTGGCTGAAATATGGCTGGCGGTGAAAGGGTTAATAGAGGTTCCGGACGAGAAGAAGGTGGTGGTGATAGTGTCATGGTGATAGGGTGGTGCCGTACTCACCAGTCAGGTTGTGGGCACAGACCAGGCACTTGTACAGCCTCCCATAGTCAATGCCCTGAGGGGTCCCGAACAGGTCCGACAGTCTCAGGGTCAACCGGGACGTCAAGTTCACTTGGTTCTCCTGGAATCAGCATGTTGTGTAAACTTTGAATGGCGTCCTTCGTAATACTGTACAAAGTACGAAGAGAAGGACTTAAAGAACCCAACAATTTGCTGCTTTTGAATTTTGAAATCAATGCTAACGAAATATGAATGGGTAAGTGGATGGGTGGGTGGGTGGGTGGCTAGGATAGATGGATGGGTGGGTGGATGGATAGATGGATGGGTGGATAGATGGATGGGTGGGATAGATAGATGGATGGATGGGTGGGTGGATGGATAGATGGGTGGGTGGGTGGGTGGGTGGATGGACGGATGGATGGATGGATGGGTGGATGGGTGGGTGGATGGATGGATTATTTTCACAAACAATACTGCCAGCTTACAATTACAATTCCTCGGGATTTCTTGTTTCTTACACATTTTGTGGTGAGATAACTTGTGCAGAATGGACTCTCTTCATAACAGATGTTTGAGAACTTATTGGTATCTTTTGGCATAAACCACCGAAGCCAAAAGGTACCAGTCAACCCTATGTATGAATGATCATACCCTCTGGCATAAACCACCGAAAGCCCAAAGGTACCAATCAACCCTCTTCTACTACTTGTGTAGGCTTTCGCCCGTGAAGAATTATCATACCCTCTGGCATAAACCACCGAAAGCCAAAAAATACCAATCAACCCTCTTCTAGTACTACTTGTGTAGGCTTTCGCCCGTGAAGAATGATCATACCCTCTGGCATAAACCACCGAAGCCAAAAGGTACCAGTCAACCCTCTTCTACTACTTGTGTAGGCTTTCGCCCGTGAAGAATGATCATACCCTCAGGCATAAACCACCCAAAGCCACAAGGTACCAATCAACCCTCTTCTACTACTTGTGTAGGCTTTCGCCCGTGAAGAATGATCATACCCTCAGGCATAACCCACCGAAATCTCTGTTTAACCCTTTCACCGCCAAAGTCGCATTTTAGCACCACGGTGATTTAACACCTATGTCATTAAAGGCATCAAATTGGCGTCTATTATCCAAAGGCCCTATTGTCTTAGTTTTGGGAAGTAAGGGTAGACCTTATTTTATATATGTCACAGAAGAATCCCCAATACTGCAGATGGATTTTGTTCTCTACCCAGGTAATTTAATGGACATTTTGGGCTGAAATATGGCTGGCGGTGAAAGGGTTAACGGGGCGGATGGGGTTCTTTACTTCAAAGGAAAGGCCCTCTTCTTCACCTGGAAGGCCTGCTGCATGTCCTTCTCAGAGATCCTGTTGTCGACGTTGGCCAGGTGGCGCAGGGTCATGTGCAGGGAGCGCAGGCGTTGGCTGCTGCACTCCGTCAGCTGGTCCTTCAGAGACTGGTGCAGCTTATCCAGGGGGTCCTGCTCCACGTCCTCTGGGGGAAAGCCATACAGGGCACAGACACCGATGTGTTGTTGTTGTTGTTGTGTTGTTGTTGTTGTTTTGTACCCTGGCTAAACTTAAGACTCCAGGGATCATCCCCTACAGCTGAAGCACTTGAATACTAGTAATATTACAAAGGTACAAAATGCACCAGCTAGGGAAGAGAACATTTTTGTGACCGTTTTTGATTACCCCGCCACATGGGCAGCCACACCGATGTGTATATTTTTTTGTTCTATTAAAACCAGAATTTTTTGGTTCCCCGAGTTCCATGCCCCCCCCTCGATTTTTCACATTCATTCCCCTGAATTGTCGCCCTTATCCCCCCCCCCCCCCCCCCCCCCCCCCCCCCCCCCCTTCCTTTCTCATCTTGTATGTACCGGTATTTCTTCCCCCGTCCTTTCTAACTTTTCTTCAAACATCTTCTGTCATTTTCCACACCCATACGCACTCATGTCAACACTTTCTCGTCTCCTGTATTGTCCTCTGTTTCCCCTCCCCTCTTCAAAGAGTCATAGATGACGCTGTAATCACTTCTACAGAGTAGAATACTTCATAACCGAGAGAGGCTCGCCTTGGCATAAGACTGTATCAGACCATTCACATAAGCTAGAACACCAAAGCTACATCAAAATGTTGTCATGTGCTGCATAGTTACTACGCGGGGTATTGTCTTTAGCCACGACAAGCTCCTAGCATGGCATCATCAGTATATAAAATCCTCCGAAGTCGGAGTGTGGTTTCGCACGTGGCGGGTTCATCAAAAAACGGTGGCACGCGTAATGTTCTCATCCCTAGCTGGTGCATTTGTGCCCATGTGCTTCGGCTGTTGGGATGATCCCTGGAGTCTTTAAGCCATGGTACGTCAACAACAACAACAACAACATAATAGAGAGACGTTTCAGTTGCAGAATGAATCAGCAATCTGCATAGTCATAGGCTATGGTTATATTATCCATTTCTTAAAATGCGACATACCTTTCACTTCTTCTTCTTCTTCTTCCTGCTGCTGCCTGTCTCCCAAGTTAGCTTTGGCCAAAGACGGGCCTCGCCCTCCCCTTTTACTTCTCTGAAAGGGGAAAGCAACGCACAACACTCATACAGTAGAAAGTCTGGGTCTTTATGCCTATCATGTTTTAGTAAGTAAGTTTTAATCTGTTGTTATCGTATGAATGTGTTGTCGGTTGTAGTATGTGGACCATGTTATCTTGTATTGTCTTATCAAGTGTATACTATTCGTTATTTTCTTATTTTAGTCTGATGTTTTATTTATATTTCAATTTGTAAAGCGCACAGAGCATACTGATAGTGTGGATTGATAGCGCTATATCAAATAAAATCATTATTATTAAAAACACACTTAACGATGGCTTGGAGTCAAAACGGACTATCTTTAGATAGTCCATTGACATTATTATTGAACTTATTACGAAAACTAATAACTTGCATAAAAAAAAAAAGACTGCAGAAATATAAAAAGCAAAAAAAACCTTTTTTTATATTTCTGCAGTCATTGTTTGATACAAGTTATTAGTTTTTGTAATAAATCCAATAATACGTCAATGGACTATCTAAAGATAGTCCGTTTTGACTCCAAGCCATCGCGTGACAGTCTAAAATGGGACAAAGTTGTACTTTTGACCCTTTATGTTTACGACTCTACGTCTCAAAGTCTGGTTCTCTCAGTTTCATGACAGGAACCATAGGCTAATCCATCACACACACACACACCCCTATCCCTTTACCGAGGGTGGCAGATTGTTGTTATTCGATGAAAATGTTCAAATGTTCAATGCAAAACTTTGATGTGGAGTGTTTACATTACAATTGTGGCATGCTCTCTCTCTCTCTCTCTCTCTCTCTCCTCAGATCTCTCTCTCTCTCTCTCTCTCTCTCTCTCTCTCTCTCTCTCTCTCTCTCTCTCTCTCTCTCTCTCTCTCTCTCTCTCTCAAATCTCAAATTGAAAAAATAAAGTTTAAGTTTTCAATGTTTTCAAGTGTTCAATTTTTTCCAGTGTTCAAGTTTCTCTCTCTCTCTCTCTCTCTCTCTCTCTCTCTCTCTCTCTCTCTCTCTCTCTCTCTCACTCTCTCTCTCTCTCTCTCTCTCTCTCTCTCTCTCTCTCTCTCTCTCTCTCTCTCTCTCTCTCTCTCTCTCTCTCTCTCTCTCTCTCTCTCTCTCTCTCTCTCTCTCTCTCTCTCTCTCTCTCTCTCTCTCTCTCTCTCAGGGGGGACAGAGAGAAACGAGATAGAAATCGTCCAAAGGAACAGACACACAGGTCAACATAATATATATAATCTGAAGCTCACTGAATCAGAAGCACTCTTGTGGCCAGTTCCGCCCTGGCGGTAGGAGTAGCGTCCCCTGCCGCTCCGTTGGGTGATGGGAGTTTCCGGCATCTCGATGTCAATGTCAAGGTCAACGTCGTCAAGGTCGTCGTCCTCCCACTGCGTGAGCCGTCATTACACGGCACGGGGAAATGAAAATACAATATAAGACCTCCCATTATAACACTCCTTCCCACCAGACCCCATATAAGACCTACTTCTCTGAGACATTGCCCTTCATTGTATGTATTCAGATTACCTCCCTTACAAGACCCCTCCCTTATAAGAGCTTAACCCTTTCACCGCCAGCCATATTTCAGCCAAAAATTTCCATTAAATTTACCTGGGTAGAGAGCAAAATCCATCTGCAGTATTGGGGATTGTTCTGTGAAATATATAAAATAAGGTCTATCCTTGCTTCCCAAAACTAAGACAATTGGGTCTTTGGATAATAGATCCCAATTTGATGCCTTTTAGTGATATAGGTGTTAAATCACTGAGGTGCTAAAATGCGACTTTGGCAGTGAAAGGGTTAAAGATCAACCAAAATGAGGTCTTGTAATAGCTTGAAATTTTAAGCATACGATAACTATTCACTGCGATACGATTATGATATTTGTGAGGCACGATTCACGTGAAGTTCTACTGTCTAAATGAATCTGATGAAATCCTACTAGTTTGTGTTCACTATATTTGTTGTCCCCCCGTACACGAATCTGTGGGTTTTGTTGTTGTTGTTGTGTTTTTATCAGACATTGTATCTGATTCGGGTATTGGGGTGTAGATGTGGTGAGAAAAACCGGTTTGAACCGAAAAACCGGTGCTAAACGTTCGCGGTTCGAAAAACCGGTTCGAGTTGCTGTGAACCGGTTTTTTAACTGCAAACTGAAAGTAAGTTTTTCTTAGAATAACGCAATCTTTTCGAAGAACAACACTGATTCTCAGCGCAGATTGGGTGTTTGTAAGCCAAGAGTAGCTGTTTCTAGTTTGTGGGTGGTGTATAGCTTTGACTTTGACTGAGTGTTGAGTTGAGTGTGGGTGTGTCATAAGTTTCTTTATTGTGTGTGTGTGTATGTCTGCGCGTGCGTGCGTGTGTGTGAATATTCTGACAAATAAATATGTGTTTGCATAGGTGAAACTAGTGATGCGAGTACTGGTTAAAAAACCGGTTTGGTAAGACCGGTTCGAAGAGGGAAAACCGGTTTAAAACCGGTTCGGATTTTTGAACCGGTTGAACCGGTTCTCAACTCTATAATGGGGTGTACATCATGAGTACAGTGAATGAAAATAGTAGAATCATTGGTAAAGGTAAAGATGTCTTAACAAACAAACTAACAAAATCCAACACTTGACAACGTCTTCCCGAAACTAGCTATACTCCTGAGCCTCGTTTTCGCTCGCGTGACCTTTGATATCCGTGTGTGCGTGTTGGAACAGGAGCTCCAACTTGACATTTGCCTGTATTTGAGTTACTGTCAATGCTTTAGAATAATTATGTGAATCGCTCAAAAGTGTGCAAATGAAAACTAGTATACATTTCTGGGTCCAGTTTTCGGAATAAATTAGCTTCATTGTTTTTTAAAGCACGAATTTATGAACTAAAAGAGCATTTGAATGCATTATTTTAATCTAAGCTAAATCATCCACACACGTGTGTGTGTGTGTGTGTGTGTGTGTGTGTGTGTGTGTGTGTGTGTGTGTGTGTGTGTGTGTGTGTGTGTGTGTGTGTGTGTGAGAGAGTGAGAGAGAGAGAGAGAGAGAGAGAGAGAGAGAGAGAGAGAGAGAGAGAGGAGAGAGAGAGAGAGAGAGAGAGAGAGAGAGAGAGAGAGAGAGAGACATAATGCGAATACGAATACGAAATGATTTATTGCATTAGAGTAAGAGAGAGAGAGAGAGAGAGAGAGAGAGAGAGAGAGAGAGAGAGAGAGAGAGAGAGAGAGAGAGAGAGAGAGGGAGGGGGGGGAGAGAGAGAGAGATAAAGAGGAGAGAGAGAGAGGGAGAGAGAGAGAGACAGACAGACAGACACACAGACGGACACACAGACAGACACACACAGACAGAGAGAGAGCGAGAGAGAGAGAGAGAGACAGACAGACAGACACACATACAGAGAGAGAGAGAGCGAGAGAGAGGAGAGAGAGAGAGAGAGAGAGAGAGAGAGAGAGAGAGAGAGAAAAGAGAGAGAGAGAGAGAGAGAGAGAGAGAGAGAGAGAGAGAGAGGAGAGAGAGAGAGAGAGAGAGAGAGAGAGAGAGGGGAGAGAGAGAGAGAGAGTTCAGATGTTTGAATGTTTCTAAGTCATCAGACTCTAAACATTTTTAACTACGTCTAAATCAATCAGCACAGTTTGGCATGGACTCTGAATGGTATATAAAATGTCACATATACTCACAATTACAAGCATGGCACCTATATAAATAAGCCAGTGCGGAAAGAATTTTAAAGCACGAATGAAAATAAATAAATAAATAAATAAATGAATAAATCAATAAAATAAATAAAATAAATAAAATGAATAAAAATAAAGACATAAATAAATTAAACATAATGATAAAAAACAAACAAATACACCAATTAATTAGTGAATCAATCAATAGATAAACACATAACAGTTAATATCCTTATTTCCACGAGAGAGAGAGAGAGAGAGAGAGAGAGAGAGAGAGAGAGAGAGAGAGAGAGAGAGAGAGAGAGAGAGAGAGAGAGAGAGAGAGAGAGAGATTCACAAATCACACACAATTCACAAAGTTTACTGATCCAGGCCTTCTGCCCATGTCAGAGGGGAGGGGGTTACAAGAGGAAAAAACAACAATGACAACAAATCATCAGCATAAAAAAACTCCATTATAAGCGAACATACACAAGCAAAAGCAACATTGACAACAAATCATCACAGAGAGAGAGAGAGAGAGAGAGAGAGAGAGAGAGAGAGAGAGAGAGAGAGAGAGAGAGAGAGAGAGAGAGAGAAGAGAGAGAGAGAGAGATGACAGAAACAAGAGAGAGAGAGAGAGAGAGAGAGAGAGAGAGAGAGAGAGAGAGAGAGAGAGAGATCTGGTAGTCACACAGGGCTGCTGGTTTTTTAATTTTGCATGATGGCTGTTTTAGATAAGCATAGGCCTAATACTTACATTCAATAACGAATCCATTCCACCGGTAAAAAGCAGTTAATAATAGAGAGGGCTACCGTTACTGCGAGCACACTAGCATCAACACAATAGTCACAGTGTAGCTCTGATACTAATACAGGCACAGCGTAGCTCTGATATTAATACAGTCACAGTGTAGCTCTGATACCAATACAGTCACAGTGTAGCTCTGATATTAATACAGTCACAGTGTAGCTCTGATACTAATACAGTCACAGTGTAGCTCTGATACTAATACAGTCACAGTGTAGCTCTGATACTAATACAGTCACAATGTAGCTCTGATACTAATACAGTCACAGTGTAGCTCTGATGTTAATACAGTCACAGTGTAGCTCTGATACTAATACAGTCACAGTGTAGCTCTGATATTAATAATACAGTCACAGCGTAGCTCTGATATTAATACAGTCACAATGTAGCTCTGATACTAATACAGTCACAGTGTAGCTCTGATGTTAATACAGTCACAGTGTAGCTCTGATACTAATACAGTCACAATGTAGCTCTGATACTAATACAGTCACAGTGTAGCTCTGATACTAATACAGTCACAGTGTAGCTCTGATACCAATACAGTCACAATGTAGCTCTGATACCAATACAGTCACAGCGTAGCTCTGATGTTAATACAGTCACAGTGTAGCTCTGATACTAATACAGTCACAGTGTAGCTCTAATATGAATACAATCACAGTGTAGCTCTGATATTAATACAGTCACAGCGTAGCTCTGATATTATAATACAGTCACAGTGTAGCTCTGATATTAATACAGTCACAGAGTAGCTCTAATATTGATACAATCACAGTATAGCTCTGATACTAATACAGTCACAGTGTAGCTCTGATATTATAATACACAGTCACAGTGTAGCTCTGATACTTATACAGTCAGATTAGCTCTAATATTAATACAATCACAATATAGCTCTGATATTAATACAGTCACAAAGAAGCTCTGATGCTATTAACACCATCGTAGTGTGAAGCTTGAAATTAATGCAAACACGTTGTAGCTATGGTTCCTGATGACTGGTCTTTGTCTTGAAGCTGGACGGGTCTGCTGTGTGCCACGCGTCGGATTACTTACACATTATCGACAGTTCTCTGTACTTTACGTGTGTAAGGGTTACTAATAGTGGCAGCACGCGGCTGTTTCAACATATATCTGTATATCTGCCAGTCTCTCTCTGTCTCCTTCTCTGTCTGTCTCTCTCTTGAAAATGCTGCTTGTCCTGTGTGCAAAAATGTACAGGAAAATGAAATTCATTTCTTGTTCCAATGTCCTTTATATAACCAAATTAGAGAACAACACCAACTAACTTGCAGATCTAGTGAAAATTTAGAAGAACATTAATTTTTTTAGAATTTTTTGATGTGATAATAAAGATAAAATAGTGTTAATAGCTAAAGTTTTACTTGGCGCTTTTGAAATAATACAGAACGTCATGTAGACAGTTTAAACTAAAATAATATATGGCTTCTTATGACAATTGTTCCTTGTTGCAAATGCGGTAGCACATTTTATTCTTTATTTAGTGTGGATGTTGTCAATTATTTGTTGCATGTTCTTAATGTTCATTGTGTTCGCTCCATGGGAAGGGGCTATGGCCTAATATCCATCCATTACATTTCCGAGTTCCGAGTCTCTCTTCTCTCTCTCTCCTATCTCTCTCTCTCTCTCTCTCTCTCTCTCTCTCTCCCCCATCTCTCTGTCTCTCACTCTCCGCTCTCTCTCTCTCTCTCTGTCTCTCCTCTCTCTCTCTCCTCTCTCTCTCCTCTCTCTCTCTCTCTCTCTCTCTCTCTCTCTCTCTCTCTCTCTCTCTCTCTCTCTTTCCGGTTTTGGCATCTGTATCGTGTGACACAGCTGTGTTGTACCATTATTAGTATCCCAACGGATATCGTGCAAGGAGCAGCAGAAGCATGTAGTGGTACAGTCGCCGGGAATCAACCAGGACCAACCACCATCAACCTACATCTCATTTCCACCACACCGGGCAGCACCACAAGACTTCCCGCTCTTTCAGCCATTGATCGATAATCAATACGTAATCTACCGATCGTCAATCTGATCAACAATAGCCTATTGTGGGCATACCCTGCAGAACTAATCAATGAAGTGACGGAAGTTACGGTGGAACCTTCCTTATAAGACAACCCCACCCCCCACCCAACCATTATAAGACTCCCTCCCACTTAAAACCTACTTCTCGGAGACGTGTTTGTAAGTATTAACCCCTTCACCGCCAATGTCACATTTATGCACCACGATGGTTTAACACCCATGTCACTAAAAGGCATCAATCAGGGCCTGTTATTCGAAGATCCATTTTTGTTTTATTTTGGGAGGTAAGGATAGGCCTAATGCTATACATGTCACAGAGGAATTCCTAATATTGCAGATCTTTTTTTGTTTGTGGCTCAAGCCACAAACCTATAACTCACTTTGTCGGTCGGGGGGTGTCGGTCTGTCGGTCGGTCCAAAATTGTCGCACTTCTAATCGAGGCTACACGACGAAAAAAATGGTGTTTAACGTCCTCTTGGTCTGTCGACACATATGGGTTACATTTGTAAATACAAATTATGGTGGGGAACAATACTGGAAGCAATGCCCAGAGGCAGTACAAAACCAGTAAAGTCCCGATTTTTTTTAATAATCAGATAGGTGTAGCACACGTCTCGGTTAAACCTCATCGGATGGCACCACTACAAGTATTTTTGATCGAGGCTACACTTCAAAATTAATTGAGGGCCGCTCTTTAAAATGATGTATTTTAAAAGCGTACAAAATAATAAACATATGAGTAATACAGACACTAAAAAGGTACAAACACGACGAGTATGCGGTGCTTCTTTTGATGAGTCATAAGTAGGATACATAGTTTTAAAAATGGTTTCCAAAAGATATAAAAAGTTACGAAATGGTGCGCATTCTGGTTTACAGAGATAAAATTATTGAAAATCCATAGGGAGGTAACTCATGATTGGAGTGGTAAAAATAGACCGCGTGCCAACAAAAACAAACTATTGCGATTTCGCGTCTTGTTTTTTTCTTTACTCAGTTAAGTTTAATTATAAACAAATGGCTGGCACTACTCTCTCGAAAGGGTTAAAAACGGCGGCGAAGGTAAAACGACCACCCTTGGATGGAAGTTCAGTTTAGCGTCGCGTATCGGCTTTCGCCATGGTACGACGGGCTGAACAAACCAACCACGGTATAAACAAAAATTTATGTTCCTGAATCACTGTCTTAGCCAAAAGGCCGAGAAGCGATCAGTATTCACGACCACCCTTATGCAACTCCCTCCCATTTCAGACATCATTCGGGATGATTTTTTTGAAGGTCTTAACAGGGAGGTTCCGCTGTTGGAGATTGGAGATATTGAACAGAGGCATGTGGTAGAATTAACTCATTTGCATAATGAGTTCTCATAAGTCAGTGGATGCACGCACACGAAAATGTATGTGCGTGATATGCGTGTATATTCGTGTGTATGAGGGTGGCGGTGGGGAAGAGGTCTGTGGAAGACGGAAGGGAAGAGGGTTGCACGCTCTGATAATCTGTCTGCTCTGTTCTTTTAGACTTCAGGGGAGGATCGGGGGTGGGGGGGTTCCTGGGTTTCCTGACCCCCCACTCCATCTACCCCAAGATGTACCTTATAAATACAACCGCAAAGTAAGAAAATGACTTGATTTTTGTCTTAATAATGACTAATTTGCACACTTTTCCGGGGGCTTCGCCACCTTAGGCCCCCCAAAACAACATTGCCCCTTAATCCAGAACCTAACCAGCTCCCTGAAACCCCGGCGGAAACCCCCACCCCCACCCCCTAACGAAACATTTGGTCCGCCCCTGGTTCACTTTACAAGGCTTGGTTTATTCTTTCCTGATATGCTGTGAGACTGAGTCCATGTCTCGCTTGCGTTCCAGAAGAGGACATTGACCAACGCAAACAGCAGTTTGATCTCAAGTTAAATGAAGATGTTCTTGTAGGATTCAAATACTTTGAATGTGAAATGTCGTCTTCTTGTTCGGTTGTTTGTGTTTCTGTTCTTAAGATCATTTCTGTGTTGGATCGCACACTATGTTAATGAAGAAGAGATCACGGATAAAGATAAGTGAACTGTGGACATTTCCTGGTTTTCAGCCTGGAACAGCATAATGTACACAGTACTGGTCAGTATAGTGGTCATTTCAGCGCTGATTTCCTTCCTTATCTTGATCATAAGTCATGGAGTTTTAACTAGGTTTGCCAAGTTCCTTTTCATTGTAGTCAGATCATCATTGTGCCGTAAACAGCGGCTTTTGCTGACGATTCTTGCTCCATTGCTGACTGTGAAGAGATGCTTTTCCAGTACGTTAGTCATCATTAGTTTCAAAGAAATGTAGAAAAGTAGTAATGACGGAAGAAGTTTATACCACGTCTTTGTTAATTTGAAGAAACCAATTTGGGAGCCTGGCAACAAAAACGTTGGGTCACAATGAAAAAATCTGATATCAGGTTTATATAAAAATTTTAAAAACGTGCAACGACCGAAGGCCTA
>CM065680.1:49431864-49434364 GCA_017654935.2 Phymorhynchus buccinoides
CATAATTATAGTGTTGGACAAATAAGAACGCATAGGCCTAGTTGACGATGCAAACCGTGTGTAAACGGTCTTTACAACAGTTCTGTGCAGCAACGTAAGCTTAGCTAAAATTGTGGTTAACTGCCTTTCATCTCTCTCCATCATTATTCTCTGTCTGTCTGTCTGCCTGTCTCTCCTCTCTCTCTCTCTCTCCTCTCTCTCCCTCCTCTCCTCTCTCTCTCTCTCTCTCTCTCTCTCTCTCTCTCTCTCTCTCTCCCTCTCTCTCTCTCTCTCTCTCTCTCTCTCTCTCTCTCTCTCTCTCTCTCTCTCTCTCTCTCTCTCTCTCTCTCTCATTATTTCTATCTCTCTGTCTGTGGAAGTAATTGTGTGTGTTTGTGGGTGTCAGTGTGTGTGTGTTTGTGGGTGTCAGTGTGTGTGTGTGTGTGTGTGTGTGTGTGTGTGTGTGTGTGTGTGTGTGTGTGTGTGTGTGTGTGTGTGTGTGTGTGTGTGTGTGTGTGTGTGTGTGTTGTTTTGCTTTGATTAATTTAACGTCTTTTCACTTAAAGTGTTTCTAGACACTGTAATTATATATTGTAAATGATTTATATCAGAATTGCACTGATATTATTTTATAAATTAAAACACAAAACGTAAATCAGTTAACAAGAACAACCAAAACTGATCCTGTTTAAAAACAAAAATGAAAATGAATATGTCATACTAACGTACCAATGGGACACACAGTGTGTGTGTGTGTGTGTGTGTGTGTGTGTGTGTGTGTGTGTGTGTGTGTGTGTGTGTGTGTGTGTGTGTGTGTGTGTGTGTGCGTGCGTGCGTGCGTGCGTGTGCGTGCGTGTGCGTGTGTGCGTGTGCGTGCGTGTGCGTGTGCGTGTGCGTGTGCGCGTGTGCGAGTGTGTGTGTGTGTGTGTGTGTGTGTGTGTGTGTGTGTGCGTGTGCGTGCGTGCGTGCATGCGTGCGTGCGTGCGTGCGTGCGTGTGTGTGTGTGTGTATGTTTGTGTGTGTGTGTGTGTGTGTGTGCGTGTGCGTGCGCGTGCGCGCGCCGCCTGTGTACCTGACCACTGACTGACTATCTGTGTATCATAGAAAAAGAAGCACACAAGATGGCTGGTATTTATTCTTTTGTTTTTTAATAATCTTCACCACCCATCCTCTTCTTAGCTGGGAAAAAAACCTTTTTGAGGAAAACTGAGTTTAGAAGAAGAGGGTATAATTTGATGCCGGTGTGAAGGGAATATTCTAACTCATGAAATAAGTACCCATTCCTCATTCGAATTGCGGCCATTGTGAATTTTACGAAACTAAATGGCATGGTTTTGTACATCGATTTCTCGGCAAAGATGTAGATTTACACCCTCCTGCTCTATTTCTTGGTTCTTTCCGTGGTTAGGGTTAGGGATAGGGATAGGATTGGTTATAGTTCGCATGCGAAGGGTACTTATTTCATGGGAGCTACTTATTTCTCATGACACCAGTAACCGTATAATCAATCATTCTCTCACGATGCCCACGCCACTCAAACCACGCACGTGCTTCGAGGTAATTGAACCCCCAAGGACAATAACAATAGAAGCAAGCAGTGCATAATTATATTGTGAAGTGACAGTCAGCTAATATTTTGGTATTTGGTATATTCTAGTCACAGACTTATCGCTGTGAAATTCGGGCTGCTCTCCCCTGGAGAGCGCGTCGCCGCAAGTGCAGCGCCTACCCAATTGTTTTTATGTTTTTCGGGGGTGGGGGCACAGGGTGAGGAGGGGATGTGGGCACACTTGGAAAACCTAGCTCTCAATTTGGCCATACCAGGCAGCGGGGTTTCTCCCTGCTCTTACCGACTTTCAACTGCCGTGGGATTTGTACGTGCGTAAAGCGCACGGGTCAGACTAGCTTTAAGTCCCCATCCGAAGGACTCGACGTTCAGTTCGATTTTCCTGTCAAACTAGAAAGAAAGGGCGAGGCCGGGATTCGAACCCGGGTCACTCACGTTGCAGTCACGCATTACTGACGTTTGGCAGACGATGCTGGTGCCACTGATTCGAGCCAGTATTGACGGGGTCTGTTCTCTAATCAGTATTAGAGGAAGACGGGGTAAAAAGCGCATGGGCGGGTAAGAAGCCCACCCCAATTATCTCATGAAATAAAGAAAATTTCAGTCAAATTTGCCCATGAGACGAATGCTAGACATTAACGCTCGTCTCATGGGCAAAATGAGACTGAAATTTGCTTCATTTCATGAGATAATTGGGGTGGGCTTCTTACCCGCCCATGCGCTTTTTACCCCGTCTTCCCCTATGATTACAGTAGCCGATCAATAAGCTCACCGGGTGACTGGAAAGAAGCATTGATAGTTTGTTTGTCTTCAGATCAATACTATGATCAGTAGCCGATCAATAATCCCACTGGGTGACTGGGGTGGGTGGGTGTTTATATCCTGCCTCTGGTTGGTGTTTTGCTTTATTATCGATGTTATTGATTACAGGCTTTCCTCTTTCTATACCAACCG
>CM065680.1:49436864-49456864 GCA_017654935.2 Phymorhynchus buccinoides
CTAAACAAAGTGAACATGTTTCATTGTTGGCCTACAAACGATCATTTCTTAGTCATTTTAATCGCTTAAAAACTGTGTAGGCCTAGAATAAAGTTTATTTTTGTCATCAAATATTAAGTTTTTGTTTGTTTTATCGTTGAAAGCTTGTTATCCATTTTGTGCGAGATTCATTGAGTCTGTGATATCTTGATATCTGGTAGTCAAAAAGATGAAGAAGAAGGCACAGAACCAGAAACCAACTGCAGGTCTGCTATGGTGAGTACAGACTACCTCAAATAGATTTAATTTATGATCATGTGTGTCTGTGCATGTTCATGTTTCTCTCTGTTCTGTGTGTTTGTGTGTGTGTGCACACTTGTTTGTATGCTTGTTTATGTTTGTGTCTGTGTGGGTGGATGAGCTTGGGTGCATGCTTGTTATTGTTGTTTCCACATGATATGATATGATATGATATGATATGAAATAAGGCTCTCTAGGCTTTTTATAGCCTTTTGCCCTCTACATATTGACTTCATTCGTTTTTGATAATCGGCGTAAAAACCGATGGCTACTTAGCAGTTGTGTTATACTACTGATCTATTTTTGTAAAATTCATTGCATACATAATATTTTGAAAGTGCTTTTCTATTGAATTTTTAAAAGCATTTAATGATTTTGCATTTACTGCCTCATTGGTTAGATCATTCCATGCATTAACAATCCTGTTAGCAAAGAAAGTTTGTGCCAATTTAGTGTTAGTAGTTTTTTTTTAAAGTTTATAATTATGTCCACGTGTTCTATCCTCCTCACACAGAGTTAATAAATTTGTTGTGGTAGTATGATCATAAAGGCCACGTACAGTTTTATATACTTCAATAATATCACCTCTTAATCTTCTATACTCCAAACTTGGTAATTTTAAGTACTGTAGTCTTTCCTCATAACTCATGTTGTTTGTCCTCTGAATTTTCTTAGTAAATCTTCTCTGTACCCCTTCTATGAGATCTATATGTTTCCGTAGGTGTGGACACCACACTGGGTTTCCATACTCAAGAATCGGCCGTACCAGTGATTTAAACAAGGGAATCATAATCTCCTTTGATTTATTTGTAATTGTTCTGACTAAAAGTCCAGAAATACGGTTGGCCTTTAATACAGCATTATTTATGTGGAGCTCAAACGTTAAACCAGGGTCAACTATCACCCCTAGATCCCTTTCCTCTGTTGTGGTCTCGAGCACTCTTTTCTCCTCACCGTCTTTTATATAGTATGTATGCATGGGATTATATTTTCCTAGATGCATAACTTTACATTTTTGACTATTAAATTTCATCAACCAAGTATCTGCCCATGTTACTAAATTATCAATGCAGCTCTGCATCTTTAGCTTTGATCCCTCACTATCATCAACATTTGAATAAGCCTTGGTATCGTCTGCAAAAATCTTAATATTACAATCTACATGGTCCGGTAAATCATTTATAAAATAAACAAATAAGGTAGGTCCAAGGACGCTTCCCTGTGGGACCCCACTTGTGACACTTATTTCTTCTGAATTAAATCCATTTGCATTTACGTATTGGGTTCTTTCAGTTAAAAAACAACCTTTATCCATGCCAAGAGACCACCCCCCACCCCATAAGCTTGTAATTTGTACAGTAGATGCTGGTGTGATACAGTATCAAAGGCCTTTTGGAAGTCTAGGTATACGGCGTCAACAGGCTCCCCATCCCCCAGCGAGTCCACCCAGTCGTTTAGTGTCATAAGCAATTGTGTGACGCAAGAGCGACCCCTTGTGAAACCAAATTGGTCTTTGGCTAAAATATCTTTTACAACTAAATGATCACCTAATGCATCACGAATGAATCTTTCAAAAAGTTTGCATACCACTGATGTCAGACTCACCGGGCGATAGTTACTAGGTGTACACTTATCACCTTTTTTGAAAATTGGTTTTACTTCCGCCTTTTTCCAATCCATGGGAATTTTCCCTTCTTTAACTGATCTATTAAACAAGTATGTAAAAGGCTCTGCCAACTGTGTGGCCAACTCCCTTAGCACTCTGGGGTGAATCTCATCTGGCCCCGGGGATTTATCTACTTTTAAGGTCTCTAGTGCTTTTTGCATTTGCTCTTTACTAATTTTAACTGTGTCTAAATTTTTATCTACATTAATGTTTGGCAAAAACTCTGGCATACTATCCGTAGTTCCATTAGTGAACACACTGCCAAAGAAATTGTTTAAAACGTTTGCCTTATCTTGATCAGTTTCAGTAAAAGTTCCATCCTCTTTCCTTAATTTTGAGATTTGTTCTCTCGGTTTTGTTTTTTCATTTACATACTTGTAAAAAGCCTTTGGGTTACTCTTAGCCTCTCTAGCTAGGCGATGCTCTCTATCTTTCGCATTCTTTCTGGAGGCTTTCCTTACCTGGTTACGGGCTCTTGCATACAAATTATAATTATCTTGAGTTGGAAATGTTTTATAAGTCTTAAATGCTTTTCTTTTCTTTCTAATAATATCTAGTAAAGAGGAAGGAATGGGATCCCTCCTACGAGTACCATTCTGAGATACTTTCACTCTAGGGACAAACTTATCACATGCTCTCAGAATCACACCACTCATATCACTCCAACAATCGTCAATAGAAACTTCATCATGTAAAATGTTTGCCCAATCGACATCTCCCACATGGTCCCTCATAGCCACATAGTCTCCCTTGCTGACAATAAATTTTGTTGATGCAGTTGTAAAATGTGCCTTATTCTTAAAATACAAGCTAAAACATAAAACCGAATGGTGACTCTTTCCAAGGGGAGGTAAGTAATCAATTTCAGAAACTGAGTCATCTTAATTTGTTAACACTAAATCTAATACATTGGGTTTCTGCAGAACTCGGTGATGTGTGGGCTCTTTCACCTTCTGAAACAGGTAATGTTGTTGGACTGTCTCCAGAAATTTATATGAAGGGTGATCTTTACTTTTGCCAACTGTTTCCTGCTCCCACTCAATCTCTAGGTAATTGAAATCCCCCATGATTAGTACATCATCTGACCCAAAGTCTTCAACCACTGCACTGATACATTTGTTTAGTTTATCATTTTCATCCTTGGTACTGTTTGGAGATCTATAAGTAACAACACATATAAAAGACTCTTTGTTAGGTAAAAGTATCTTACAGGCTATACATGAAGAAAAAATACTATTATATTTATCCAGTTGGATTAATTCAAAACCCTCTCTCACAAATAAACTCACTCCTCTCCCCTCTGCCACAGTAACACATGTGTAGCCTTTGAGAATAAAACTATTTACATCATTGTTTTGGTTTTTAGGTAAAACCTCAGTGACTGCCACCAAATCAAAGTCTTTTTCCTCAATCAAAAGTTCTAATTCAATGATTTTATTTGCCAAGGTATCTGAGTTAGTGTACATACACTTTAAAGAATGACCGTTGGACTTCTTTGATTCACATGTGAGTATATTTACATTATGTACATGCTGAGTGTTGATATCATCAAGTCAATTTATGTCTTTACCTCCCCCTCCACCCCCATTTTGCAATGACTCTCCTCCTCTCCCCCCCCCCCCCCCCCCCCACCCCGACAAACCTGATTTCATTGCATCCCTCTCCTCCACTGACACTATCTTCCCTCTGTACAAGACAACATTTTCCCCCTGTTTCTTCCTGTCTGCTAATCCCTGTCTCAGGGCCTTGTCATCATTTCTTTCTTTTGGGGTTTTGTCTGCAGAGATCCCCACCCTTCTGAACTTTGTGCTATCTTTCAACTTCCATGCTTTCTTCAAAATGCTTTCCCGAGGGCCCGAGTTGTTAAACACCAGTTTAATGGGTCTGGGACAGCTAGCCCTGTCCCTGCGTTTGCCAATCCTGTGGCAGTTTTCTTTGCTGATCAGAGCAAGATCAAGCTCAGGTTGGACTGTCCTCAAAACTTCCTTAACTGTCTTCACATCCTGTTCACTTTCAGTCTCCTGATCTTTCTCCTCATTTTCTTCAACATTGAACAGCACAACATTGTTTACCCTGTCTTCTTTTTCTTTTTGGTTAGCCACTGCTTCCTGCACATAGGTCTTAACCTTGTTCTCAATAGCAGTGTCTTGGTTCTTTAGCAGTTCAAGTATCGTGTCATTCTGTTTCTTGCAAGGCTGTGACTGTGGCTATCAGTGTGTCTATTTTGGTAGACTGTTTTGCAATTTGGTCGTGCGTATCACTGTTGTCTTTCTCACAATTGGGGCAAAACCACTTCACTGCCATGGGGGCAGTTGACAACGTATCGTACTGATCTTGTGTCAGACCAGAAAAGCAAGACCTTTCCCTGGACCGTGGGCCCATGCCGAACAACGGTCACACTGTATGCCCGAATCCCCCCCCACCTTAGCTTTACACACTACACATGTGCTGGATTGATCACTGTCCTTTGCAGTACTGTTGCTACCTGAACGTCTTTTCTTTTTTTCGTTAGCTTTCTGCCATGTCTGGTTTTTCCCTTTGTTGGACTTCTGAGAGTCCCCGTCATGACTCTTGTTGAGAATGCCGTCAGCTTTTGGTGATAGGCATTTTCCTTATTTCCCGATCTACAATTTATGCCCGACTTAAAAATACTTGCCTCTAAACTGTGAAAGTCTAAAATGATCTAATAATACTCACAGTGTATAATAAGTAATATAGGATGTTACCCTGAGAATGGAATTCACCCAAACATACAAATACAAGTTATTTTAAACCCCGAGCTGACTCAATGAAATTATCACCGAGTATAGTCCAAGATGCAAATTCTGTCAATCTAGCCTATATGCCTAAGTATTATAACTAAACCTAATAACAATTTAAGCCAAACATAGGAGCATGCACACAAGTGAGACTCACCTCAGAAACTGATGTTATAACATGTAGTTAAAACTGAAATAATTTAAACATTAGAAGGTTAGACTCGTGCAATAGACTCAAGAGTGCAAATATTAGAACCTCAACTGAAAATGAAACTGCCTGAGCCAGTATGCAAGGTCATAAAATGTCACTGTAAAAGGCCAGTATCTCTGATTTCCACTTAAAAACTCAATAAAAAAGGTTGGCTTGATCTTTAAAAAAATTTAAACAGAAATTATCGGAAGCCAAATCCTTCAAAACATGGGCCAATGCTTGTGGAAATCAGACAAATTCAGAACACGTCCGCCATCTTCGCCGACCGGAAGTTAATACATGTGGTATATGCTGCCGTTTTAAAGAAGTCATTTATGAAAAAGAATAAAACAGAAAATGTGTGCATTTGAAGGGTGTTTGTGAGTCATTGACTAAGTCTCTCTCTGTCCATGTGTGTGAGCATCCACACTCACTATCTGCCATAATCTGGTGTGCAGGGCCGGATCTAGGAGGGGTTTCCTGGCTTCCCAGACCCCCCCCCCCCCCCCCCCCCCCCCCCCCCCCCCCCCCCCCCCCCCCCCCCCCCCCCCATTTGCCCCAAGTATATTTCTTTACAAGGATGAAAAATAAGAAAATGGGTCAATTTTTCCTTAATAATCACTGAATTGCAAATTTCCCTGGGGCCCCCAAACGAACCTATGCAGCTCCATGACCATGGACCCCCGATGGAAACCCCCTCCCCTTGCGAATCACTTGGTCCGTCCCTGGTGCGTGTGTGTGTGTGCATGTGCGCATGTGTATCTATGTGTGTGTTTAACTGAAACTGAGTAATGTACAGTATGTTAATGCTTGTCATAAATGTACTGATAGACTGCGTGTGACAAAAGTGAGGGGAGGATGATGGGTGTTGATATGATGAGTTGTGAAGATGGAGAGTGTTCTACAATAGTAGAAGATGGTAACATTGTTCTATGCCATGGTAGATATATAATTATATATCAAACAAGCTTTTAACACAGAAGATTTTGTGTGTGTAGCAAGTGATGTCTTAAGTACACAGTATTGTTTTGCTTTGATGTCATATGAATCATTTGATATAAAATCTTTCAATGTAGTGCTGTTTTATTGTTTCACATTCATTTTTTTTAAACATTTATGCTTGTCTTCCTGTGTCATAACTCACTTGACTTCTCACTCTCAGCACTAAAAAGTGGAAATGTTGCCATGTTCCTTCTGCAGGTGGACCTTGATGTGGTAGAACAAACCTGTGAGAAATTGATTGCTGATGACTGCATGCCCGCTCAAGTACACGACATTTGCCAGTCTGTGGACAGTAAGTTGCTGTAATACTTACCGGATTGTTCTGACCATAAGGCGCACCTAGTTATTAGACGCACCCCCTAAAGTTACCCAAAATACAGATTTTGTTTTAATTTCTTACTATTTTTTTAGTCATAATATGAGGCGCATGGGTCTCAGTCTGGGAAGAAAAGTGTCTCCTTATAGTCCCTAAAATACGGTAAGTTTGTGTTGGCTATACAATTTTGTATTAATGCAATTTCAATGTCCAACATAATAATTTTATTTAAACAGATCTATACTGTTGACTTCATTGTAATTTGTATTGTCGATTTCTATTGTAGATTTAATCAATGTCATTACCCTTTAAATAGTTATTTTTATTGTTGTTATTATCATGTAAAATAAACATTGTTAATTTATTTCACCAATCACTGGTCTCCCCAGGGCTCCCAATCGTCCCGCAAAAACAAGGGGTCCCAGGGACTCCTTCACTTACAATAGAGGGTCCTAGGGGCGGAATAGAGGGTCCCAGTGGCATTGCAAATGCTAAAACAATGTTTCTA
Organism: Phymorhynchus buccinoides; assembly: GCA_017654935.2. Taxonomy (NCBI): domain Eukaryota; kingdom Metazoa; phylum Mollusca; class Gastropoda; order Neogastropoda; family Raphitomidae; genus Phymorhynchus; species Phymorhynchus buccinoides. The sequence goes on from CM065680.1 coordinate 49,443,585, forward strand.
GTGCATCCCTGGGACCCTCTGCACATTCTTTTAGAGAGTCCTTTAGAATTTTAGTGCTTCATAGACCCCCAAATGGGGGTCCCTGGGAGACCTGCTCCCCATGCACTGCATATGTCATGTTGAAATTGCCTATAGTTATTGAGGTGTTTTTGATAATGTGCATAAAACTGAAAATACTTAAATGCTAAATATAAATGTGCAACAGCATTTTTATTTTAGACTGTACGCTTGATGTTTCACATTACATGTACTAGTAGTAGTATAATATTTTGGAATGTAAAGCGCACCTTACTAAAAGCCCTATCCCCCAAATGTACACACTCATATTTTGTCATTATATTTTCTTACATCAATGATTCAATCATAAGGCACAATAGTCTCTGGTGGGAAAATATGGCCTTATAGTCCACAAAAAACATGGTACTAGGGATTGTGATTCATTGAATATACAATACCCATTATGGAATGTAGGACGGTTTGTTATTTGTCACCATGATGGTTAATTACTTAATAACATTAGGTTTTAAAGATATATTGTTTGTTTAGAAATTAAAGTACTTAGCAAACACTAAGTGATAATTAGTTTACTGGCAAAGACAATGTTGTTGATCACTACCACTGATTATATTCAGGGCTCCCACGAAGTCGGAGTGTGGCTGCCCATGTGGCGGGGTAAAAACAAAACAGTCACACACGTAATGTTCTCATCCGTAGTTGATGTACTTGTACCATGGTGTTCAAGCGCATTTGCTGTTGAAATGATCCCTGAAGTCTTTTAGCCAGAGTAAGCCAACAAAGAAACAAACATATTCAGGGCTAAATACAATGGTCACTGTTATGTCTTCTTCCATTAGTTTAGTTAGTGTTAACTAGCAATAACCACGCCTCGGTTAAACCTCATCGGCTATTGTACCGCCACTGCGCAAAGCATTGAACTTTACAATTTACATGTAATGACTACAAAACTGTTTTGGCAATCATTTCATAGTTTGTCAACAATTTTGCTTCTTCTGTGTTTAGGGCCCAAGCTGCAGTTCCTGATGACCTGTTTGACTGTGGCTGGGGCATATTTCAAAAGCAGCATAAAGGAAAAGGCCTGGGCCAAGTTCCATGCTGCGGTGGCAGACCAAAACAACATGCGGCCTCTGGATGAAATTGTCACTCCCAAAGTTTCTACTTGGCTCTGTTTTACAACATTTGAAATCATGTTAAAGAATGTTTGTAACAATGACACAACCACAGATACATTTGACAATAACAGTGAGTCTGATATTGATTTAACAGGAAGGGACAGAGATATTACTATCTATTTTGGTGGGGCTGTGGTTACAAACATAAAGCAAAAAGCTTACAGACTGAACAACATTGAGCTAAAGCAAGAAATACTGGGTTTGGTTGAAGCACTTTTAGCTGCAAATGGAGAATCAGGTTCCAGTATGACATCTTTACTTGACAGAGGCGGTCTAGTGAAACTGCATCCAAACATAGAACTTCTGTTTGTGAATCTTGAAACAACTTTCAGGGCCTTGTTTATAGGATTTTCTTCCACAGCATTGTCTTTTAAGGCTTACTTTCAGAAGTGTTTATCTTTGGATGTAGTTTCAACTAGATTTCATGAACATTTGTACCCAGTTAATGCACAAGAAACAACAAAAGAAAAGTTATTCAGGGATGTAACATTTCTTTATTTTAAAATCAGAGCTCATCACAAATGCAAGACATTCATGGATAATTTCCATCGCAAGACGCAGAAGGAAAAGAGAGAAAAGGGCCTTTTGAAACAAAAGAAGTGAATACATAATTTAGTTTATGCAGTAGTGTAAGGAGCACTCTGACAGCAACAATCTTGACCCAGAAGACTTAAGAGTCAATAAACATGGATTTGCTTTAGTATGTAATGCATATTGTATATATTTTTTCCTTTCCCTCCCCCCCCCCCCCCCCCCCCCCTCTCTCTCTGTGTTGTCTTCCTGCCTGTCAGTCTTCCTCCTCCATTTTTTTTATTTCTAAGATTTTGTATGTAGTCTGTTTGAGAGACGGTAGGCAAGATACATTGTAAACACATGCAGTAACATTAATTTTGTACATGTGCCCCAGTACTCCTAATTTAGTATGTCATTTACTTTCTAAAAGAATGAAGTCATTGGAGAGAAATTTAGTGTAAGAGTTTAGTTTCATTGATGCCTAATACATTTTACATTTGGTATTGCTGGTGATGGTGAGGTTAAGAATGATATCATTGATGATTGATGCAATTGTCATCATTATTGTTGTTGTTAGTAGTAGCAGTGGTAATATTGTTATATTGTTTTTTTGTATTGTATTGTTATATTGTTATTACTATTGTTATGAGGACAGTGGTGGTGTTAACCGCCGTTTTTGTCCAAATTCCGCCGTTTTGTCCTATAGACAAAAACGGCGGGGTTAGATCCGCCGTTTTGTCCAAATTTTCTATTATGATTTGGACAAAACGGCGGGTTGGACAAAACGGCGCCCGATTTTGAACCGCCGTTTTGTCCAAATGAAAGTTGGAGTTATAAAAACTCATTCTTGACAAGTTCTCATCTTTTTTTAAATCTTTGTTAAATAAAATGAATAACAAGCTGACCACTGACACTGGTCACTTTGGCCTAATTTTACCGTTTGAATGCTAATTAGTGTATTAGGAGATCATATGAACAATTGTTGATGTGGTTGACCAGTGGTCAGTGTCACTGACCAGTGGTCACTTTGGCCTATTTTCACTGTTTGACTGCACATTAGTGTATTAGGAGTTCAAATGAACAAATTTTGATGTCGTTGACCAGTGACCAGTCACTGACCAGTGGTCATTTTGGCCTATTTTCACTGTTTGACTGCAAATTAGTTTATTAGGAGTTCAAATGAACAAATTTTGATGTGGTTGACCAGTGGTCAGTGACACTGACCAATGGTCAACCACATAAAAAATAGGCCAAAGTGACAACTGGTCAGTGACACTGACCACTGGTCAACCACATCAAAAATTGTTCATTTGAACTCCTAATACACTAATTAGCATTCAAACGGTAAAAGTTTGGACAAAACGGCGGATCTAACCCCGCCGTTTTGTCTATAGACAAAACGGCGGAATTTGGACAAAACGGCGGTTAACAATGGCAATGATGATGATAATTATATTTGTTTTAAAGGGGGTGGGGGAGTGAAGTGAGAAAAAACTCTTTTGGGAATGTTATGCTGATCAGTAATTTGGGCAAATCCTTTCTCAATCTCAGTGTCTGTCACGGGTTAGGATAATATGAACTTTTTAAAATGTAAGATCATTCATGGGTGCAGGGGATGGCGGAGAGGGGGGTGTGGGTGAATCATAAGGACTTATGAGGCATGGAGAGTTTTAACATATATGACATTCTGTCATGTTGCAAATGATATTCTATATTGATATTTATCTGTCATTATCAATCAGTGCTTACCTTAATTTGTTGATTTTTACTAAGTTTTTTTTTTTGTTGGTTATTTTTTTTTTTTGGGGGGGGAGAATTGCTCTTATTGTATAGGACTTCCCAGGGTCCTGATCACTTTGTTGTACTGGGATGAAATGAGGGATAAAGTGTGTGTGTGTCTATGCATATCTATGCATATATTTCTTGTATTTTTTCAAGTAAAATCTTTAATTATGTTCTGTATGTAAAAAAACCAAAAAAACAAAAAAAGTTTAAAATCAAAATTCTTACAATGAATAATACTCATGTAACCTACTGTAACCTACTACCAGTATGTTTGTTGAGAGCTTTGTGCGACGCAGACTTTCATACCATGATGCCACAAAAATAAAGTAAATGCGACACTAGATCAATTTGTGTGTGTGCGTTCGCAGGACTTTTCACTCTTGGGGATAAAGCCAAACAGTTTCTTAATTAAACAAGAGTTTGATAGTATAGTCTTAAAATAGATATGTGACCCAGCACCACGAAATGGACATTAAGTCGCTGGGCTAGTTTCTCACAACAGGCTTGCAAAGTCAAAAATCTAATTTTTTGTCAATTTTGAGTTGTGTATATTTTTGTGCTATCTAACATCTTATCCTTCATTGTTATAAAGGATAATCTAAATATAATATGATACCCAAATGGTCTTATAAGTGTTGTAGGTCAATATATTTTCTTCAGTTAGGCTAGACTTTAGACTGTTTTCTCAAAATGGCTGACACTCACCCTACAAAATTTAAATGCTCATAACTCTGGAACAGAAAATGATACAAGAATGGTTTCTGTATCATTAGAAAGAGAATTGTCTGAAGTTTTCAAATGTATAATTTTCTCAGAATGGTCAGTTTGACACTTAATGTCCCTTTCGTGGTGCTGGGTCACATATCATTATATGGCATGCTCTGAAACAAACTATATTGGTAAGTCAACGAGAAATGATTTTCAATCAGCAATATACAAGTTTTTGTCAGCGTAAATTAATTTAATTATGCATGGTTTAAACATTTGCTAACAGAAAATGCCTGTTTACTACTACACAATTTGAATATATTTTTTCTTCTTCAGCATTCTCAAGAGAATGAAAACAAACTGATAAAACATTGTTAAACACACACACACACATACACAGAATCAAAGTTGCACAGCAAGCCTTCACCGCAAGGTAACAAAATAAAAACGGTGTTTTACAAAGTGAGTAACACAGAGCGTAACGGTCGTTACAATTTAAGAGTGACTACTCTCTATTCAAACGTTTCGAGGGCTTACAAAGCCATAGTCCCACATGCGCGCACAGATACACACGCATACTCATACACATACATACATATACGTACACACACGCACAAGCACATCCATAATGATACATGAGACAAAGAGCAATGACATGTGAACAATCAGTAGCGCTATGCACTGGCAAAATAAATTTAAAGGTGGACCCTGACGGATGAGTTTTTGCATGAAACACGTCGAGATCACCAGAAAGACAGCCTTTTCAAGGATCGGAACACTCACTTTTTTTTGCTCTGGTTTCCTATAAATCAAACCGCCAAAACGGCGATTCCTCCTTGGCGGAGATGCTGGAGGGAGTAGCCATTTTGAATGGGGTTGGTGGAGGTCACTCATTGTGGTTGAAGCATTGTTTGTTTTTTTGTAGTGCAGTAAAATAAAAATAAATTAAATGGAGCTATTTCCTTGTTGTGAGCAAAACTCCTTAAGATAAATTGTATAAAACAAATTATAAAATAAATAAAAAGGCTTGCATTGCGAAAATGTCGTACGAACGGTTTGGCGGCCTTCTCTTTGGGAGAAAGAATTTGACTTCCAGCACCTCCGCCAAGGAGGAATCGCCGATTTGACGGTTTGATTTATAGGAAAAAAGAGCAAAGTGAGTGTTCCGATCTCTGTAAAGGGTGTTTTTCTGGTGATCTCGACGTGTTTCTTACAAAAACACATCTGTCAGGGTGCCCCTTTAACAATTGTTGCTGCATTTTGCAGAGTTTTCTTATTACGTGTTGCAAACAGTTTGTTGAACTTAATAGTATTAGGGTGTCTGTAATGCATTTTAAAAAAGGCTTCAACAATTATTGTTTTCTGCTATTGCTAAAGAATTGACAATTGAAAATAAAATGAAATTCATCTCCCAAATCATTTGATTCACACTTATTGCACACTCTCTCTCCATGAACAATACCCTGAAAACGTCCTTGCTGAATAGGTAACCTGTGATTTAATACTCTAAATTTGAGAATACATTTGGCCTGGTATTCATGGAGAATAGTCAAGTATTCTTCTAACACAAAGTTTTCTTTAAATATTCTGTAGCTCGTGTAAAGTTCGTTTGTGTTTAACTCAGCCTGCCAGGTCTGGACAAACTGGTCACGCAGACGCCGATTTATTTGTTTTTTGAAAGAATGTTGACTGAAATTAATATTATACTGGCCAAGCCAAACGTCACTAAAACCACAAAATGCACGTTTGAAACCGTATTTGGTCTAAAATCACAAAAATCTCCGTTTCATACTAATTTGTGTGCTAACATAGTAAGAAAAAGGGCAAAGGGAAATAACTCTAATTTTTGTTTCTATTTATTTCTCTCTGACGTTGTAGAGTTAGGCACCTTTAACCATGGACTTATTTCCCTTCTTTTTATTATAAAATACTGACAAGAACATGAAAAGCCATAATTATAAAGATATTCCCGGTAGTGATACCCCCCTCCACTGTACTGTCAAAACTAGGGTTTTTTGTTTAAAAAAAAAGAAAGTTAATCTTCCAAAGTGATTTATTTTTAATCAACAACTTTTGTACTTATTCCAACAAGGACACAATTCTTGACAATTTCCCTACTGCAAGCACTGCTGTGACTTTTTCATTTTCCCCCACCTACTTGTCACATGTCATGACCTTTCTCTTGGCCCCACCTGGGTTGTCTCAGCAGTGGCATTATTTCTTTGTAAAACACACACACACACACATACACATACAGAGAGAGAGAGAGAAAGAGAGAGAGAGAGAGAGAGAGAGAGATGAGGAGAGAGAGAGAGAGAGAGAGAGAGAGAGAGAGAGAGAGAGAGAGGCCTCGTTCCAATTCAATGTACATGTACTACTCGTTTTAGAACTGATAGTGAAAAAAAGTTTATTAATTAAAGCAAAACTTATGCAGTACAAACATGCTACTCAATAACAGTTGAGAAACGCTTCCTTACAAAAGCTTAAAACAAAGATGGCTCAATCAATTCGGGGGTGCATGCATGTGCGGGTAGCCCGGCATGTCTGAAGCCTGAATTAAAAATAGGCAGTTCGATGGGGGTTCGGGCAATCATCTGCCTGAAGAAAAATAATATTTTCATATTTTACGAATATAAAATTCAATTATCTGTACACTAGCACATAAAAACTTTATTACATTTGTGCCAGAAGATAACACACAACGCCAGCCACAAAATTAAAAAGGCACGGTAAGTCCAAAAATGTCAAAATTGGGCGTTCCCACTGTTTTGGCGAGGAAACCAAACTGTAGCAGTGTCTCATGGATCCCCTTAAGACCTAAGGAACTGCTGTTTACGGTCTGCTGAAGCCAGACCAGCAGGTGTCACAGGGCATTGGGAAGAGAGGGATTCACTCTGACGTGATGCTGAAGCTCATCCCAAAAATGGTCAATGGACTTTAGATCCAGAGTGTTGTCAGAGCTAGTAAATCACTCTTCCATAACTCTGTGACAACTCAGACTGGCTCAGAAGAATATGCAACAGTTTCTTGGGTCTTCTTAGCTACACAAGACTGTGCTTCTTTGTTTGACAAGCCAACAACGATGGAATCCTTTTTTTTTGTTGCTTTCCAGTATTCTGGGTTGCACAGTGGTATTGCTCCCTCATCGCTCAATCCGTGTCCCAACTCGCAGCCACACCCTGGTTTGTCAGATCGCAGAATTCGAAATCAGCAGTCCAAGGGGAGTCAATGTTAGGCCGTCATGAGGCAACCACCAGAGGAGACACTGCACTGCAGCTGAGTCACCTCGGTGGAGTTTAGTGGAGCCTGTTCTGAGCTGACATAATTATGCAGGACACCACCTACTGACAATAATGTCTCAGTCGTGGAGCCAGCTTGAGTGAGGTCCTCTTCTGAGGGCGCCACCACGTCCGTCCATCGACAGCTCCCCCACGAACACACCAAAGGCATAAACTGGATTGGTAATCGAAACTGAGGTCACTTTGAAGGCAGGGCACGCAGGGCCACAGAATATGAGACACTTGTTTTCTTTTTGATGATTGATGGAGATGATGCGGATGATTATGATGATGGTGATGATACTATGGAGTTTATTATTGGTCTCAGACTACATAATAGGGCTGTACTCTACGCTTCCTTTCATAATGATACCCCGGCGTTAACCAGGCCCCGAGAACTACAGACACCTGCAGTGTTGGTCACGAAATTAGAGCCGAACACTCTCAGAATCGCATCCGTCAAGTGGATGAAGCTCGACTGTGTGGTTTCAGTCTTCCCATTGAGCCCATAGCACACTCACTCTGGTGGGAGTCGGTCCAGGACCGAAAAAAACCTCGCCTCTGATGGGATTCGAACCCAAGACCTCCCAACCACTACATAGTCCGCGACGCTAACCACTACACCACGGCGGCTGGTGGAATCACCGTTTTTCTTTAAGGCGCTTATGAAAGTTTTCCGTAACCTTTTTTATGGTATCACAAGAATTCCCTTGCACAGAGGCGATTCTTTTCTTCTTATTCTTCTTTCTTCTTCTTCTTCTTCTTCTTCTTCTGCGTTCCTGGGCCATAAGGCCACAATGCGTACGTATGTGTCCGTTTTCCCCAGTTTTCACTGGTCTCCTCGCTGCATTCAGCCGACACATTCCGATTTCGGAGGAGCTCAAAAAAGAAAACATATAACGGAAGATTTTTTTGGGAAAAAAAGGCAGGAGAATGGGCCAATAAGTCAGAAAGATAGTTAGATGACACAAAGCAGAGGAACTTCTGTTTTGAAAAGCAGAGTCAAAGAGAGTGAGTACACTTAGAGGAAGTTACAAAGCACAGAACTTCCAGAAGGTGGGGGGACTATTTGTACGGAAGACCCCCCGGTATCCCCGGGGGGGGGGGGGGGGGGGACAGGGGGAGGGGGGGGGGGGGGGGTCAATGTAAACGTACAGGCTGCAGTCCCAGTTTTCGTTGGACGGAAACTCACGGAAAAATCAGCGGGCTCTTGAATCGCAGAATGGAAGCTGTCCCACTTGTTGGGACGTTTGCAAGCAAACCTTCCTGTAAGATTTCTTGCACTTTCTGTAGTGGAAGACGGTCGCTTCTGATGTATTTCACGAATTTCCTCCTGCTTTTAAAACAGATTTTTTTTAAAAATAATAAGTAAACACAACTTCTTACTTTGTGACAGTTGTCAGTTTGGATAAATTTAACATTTAAGTTTGATTTTTTTTCCTTGCATGGGCATAGCATCCAAGTCAGGCGCTCAGGCTAGAGCCTGACCTTTTCTTTTTCACTTGCAAAACAAAAACAAAAAAAAAAACATCGCACCAACACACAATTTTGCATTAAGAAAAAAATTATTTTTCTGCTTTTCTAACTTAGAATAATCATTTAGAAGTAGGACCTCCCCAACGCCATCTGTCCTCAAAATATTAATCCGTCTTTGGCTGAGGGTGTGGGAATGTACCCTGTACTCTTGGCAAGGCATCACCACAATAAACAAATTCTAGCCCCAGCCCGCCGAAATGAATGAAAGTTCGCTTAACGTCCCCCGGGCTGGAACAGGCACATATGGGACATTAGTAAATATACAGATAGTGGGACGATCCCGAAGGTACTGCAATACCAGGAAAGTCCCGAAAGTTGTGGGGTTTTTTTATGATTCAGATTATCGGAAATGAAAATCTGCTTAACGTCCTCCGGTCTGGAACAGACACATATGGGACATTAGTAGATAAATTAATAAAGATGGTGGGAACGATCCTGGAGGCAATGTCCGGAGGCAGTGCGACACCAAGAAAGTCCTGAATTTTTAACATACAGAAAATGCACATAATGCAAATGCAAGATTTGGACATACTTAAATTGTAAAATTGAGTGTTAGCTATACACTAACGTCATAACTACTCCACGGGCCATAAAGTAAATCAAGCTCTGAACAAAGAAATTACACTATCGAGGGCAAAAGGCTTACAGCCTATAGCCTCTGTGAATCTGTGAACAATCTGTGAAGATTATCATCGATAGGCTACTCGGCCCGGATCACTTTTCGCGACTCCACGCGCGCGCACAAAACATACATACAGAGAGAGAGAGAGAGAGAAGAGAGAGAGAGAGAGAGAGAGAGAGAGAGAGAGGAGAGAGAGAGAGAGAGAGAGAGAGGAGTAACTAGGCCTACTCACATTCTGTAGCCTTCATAGGGGTAGGTGCAGTGCGTGTGCGCCTGGTGGAACTCGGTTGCATGAGACCACAATCAATGTAATTTCTCTTTACGAGATAATAAAGTATTTTTTTAAAACACACACACACACACACACTACACACACACACACACACACACACACACCACACACATACCTAACACACACACGCGCGCGCGCGCGCGCGCACACGCACGCACGCACACACGCACACACACACACACACACACAGTGAGTAAGCCTACTCACATTCTGTAGCCTTCATAGGGGTAGGTGTAGTGCGTGTGGGCCTGGTGGACTCGGGCAGGCATGTAGACGTGCTTGGTGTCGAGCGGTCTGGGCTTGCTGCTCTTCAGGTATTTCAGAAAATGCAGGGTCGCATTCGGGTCCGCTGGTTCCCAGTCGTCCAGGAACATCTGAACCATAAAGTTGAGCGAGGCTGTGTGGGCATCTTTGGCAAATTCTTTCTGCAAGAGCGCGCGCGCGCGCGCGGGCGCACGCGCACGCACACGCACGCACACACGCACGCACACACACACACACACACAAACACACACAGAGACACAGACACACACACACACACACACACACTGCACACACACGCACGCACACACAAACAACACACACACACACACACACACACAGTAACCACACACACACACACAACACACAATTCAACATTATCTAAATCCTTTTTTCGCTCCTATCATTGCGGGGTGTGAAATGCATATCACGAAAACAACAACAAAGACCAGTAAAAAAAACACAAACAAAGACCAGTCAAAAACAACAACAAAGACCAGTCAAAAACAACAACAAAGACCAGTCAAAAACAACAACAAAGACCAGTCAAAAACAACAACAAAGACCAGTCAAAAACAACAACAAAGACCAGTCAAAAACAACAACAAAGACCAGTCAAAAACAACAACAAATACCAGTCAAAAACAACAACAAAGACCAGTCAAAAACAACAACAAACATAGAAATGCACTGTGACAGTGAACCTGTCCAGACGGACGCATAATGAACACACTGACCGACGTATGTGCACGCAAGCCTCAAAACCTGCCTGTGTAAATCAACAAAAGTCAGCCGGATCATGACAGTTGGGACGAACTATTTCCAATTGGGTGTCTAGACCTCTACCAAATTTTAATAAAATCCACCAGGTCGTTATTGAAAAAAAATGGACCTATCTCGATTATCAAAACAATATCACCAAAAATCAATAACAATCAGCAATAATCATAAACATCAAACGGGAGCTATTGTGTTTGTATTTCTTTTTGCTGGCACTTATATGCAATTAAATTACTTATATTTCCATCAATTGAATAATCCTATTTATTTCTTAATTGTATAAAGAGACTGTTTCTCACTAAGTTCATCATAATATTATGTAGTCATTTAAAAAATCAAATTCTTCTATCTTTTTTCAGGATACGCATTTTCTATTTTACCTCGCTAAGTTTTGGTATCTTCCTTTCTCAATCATAAAATCATGGAACTTGTACGTAGTTTACTGAAAAGAATACGATTGGTGTGTTGTTGTTTTAATAATTATATTGCTTACTAAATATTGTTCCATTCCACAATCTTTTGGTATAGCATTATAGAAAATTAGTTTAGATGTCTCTTGGCGGGGTTTTTTCTATTCCAAAACAGAATGTATAAATCTTCAAACTTATTTTGCATTGTATATTATAACCGTTGAATAGTCAGTGCATTCTGATTATCCCAAATTACAAATGTGTTTGAAGCCTATTGTCTTACAATTATTTTGAACAGTTCTTATCCATCTGTCTTTATCAGCATTTTTATAAATATGATCGTAAAGTAATTTAATGTAAGAATTCTGTTTTGAGTTAATTATATGGAACCAGAATGCTACCACCTGATGCATAATCGTAAACATGATTGAGAATCTGCCTAGTTCTCATAAAGTGGGTAATATCATTGCTTTTTTATACACACCTGAAATCTGTTGACAGAACTTTGCTTGTGCATTCTCAAATGCAAGCGAATCTGATAAGCATGTCGTAAACACTTTATTTATATATCCAAATAATCCTGCCAGCTAAATATCTTTGGAAACCATACTTCAGCACCATATGTTCCTCCGGTTGTTCCTCCGAAGTCGGAGTGTGGCGGGGTAATCAAAACGGCCACACACGTAATGTTCTCATCCCTAGCTGGATGCATTAAAGCCTATAGAACCCACATCCAGAAAGGGTTTTATTGTCTGGATGCATTAAGCCTATTGAACCCACCTCCAGAAAGGGTTTTATTGTCTGGATGCATTTAACCTATTGAACCCACTTCCAGAAAGGGTTTTATTGTCTGGATGCATTAAGCCTATTGAACCCACCCCCAGAAAGGGTTTTATTGTGTGGATGCATTAAGCCTATTGAACCCACTTCCAGAAGGGGTTTTATTGTCTGGATGCATTAAACCTCTTGAACCCACCCCCACAAAGGGTTTTATTGTCTGGATGCATTTAACCTATTGAACCCACCCCCAGAAAGGGTTTTATTGTCTGGATGCATTTAACCTATTCAACACACCCCCACAAAGGGTTTTATTGTCTGGATGCATTAAACCTATTGAACCCACCCCCAGAAAGGGTTTTATTGTCTGGATGCATTAAGCCTATTGAACCCACCCCCAGAAGGGGTTTTATTGTCTGGATGCATTAAACCTATTCAACCCACCCCCACAAAGGGTTTTATTGTCTGGATGCATTTAACCTATTCAACACACCCCCACAAAGGGTTTTATTGTCTGGATGCATTTAACCTATTCAACCCACCCCCACAAAGGGTTTTATTGTCTGGATGCATTAAGCCTATTGAACCCACCCCCAGAAAGGGTTTTATTGTCTGGATGCATTTAACCTATTGAACCCACCCCCAGAAAGGGTTTTTATTGTCTAGATGCAGTAAGCCTCTTGAACCCATACCCAGAAAGGTTCTTATTGTCTGGATGCATTAAGCTTATTGAACCCATACACAGAAAGGGTTTTATTGTGTGGATGCATTAAACCTATTGAACCCATACCCAGAAAGGGTCTTATTGTCTGGATGCATTAAACCTATTGAACCCATACCCAGAAAGGGTTCTTATTGTCTGGATGCATTAAACCTATTGAACCCATACCCAGAAAGGGTTTTATTGTGTGGATGCATTAAACCTATTGAACCCATACCCAGAAAGGGTCTTATTGTCTGGATGCATTAAACCTATTGAACCCATACCCAGAAAGGGTTTTATTGTGTGGATGCATTAAACCTATTGAACCCATACCCAGAAAGGGTCTTATTGTCTGGATGCATTAAACCTATTGAACCCATACCCAGAAAGGGTCTTATTGTCTGGATGCATTAAACCTATTGAAC
>CM065680.1:49466864-49469364 GCA_017654935.2 Phymorhynchus buccinoides
TCTTGAGCCAATTAAAGGTCATGGTACCCCGGTCAAGCACTTCCGGTTCGAACTTCCGGTCATATTTCATAACGGAAGTCCTGCACATGCACTGCTTATGACGTAGCTAAAATATGAACGCATTGTGTTAACCCGTTGCGGAGTTATTCAATATTGAAATGTGGCCGTTTCAGCCGTCATTTAGCCGTTACATTACATGCAGAGCGAATTAAGCTTAACTATTGATTGATTGTGCATGCCCTTGATGTCCTCTAACAGCACACCAAAAAGCTAAGCAGTATGATCATTTGCAGAATATTTCCACTAAGTCCCCCGACTAATACTGTAATACTGTAGTCTCAACCATTCAGCCCATCGAGGGCTTACACAGACATATTCTATAGTCCCAACGGACCTTACACATTGAGGAACAGTCGTTACACAGAGCATAACGGTCATTAGAAGAGCAACTACTTTCTGTTCAAAAGTTTCGAGGACTTACACAGCCATATTCTATAGTTCCAACGGTCTTTACAAAGTGCATAACGGTCGTTGCACATAGTGTAACGGTCGTTACAAAGAGCGTAACGGTCGTTATAAAAGCGAATACTCTCTATTCAAACATTTCGAAGGCTTACAGAGTCATCTTATCTTATCTTATATATTTTTTCAAAATCTGTCTGTGTGTGTGTCTGTCTGTCTGTCTGTCTGTCTGTCCCTTATGCACGGCCACAGTTCTCAACCGATCGACACCAAATTTGGCATCAAGCATCCTTGGCACCCTCCGAAGGTCATGCCGTCCTCCGCCAAGGGGTCGTGGGGAGGGGGGGGGGGGACCACACGCAGCTCGGATTTACTAACGGCAAGTGCGTGTGAGCTGTGAGCGTGGGGGGGGGGGGGTGGGAGGGGGGGAGGGGGGAGGGGGTTGAGGGGAGGAGGGAGGGGATGAGGGGGGGCTGGGGGAGGGGGGAGGGGTGGGATGGTCAGGGTGTGTGTGGGGGGGGGGTGTTCAGGGGGGTGGGCTGGAGGGGGCCACAGTTCTCAACCGATCGACACCAAATTTGGTATCAAGCATCCTTGGCACACTCGGAAGGTCATGCCATCCTTGCTTTTCGGAAACCTCCGCCAAGGGGTCGTGGGGAGAGGGGGGGGGGGCACACGCAGCTCCACACGCACTTGCGGTTAGTAAATCGGAGCTGTTTGTTTCCTTTTTTTGTTTGTTCTTTTATGTCTGTCCCAAGGATCTCCCGAACCGCTTGACCGAATCTCTTCAAATTGTGTGTCCCCATGAGAGGAAGGCATCTGTGGAAAACTTTTTGCCGTCCTGACCTTGACGTTGGTGTATGACCTTGAAAACCGAAAATCGTTAAGGGGCCATAACTTCGACACCGCAGGTCCTAGAGTCTTGAAACTTGGCATGGATGTACTTTCGCTTATGGCCGTTCTGATGATGGCGTACCAATGAAGGTCAAGGTCAAGGTCAGGGAGATCGGTATGCCTTGAAAGTGGTAGGGGTCTAATGATTGGGTTTTACTGTCCCACGCATATCTCGTTTTGAGGGCTTACCAAACAATACTCATTGTTGCAAAGGTCTTTAAAAAGCGAAGGACGGTCGTTACACAGAGCGTAACGGTCGTTACGAGAGCGAATAGTCTCTATTCAAACGTTGTGAGGGCTTACACAACCAAATTCTATATTTGAAACGGTCTTTACAAAGTGAATAATGGTTGTTACATAGAACGTATCGGTCGTAACTAGAGCAAATACCTCTTTTCAAACGTTTTGTGAGCTTACCAAACCATACTGTATAGTTGCAAAGGTCTTTACAAAGTGAGGAACGGATAATGTTACACAGAGCATAGCGGTCGTTACTAGAGCAAATAATCTCTATTCAAACGTGTCGATGGCTTACACAGCCATTTTCTATCGCTCCAACGGTCTTTACAAAGTGAGGAACGGTCATTACACAAAGCGAAACGGTCATTACAAGAGCGAATACTCTCTATTCAAACGTTTCGGGGGCTTTTTCAGCCATATTCTATAGTTCCAACGGTTTTTAGAAAGTGAGTAACGGCCTTGTTACACAGACCGTAACGGTCATTACAGGAGCAAATACTCTCTATTCAAACGTGTTGAGGGCTTACACAGCCATACTCTATAGTTTCAATTGTCTTTACAAAGTGAGTAACGGTCGTTACATAGAGAGCAATGGTCGTTACAAGAACGAATGCTCTCTATTCAAACGTTTTGAGGGCTTACACAACCATAATCTATAGTTCCAACGGTCTTTTCAAAGTGAGTAGCTGTCGTTAGACAGAGCGTAACGGTCATTACAAGAGCAAATACCTGTTTTCAAACGTTTGGAGGGCTTACCAAACCATACTTTGTAGTTGCAAATGGCTTTACAAACTGAGGAACGGTCGTTACACAGAGCGTAACCGTCTATATAGGAGAGAATACTCTCTATTCAAACGTTTGGAGTGCTTACACAGCACTTATTCTATAGTTCCAACGGTCTTTC
>CM065680.1:49476864-49481864 GCA_017654935.2 Phymorhynchus buccinoides
CACACACACACACACACACCACACACACACACACACTCTTTTTAATTCATTGATTTTTGTGTTTCAAGTCTAATATCACCATTGTTGTGAACGTTTTTAACTATCAGACATTGACACACGGAAGGGGTTCGCGCTTTTGGACTATCAGACATTCGCGCATTTTTCACTATACAGAAAGTATTCGCGCTTTTGGAAATGTTCGCTCAAATTGACGGGGTTGCCGAGATTCGCCCAGACACTCACTCACGATTCATCTGAATAGTAGTTGTATGCTTTTTGCATTTGTACAATGACCGTCGATCTATAACTAATTTTTCATCATCGTCATCATCACCATCGTCGTCGTCGTCATCATCATCATCATCTTCATCATCCTCTTTTTCTCCTTTTTCTTATCAGCTTTACATTTTCCGTTCAATGCAATGAAAATTATGTTTTAAATGTTAACCCTTCCATCGCCAATGTCGCATTTATGCACCACAATGGTGTAACACCCATGTCACTAAAAGGCATCAAATCAGGGCCTGTTATCGCAAGACCCTATTTTCTTAATTTTGGGAGGTGATAGGCCTAATGTTATACATGTCACATAGGAATTTGCAATATTGCAGATTCTTTTTCATCTCTACCCAGTTGAGCTTAATGGGTTGGTTTTGTTTGGGCTGAAAAATGGCTGGCGGCGAACGGATTATAGGCTACACAAACTCTAGGCTACATCAAAGTAGACTGAACTTCTCGAACGTTCTGAGTTTTCTTACCTTAACTCTAAACATGATGAATGTATTAGGAATAAAGAAAGAAACGCTAAGAATTGTAAGAAAGATGCCGTTGGGTGAAACACGGTTGGACCAAACGTGATTGGATGAAATGGGGATGTGCCAGTCATACACCCAAGAACTCAGGCGAGGCGTGGAAATGAGGAAGTGATGTTTTATTTGGGGAATGGGGTGGGGGGTCTCCGTCATAATTACAGCTTGAGACCGGAAGCCGACATTTTAGCAGTAGGGGCAGGTTCATCCATGAAAATGCCCCACCCATTTGTGTGTGTTGTGTGTGTGTGTGTGTGTGTGTGTGTGTGTGTGTGTGTGTGGTGTGTGTGTGTGTGCGCGCGCGCGGCGGGCCCGTGTAAATGAATTCATAGTTCTCAGAAATGTGTGGTTTGGTGGGGTGTGGATGGGGGGGGGGGGGGGGGGGGGTTGTTTGTTGTTTGTTTTGATTATTTTTCTTAACCACGAGTTTTTAAAAAAAATCAATTTCAATGAGAGACTTAGTGCGATTTTTTTTTCACGCCAGAGGGCATAGACGCTCGTAAGTGGGGCTAATCCTCTCTATATTCTTAGTTGGGGATAAAGAAAATGAGAGAGAGAGTGAGTAGTCCTACCATCTCTCTCTCTCTCTTAGGGGAAGACGGGGTAAAAAGCGCATGGGCGGGTAAGAAGCCCACCCCAATTATCTCATGAAATAAAGAAAAGTTTCAGTCAAATTTGCCCATGAGACGAATGCTAGACATTAACGCTCGTCTCATGGGCAAAATGAGACTGAAATTTGCTTCATTTCATGAGATAATTGGGGTGGGCTTCTTACCCGCCCATGCGCTTTTTACCCCGTCTTCCCCTACTAACGCCCAAGTAAGAAAAAATCGCGTGATAAGCCCCTAGTGCATTGACTGCCCTCTGGCGTGAAAAATATCGCCATAGGTCGACCATTAACGCATACAAACAAAACCGTGGGGGGAAAAAACAACCCACTATTCTAGGCAAGAGCCAAGTAAACTGGTATTTTGAGGAAGTACTTTAAAATATACTTAAATACTAGCATCGAAATGTAGGTACATGTAATGAAAGAGCACTCTTCTTTGTTATGAATCTGAACAGACCACGAGTTAACTCCCATGAAACTACATGCATCGATTATCGAAGCTATCGGTGGGTGTGTGTGTGGTGTGTGTTTGTGTGTGTGTGTGTGTGTGTGGTGTGTGTGTTGTGTGGTGTGTGTGTGTGTGTGTGTGTGTGTAAATTCTCTCTCATCTGTCTCTCTGTAAATTCCTTTCTCTATCTGTCACTCTGTAAATCCTTTCTCTATCTGTCACTCTGTAAATCATTTTCTCTATCTGTCACTCTGTAAATCCTTTCTCTATCTGTCACTCTGTATATCCTTTCTCTATCATGTCACTCGGTCACTATGCTTTTCTCTATCTGTCACTCTGTAAATCATTTCTCTATCTGTCACTCTGTAAATCCTTTCTCTATCTGTCACTCTGTAAATCCTTTCTCTATCTGTCACTCTGTAAATCCTTTCTCTATCTGTCACTCTGTAAATCCTTTCTCTATCTGTCACTCTGTAAATCCTTTCTCTATCTGTCACTCTGTAAATCCTTTCTCTATCTGTCACTCTGTAAATGCTTTCTCTATCTGTCACTCTGTAAATCCTTTCTCTATCTGTCACTCTGCAAATCCTTTCTCTATCTGTCACTCTGTAAATCCTTTCTCTATCTGTCACTCTGTATATCCTTTCTCTATCTGTCACTCTGTAAATCCTTTCTCTATCTGTCACTCTGCATATCCTTTCTCTATCTGTCACTCTGTAAATCATTTCTCTATCTGTCACTCTATCCTTTCTCTATCTGTCACTCTGTAAATCCTTTCTCTATCTGTCACTCTGCATATCCTTTCTCTATCTGTCACTCTGTAAATCATTTCTCTATCTGTCACTCTGTAAATCATTTCTCTATCTGTCACTCTGTAAATCCTTTCTCTATCTGTCACTCTGTAAATCCTTTCTCTATCTGTCACTCTGTAGTTCCTTTCTCTATCTGTCACTCTGTAAATCCTTTCTCTATCTGTCACTCTGTAAATCATTTCTCTATCTGTCACTCTGTAAATCCTTTCTCTATCTGTCACTCTGTCAAATCCTTTCTCTATCTGTCACTCTGTAAATCCTTTCTCTATCTGTAAATCCTTTCTCTATCTGTCACTCTGTAAATCATTTCTCTATCTGTCACTCTATCCTTTCTCTATCTGTCACTCTGTAAATCCTTTCTCTATCTGTCACTCTGTAAATCCTTTCTCTATCTGTCACTCTGTAAATCCTTTCTCTATCTGTCACTCTGTAAATCCTTTCTCTATCTGTCACTCTGCAAATCCTTTCTCTATCTGTCACTCTGCAAATCCTTTCTCTATCTGTCACTCTGTAAATCCTTTCTCTATCTGTCACTCTGTAAATCCTTTCTCTATCTGTCACTCTGTAAATCCTTTCTCTATCTGTCACTCTGTAAATCCTTTCTCTATCTCACTCTCATCCTTTCTCTATCTGTAAATCCTTTCTCTATCTGTCACTCTGTAAATCCTTTCTCTATCTGTCATCCTTGTCTCTATCTGTCACTCTGTAAATCCTTTCTCTATCTGTCACTCTGTAAATCCTTTCTCTATCTGTCACTCTGTAAATCCTTTCTCTATCTGTCACTCTGTAAATCCTTTCTCTATCTGTCACTCTGTAGTTCCTTTCTCTAATCCTCTACTGTAATCGAGTTCCTTTCTCTATCTGTCACTCTGTCAAATCCTTTCTCTATCTGTCACTCTGTAAACTCTGTGTAAATCCTTTCTCTATCTGTCACTCTGTAAATCCTTTCTCTATCTATCACTCTGTAAATCCTTTCTCTATCTATCACTCTGTAAATCCTTTCTCTATCTATCACTCTGTAAATCCTTTCTCTATCTATCACTCTGTAAATCCTTTCTCTATCTATCACTCTGTAAATCCTTTCTCTATCTATCACTCTGTAAATCCTTTCTCTATCTATCACTCTGTAAATCCTTTCTCTATCTATCACTCTGTAAATCCTTTCTCTATCTATCACTCTGTATATCCTTTCTCTATCTGTCACTCTGTATATCCTTTCTCTATCTCACTCTGTAGTTCCTTTCTCTATCTGTCACTCTGTAAATCCTTTCTCTATCTGTCACTCTGTAAATGCTTTCTCTATCTGTCACTCTGTAAATCCTTTCTCTATCTGTCACTCTGTAAATCCTTTCTCTATCTGTCACTCTGTATCCTTTCTCTATCTGTCACTCTATCCTTTCTCTATCTGTCACTCTGTATATCATTTCTCTATCTGTCACTCTGTAAATCCTTTCTCTATCTGTCACTCTGTATATCCTTTCTCTATATGTCACTCTGTATAAATGCTTTCTCTATCTGTCACTCTGCAAATCCTTTCTCTATCTGTCACTCTGTAAATCCTTTCTCTATCTGTCACTCTGTAAATCATTTCTCTATCTGTCACTCTGTAAATCCTTTCTCTATCTGTCACTCTGTCAGTAAATCCATTTCTCTATCTGTCACTCTGTAAATCCTTTCTCTATCTGTCACTCTGTAAATCCTTTCTCTATCTGTCACTCTGTAAATCCTTTCTCTATCTGTCACTCTGTAAATCCTTTCTCTATCTGTCACTCTGTAAATCCTTTCTCTATCTGTCACTCTGTATATCCTTTCTCTATCTGTCACTCTGTATATCCTTTCTCTATCTGTCACTCTGTAAATCCTTTCTCTATCTGTCACTCTGTATATCCTTTCTCTATCTGTCACTCTGTATATCCTTTCTCTATCTGTCACTCTGTAAATCCTTCTCTATCTGTCACTCTGTAGTTCCTTTCTCTATCTGTCAAATCCTTTCTCTATCTGTCACTCTGTATATCCTTTCTCTATCTGTCACTCTGTAAATCCTTTCTCTATCTGTCACTCTGTAAATCCTTTCTCTATCTGTCACTCTGTAAATCCTTTCTCTATCTGTCACTCTGTATATCCTTTCTCTATCTGTCACTCTGTAAATCCTTTCTCTATCTGTCACTCTGTGAATCCTTTCTCTATCTGTCACTCTGTAAATCCTTTCTCTATCTGTCACTCTGTAAATCCTTTCTCTATCTCACTCTGTAAATCATTTCTCTATCTGTAACTCTGTAAATCCTTTCTCTATCTGTCACTCTGTAAATCCTTTCTCTATC
>CM065680.1:49484364-49491864 GCA_017654935.2 Phymorhynchus buccinoides
ATATATCTTTTCCATCATCGCAGATTCAGTCCCAACATTTTAGTGAGCTGGACCTGTATTCACGTTGAGATAGCATGAGACTTAGCATGATGCTAACTTAGAAGCTCTTCCAATGTCCTATCGGATTTAATAGGACTTTTGGAAGAGCTTCTAAGTTAGCATGATGTTAAGTCTCATGCTATCTGAACGTGAATACAGGCCCTGGCATATAATAATATAGGCCCTGTATGTTTATTTGCTTCGGGTTATAGGGAATGCGAGTAATCGTTATTTGATTGACTAGTGGCTAGGTGTAGGAAATGGTTGCAGGGCGTTCTCAAAATCAACTTGGGTGGAGGGGAGTTAATTAGAAAGAGAGTTTTCCCCCTTTGTTCAATTTCGTTCTCAAAATGGATTTGTTCTCAAGATACCTTGGCATGCGCGAAATCGACTATGACGTACGTACCATCAAATTTTATCTTTGGTGTATTCAACACTAGGTTGACCCTAAACCTATCCCTAACCCTAACCCTAACCCTATTCCCTAACCCTAACCCTAACCGGAAACCGTCAAATAAAGTTGATGGTACGTCATGAGATCACCGTCTCAATTTCGCGCATGCGCAGGTATCTTGAGAACAGGGTAATTTGAGAACACTACACCGGACCAAGTGATTCGTAAGGGGGGGGGGTGTTGGGGGGGGGGGGGGGGTCTGCCGGGGGTCCAGGGAGCTGCATCTATTCTGGGTTAGGGGGCAGTGAGCTACCTGAAAAGTTTGCAAATTAGGGATTATTATGACCCAAATTGAGCAATTGTCTTATTTTTTTACCTTTGTATAAGGTACATGCTTGGGGTAGAGGAGGGGGGGGGGGGTCTGGAAAACAGGAATACCCCCCCCTCCCCCTAGATCCGGCCCTGGGTTGAAAGAGGGAAGAAATAAGAGCAATACACAACCAATAATCGCCACAGTCAAACAAGGAACATCTTTTCTTTTTCTTCTTCTGCGTTCCCAGGCCACATGTCCATAATGGACGAGGTACGTACGACTACGTGTCCGGTTTTCAGTTTTCACTGGTGTCCCCGCTGCATTCAGCCGACACATTCCGATTTCGGAGGAGCTCAAAGGAGAAAATTGTTTCATAAGATTTTTTTTTTAAAGGCAGGAGAATGGCCCAACAAGTCAGAAAGATAGTAGATGACCGAAAGCAAATGGAAAAGGCAGAGTCAAAGAGAGCGACAGATAAGAGGAAGCTACAAGCACAGAACTTTCAGAAAGTGGAACTATTTGCACGAAGGACCCCCTCCCTCCCACCACTATCCCCTCGGAGAGATACTCGTGGAGGGGGCGGGATCATCCAGCTCCCCGTGTAGAGGCACGAGGCATCCATCCACTGCCCCCGAGACAAGGGAAATTTAAAAAAAGACTGAGATAAGAATGTTAATGGCATACAATAACTATAAGTCATACCTTTTTTTTATTTAAACAGGCTTTAACTTTCACAGTAAAGCTGCGATCTCACTTTATAATCAAGATGCGATGTCATACCTCACGGGCATCTCTTTCAGCGCTGAAACGGAAAGCTTTCTTTCTAACAGTACAAAGCTGAATTTCATACACGAACGAATCCGCATATGATGTGACTGACCTGGCCATGCCTTTCGATGTGTATGCTTAAAGGTGGACCCAGACGGATGAGATTTTGCAAGAAACACGTCGAGATCACCAGAAAGACAGCCTTTTCAAAGGATAGGAACACTCACTTTGCTCTGGTTTCCTAGAAATCAAACTGTGAAAACGGCGATTCCTCCTTGGTGGAGATGCCGGAGAGAGAAGTCATTTTGGATGGGGTGGATGGAGGCCACTCGTTGTGGTTGAAGCTTTTTCTTCTTTGTAGTGCAGTAAAAATAACTGAAGCTATTTCCTTTGCTGTGAGCGAAATTCCTTTAACCCTTTCGCCGCCAGACATTTTTCAGCCAAAAAATACCATTAAACTTAGCTGGGTAGAGAAAAACAATTGTCTGCAATATTGTGAATTCCTCTGTGACATGTATAACATTAGGCCTATCCTTACCTCCCAAAATTAAGAAAATACGGTCTTTGGATAACAGACCCTGATTCGATGCCTTTTAGTGACATGGGTGTTAAACCATTGTGGTGCATAAATGCGACATTTGGCGGTGAAAGGGTTAAGTAAACTGTATAAAAGGTTTTTTTAAATAATAAAAAGGCTTGTATTGCGGAAATTTCGGGCAAACGACTTGGTCTAAATTCAGGCGGTTATTAGATTTCCAGCACCTCCGCCAAGGAGGAATCGCCGATTTGACGGCTTAATTTCTAGGAAACCAGAGCAAAGTGAGTGTTGCGATCTCTGTAAAGGGTGTCTTCCTGGTGATCCCCGGCGTGTTTCTTTAAAACAAATCATCCGTCAGGGTGCCCCTCTAAAATATAATTAACTAAGTGAAGAGACCGAATCAGA
The DNA here is from genome assembly GCA_017654935.2 of Phymorhynchus buccinoides. Taxonomy (NCBI): domain Eukaryota; kingdom Metazoa; phylum Mollusca; class Gastropoda; order Neogastropoda; family Raphitomidae; genus Phymorhynchus; species Phymorhynchus buccinoides. Next base: position 49,486,822 of record CM065680.1, read on the forward strand.
GCAAATGAATTGGTCACAGGGAACGACGTTAAGACAGTCGCAAGGCTCGGTATGGTTCGTCGAATACATTTCATCAGGCAATATTGGTGGAAGCCTGACTGGAGAGCCCGTTAACTAACTAGAAAACACTAAACACAGCATGGATTTCTTCCAGAGGAGCCTATTCTGACTAGTCCTACGCGTTTGTAAAGAGGTAAATGATTTCTTACTTGTACATGTATGTCTGAAAGGTTGATTTCAGGAAATTACCTTTTGTTCTCGTGAAGGGGGAAGGTAAAGGGACGAGGGTGTTAGAAGCGAAAGACGAACAGAGTGGACATACAGGCCTTGGTGGGTTTTTTTACACGAGATCTGGGAGTATTTTTATATGGCTTGCCGTTTTGTTTTCCTTGCTCTGCGTGGCACCATGGCGCTTTGTTATCGCCACTGCCATATAGAAAATGTCCGCGATGCCGTAACTGTTGTACTGCAGACCAAACAGTGACTTACAATGTTGAATAATGCTGACCCAAAAAAATGGTGGCCGTTATTAATTAATCTGTTGGCTGCGCCCCCCTCTCCTCTCTCCCCTCCCCTCTCCTAGATCATAACTGTAATACATAACTTATTCAGAGGAATATGTCGATGTGTTGTTATCCATATTTATGTCGTACTGATTAACCCTTTCACCGCCAATGTCGCATTTTAGCACCACAATGGTTTAACACCTGTGTCACTAAAAGGCATCAAATTGGGGTCTATTATCCAAAGACCCTATTGTCTTAGTTTTGCGATGTAAGGATAGACCTTATTTTATATCTGTCACAGAAGAATCCACAATACTGCAGATGGATTTTGTTCTCTACCCAGGTAAATGTAATGGAAATGTTTAGTTGAAATATGGCTGGCGGCGAAAGGGTTAAAGTTCCGTTTGAACTGATCATTTCAAGCAGTTCCACCCGTTGCTATACAGTATGTGATAAAATATTTAAAAAACCCAATGTCTCCCAGCTACTAGTCCTATTGACTTGATTGTCATTGACCTTGACTAAATGGTTCTCCGTGACCCCCAAAATCGTAATTTTGTAGTGGTTATAGAGCCTAGCTGTTTAGCACTGGTTTTGTGACATAATCATAGAAGGCTATGCCACTCTTGGACATGTGTTGATTTGTTTGTATGTTGTCCTCTCCACCATTGTTGATGTGTACTGTGTGGGTGAGGGTCATAAAGGCGAGCTTGGCACATTCTTTTTTTAAGAACGATGCTTTGTTTGTCTCACTTTGGTTCTGACCCACGCACTGCTAGGTGAATGGTATCGTAATCAACTTTGGTGGAGGGGAGTTAATTAGAAAAAGAGAGTAATTACCCTTTGTTCAATTTCATAGTTAGCAAGAATTTAGACTGCTTGAGTTCGTTAGTCTGATAAGCCATAGAATAACATTCATCAAACATTTGGGGGATTTTGTGAAGTGACATAGGCCTAATGATAATCAGAAAGAATTTAGGCTGCTTTTTATCTTTACATATTACGATAATTGTTTTTATTGTGTTGTTACTGACTTTCTTGTAAATTTTGCTTTTGTTCCTTTCGTATCTCTCACTCACGCACGCACGGAAGCACGCACACGCACACGCACACACGCACGCACGCACACACACACGCACACGCACACACACACACACACGCACACACACACACACACACACACATCTCCATTCCTGCGGCGACGTGATCTCCAGGCGGGAGCAGCCCGAATTTCTCAGAGGCGACACTCTGACTAGAAAACACCGGGGAAAAAAGGGGGGCTGCTCTTGTGTTGATAGGGTAGGCGTGGCTGGTGCATCTCTGGGGGTTCCATTAGCACCGTCTGGCGTATCTTTCTCAAATCCCTATGCCCTACACACGGACATTGTCCCATACACGTACATCTCGCATTCTGTGACCATGCAGAAACTGTTTTGATCAGGGTGGGTGTTATTGTTTTTAGCCCATATAATATTGCGTTTTTTCGTTCCTGAGAACCGCTTTTGAGGTTGAATGGGAGCAACTGCAGATTCCTAGCTTTATAGAGCTCTCTATCTCCCTATTCCTGGGTTTCCAGAGAGAGTAAGATATATATATTGTGAATATGCGGCACGTTTTCAGCAGCCTGCTTCTCTTCCATAAACACTACTTGCCCCAGTAAGAAAAGGAGGATAAAACCCTCATCGCAATGCAATTATAGAAGAGCAAGGTAATAACAGTTGCATCATGTTGCATGACATCACGAGCAAAAGAGGCCCGTAGGAATCAGCGGGATAAACATTTCTCAGCAGCTAAAGAGGTTCTCAGGAATGAACAGTAGTTGAAACTTCTCTAAATACAGAAACCAAAGAGTTAGAAACTACCTACCGCTACCACCACCATGTCCACATGAATTAATCGAAATCTGTTGAACGTCCTCCGGTCTGGAACAGACACATATGGGACATTAGTAGATATAAAGATGGTGTGTGTGTGTAGGGGGGGGGGGGTGGAGGTCATGGAGGCAATGCCCGGAGGCAGTGCGCAACAATAAAGTCCGGAATTTTTAGCAATACAGATAACACATAAGTCCCTTTGCACACACCTTTCATATTCCTTGACAGAGACGAATCACATTCCATGGCGTGTTCACCATGTACCACCACGACCCCTCCAACTACCGTATGTCCTTCTCCGTTTTCTCTGCTCCTGCTTCCGCAACCCCCCACCCCAAACGCTTTCGCTCTCTCTCTCTCTCTCTCTCTCTCTCTCTCTCTCTCTCTCTCTCTCTCTCTCTCTCATTCTCTCTCTCTCTCTCTCTCTCTCTCTCTCTCTCTCTCTCTCTCTCTCTCTCCTCCTCTCTCTCTCCCTCTCTCTCTCTCTCTCTCTCTCTCTGATCTCTCCCTCTCTCTCTCTCTCTCTCTCTCTCTCTCTCTCTCTCTCTCTCTCTCTCTCTCTCTCTCTCTCTCTCTCTCTCTCTCTCTCTCTCTCTCTCTCTTATTGTTCTAAAATATTGAATATGAATAGGATATATGGCCTGCCTTATCTTTAAGAAATGTATTGACAGAGAGAGAGAGAGAGAGAGAGAGAGAGAGAGAGAGAGATGGTGGGGGGGGGGGGGGGGGGGATCATGGAGGCAATGTATGTGTAATATCATGCCTTGCCATGTTTGTATTCTATGTTCGTATATGTACCAAGGACAGATTGGAAGACTAGGCGTTGCCTAAAATCTTTATCCTTGAAAAATAAAGTTCAAGTTTTCAAGTTTTCTCTCTCTCTCTCTCTCTCTCTCTCTCTCTCTCTCTCTCTCTCTCTCTCTCTCTCTCTCTCTCTCTCTCTCCTCTCTCTCTCTCTCTCTCTCTCTCTCTCTCTCTCTCTCTCTCTCTCTCTCTCTCAATACATTTCTTAAAGATAAGGCAGGCCATATATCCTATTCATATTCAATATTTTAGAACAATAACTATATCTTGAAGACACGTGGTATTCAAAGAAGCTTTCTATGGTACGAATAAGAAATGACAAAGGATTTATTTTTTATATAATAATATGTTGTACGTATAATTATATTCATAAGCAAAAGAACACCAAACAAGTAAGCAATTAGTCATGCTCTTCATTCTTATTTAATCTATAGCAAATGTGTTGTTGATTTTTTTTTATAATAATCATTTAATATACTTTGATCAGTTGATTATGCTTTTCGTGCTTTTTTTAAATTTGGCAACGGGAAATGTTATGAATTCCATTCTGCCTTTCCCACCCCTCTCCCATTGTACAGGTTGTACCGATGCCCGTGTCTGATGTGTGAAGTTTTCCTACCCCCCACTCCTCTCTCTCTGACACACTTTACACATACAAACATGCACACCGATTATAAGGATTCACACACACACACACACACACACACACACACACACACACACACACACACACACACACACACACACACACACACACACACACACACACACACACACACACACACACACACTGGCCAACCCAACACAAGGTTTTTCATGTGTGTGTGTGCGTGCGCGCGCGCGTGCGTGTTTTGGGGTGTTTTTTTTAAGCCACGCTGTCAAGCTGGTCAGTCAGTGACCAAACCCCAATCTTTTTCACGTTTCAGTGACCATGAGCCGCTTGGCCGGCGGCTTCAGTGGGCCGAGGCGAACGCCTGGTCAGTCTTGTCGTGTCCAATGAACCGTGTCAGCCGACCCCAACAGAGAGGATTGACAGAGTATAGGGATGAAGGGGGGAAGACAGAGAGAGAGAGGGGGGGGAAATGACGAGAGAAGAAAATGGAAAGTGACTGGTAGTAGAGTGCTGTGGAGTGGTCGAAGAGTGGTGTTCGGGAAACCGGTGGCTAGTGTGGTAGTAGTGGTAGTGGTAGTAGCCACCGCGTCTTTTCCATCCCCTAAAACAACAGCAGATTAGCCGAGCTGGCCATGTTCCAGACTGTGCAGTGGCCGCTCCAACACGCTCCTGCCACCCCCACTCTACCCAGCGCCGCCATCTCGGCCAGTGGTCAGGCCCAGCGCAGCTCAGTGTCCAACGCGTCGTGGTCAGCGGTCAACGGGGCCGAGACTGTCTCCTCTGCCACGGATTCCTCTTCCCCCCGAACCAGGGCCCCATCCCCTGTAGCAGCAGCAGCAGCAGCAGCAGCAGGCAGACAGCGACACGGCAACGGCAAACCCGCGGCCTCAGCCCCCTCCACGCCTCGCGGGCGCAGCAGAGACAAGTCCTCGGCGGATCGAAGCGAAAAACCGAAAGCCGCCACGCTTGACAGGCCGTCGGGGGAGAGGAAGGGGAGGGAGGGGAAGAAGAGGGGGTGGACCAAGACAGGTCGAAGGGCTCGATCACTCAACCGCGGTGGTAGCAGTCACGGCAGGCAGTCTTCCTGCGACCCGCCCTCCAACGTGGGCTCACGTGTGCTGCGCGCGGGAGAGGCGGAGCTGTCGGTGGACGCACGTGCCCCGGGGGTGATAAGGGTTTTCGGGGAGTCGGTGGTGCAGGGAGCCCAGTACAAAGCTGTGTTGGCCTCCGCCAGGTCCACCTGTCA
>CM065680.1:49496864-49499364 GCA_017654935.2 Phymorhynchus buccinoides
GCTACAGACGAGAACGTTACGTGTGTGACCGTTTTTGATGGTGCACATGCACCAGCTACAGACGAGAATGTTACGTGTGTAACCGTTTTTGATGGTGCACATGCACCAACTACAGACGAGAACGTTACGTGTGTGACCGTTTTTGATGGTGCACATGCACCAGCTACAGACGAGAACGTTACGTGTGTGACTGCTTTTGATGGTGCACATGCACCAGCTACAGACGAGAACGGTACGTGTGTGACCGTTTTTGCTGGTGCACATGCATCAGCTACAGACATACCTGTTTACTCTACTCTTTTCGAGTAGTATTCTACTCAATTTGGACGTCTACTACTACTCTTCAAAACTGAAAATAATGCTCTAATTACTCATTTTTCAGTGAACATTGTTTGATGGTTTAATGAAGAGGACTACTAATTTCACACCAAAACTACTCATTTCAGCTATCCAGACTACTCAAGACTTGTGTAGGGGGTAAACAGGTCTGTACAGATGAGAACGTTACGTGTGTGACCGTTTTTGTTGGTGCAAATGAATCAGGTACAGACGAGAACGTTACGTGTGTAACCGGTTTTGATTACCCCGCCGCGTGGGCAGCCACACTCCGTCTTCGGATTATTATTGCAGTTATGTTTTACATATCTGCGGTTACAGTTTGGTAGGGGAGGGGGGGGAGAGGAAGGGGAGTAGTGTAGGATGGGGGTAAGCGGTGGAGGTCATGATTGTCTCAGTTGCTAGGTGACACCCTTGTTAGGCCTACTACTGTTGTTTCTTGTGCTGTGTTCTTGGGGATCATATGGACGTGCCCCCGTCTCTATGTCACCCTCATTGTTGCCGCCGTCTCTGTGTGTCCCCGTTTCTTTCTGTCACCCTCATTGGTATTTGGTAATTTATAGTCACAGAGGCGTCTCTGTGAAATTCGGGTTGCTTCCACCTGGAGAGCGTTTCACAGGCAGAGGCGCGCCACCGTTTTTTTCTTCGTTTTTTTCTTGTTTTTGCATGCGATTTTTGTGTGACTGTTCAGGACGGAAAGGGAGGGTTAATTTTGACCAAATGACAACTTTATTCGTTGCCACTGGGTTTAACGTGCGCTACGTGCATGGGCACACGGGACCTCGGTTTATCGTCTCATCCGAAAGACTCCACGTTCAGTCTGTCTGGGTTTTTTAAAAATCGGTCTCTCTGTCTGTCTGCCTTCCTGCCCCCCTCCCCCACTCCCCCCCCCATGCCCCTCTTTCTCTCGCTCCCCTTTCTCTCCTCTCTCCCTCTCTCCCTCTCTCGTCCTCCCTCTCTCTCCCTCTCCCTCCCCCTCTCTCCCCCCCTCTCTCTCTCTCTGTATCTCTGTCTCTGTCTCTGTCTCTCTCTGTCTCTCTGTCTCTCTGTCTCTCTCTCCCCTCTCTCTCTCCCCCCCTCTCTCTCTCTCTCTCCCTCTCTCCCCCTCTCTCTCCCTCTCTCTCTCTTTTTCTCTCTCTCTCTCGTCCTCCCTCTCTCTCCCTCTCCCTCCCCCCTCCCCCCCCTCTCTCTCTCTGTATCTCTGTCTCTCTCTCTTTCTTTTCTCTCTGTCTCTCTGTCTCTCTCTCTCCCACCTCTCTCCCTCTTCTCTCTCTCTCTCTCTCTCTCTCTCTCTCTCCCTCTCTCTCTCTCTCTCCCTCTCTCCCCCCCTCTCTCCCCCCTCTCTCCCCCCCTCTCTCCCCTCTCTCTCTCCCTCTCCCTCTCTCATTCTCTCACGATCTTTTCGCATCGCATTGTGTTGTGTGTTTCTTTTATTCCCTCCCAGCACGACCCAGCAGCCCCCGCTGACCGTGGCCTACCCCCCAGAGCGGGAGGGGGAGGTGCTGGAGCGCATCACCTCCATCAGCTGCAGCAGCCCCTCCCAGTTCCCCCTCACCACCACCGTCCTGCTCATGGGCTGCTACGGATACGCCTCCGTCCGGTTCCCGCCCGCCCACCTGGCCGGCTTCTTCAGGAGGCTGCTCCGGGCCGTCAGGAACCGTGTCGGGGTGAGTAGCCTAGTTACGAGGTTGGTTGGTTGGCCCCTGGCTGCGCCTCTGGCTGCGACGCGCTCTCCATGTGGGAGCAACCCGGCCGAATTTCGCAGATATGCCTCTGTGGCTATGTAAAGTAGGGCCTACCAAATAGCAAATAGCAAATGCGGGGCAAATGTTAAGAATAGCAAATAGCAAATGCGGGGCAAATGTTAAGAATAGCAAATAGCAAATGCGGGGCAAATGTTAAGAATAGCCCCCCTCCCTTGCCCCTTCCATTCACTTCAGACGGTTTCGGGTTAGGGTTAGGGTTAGGAATAGGTGTTTTGGGATAGGGTTAGGGATAGGTTTAGGGTCAGATTAGTCATCAACTTTGTGTGTGTGTGTATGTGTGTGTTTGACACTAAACTGACCCTAACCCTAACCGGCCTATCCCTAACCCTATTCCTAACCTGAAACCGTCTAGTCCACACAGTCACACCACACACACACACACACACACACACACACAC
>CM065680.1:49501864-49504364 GCA_017654935.2 Phymorhynchus buccinoides
GACAGAACAGGTGCCGTGGGATTTATGTGGAACCGCTAGGCCCTGGGCTATTGGCATTGTGGTCTTTGTGGTTGATGGGTGCTATACATCAGGCACATACATATGTTACGCCCAATCCGTGAAATTGTCTATTTCATGAAATGGACAAATTGCTCTGCCTAATTCATAAAATGGACGATGTATATCACATTTACTTTTCCGTAAAGGGTAAAGATGTGCCCCCCCCCCCCCCCCCCCTGCATTTCTCGGTTAATTCTATTTTTCCGTTTTTGCCTTTCTTACCAGATGTGACGAGGTAATGGGTTAAAAGGCTAAGCCTCTAGGGAAGACTTTTAGTGTGTTAAATTTTCAAGTAGAAAATTTGCCTTTAGCCCACTTCTCTAGGGTATGGGAGATGAGCAACTTTCCCGGCCCCTTTTCATCTAATAAATTTATATTTGTGCCCGGGTTCTGGCTCGTATGATTGTAAGAAATACAAGTGGTTGATTTGCTCTTAATGGCAGACAGAGAGAAGTAGGGTTTTACATGAAATTACAAGACTCCCACTCTCATCAGTCTGACCAAAGGGTTCAGGATTATTTGACACTTGTATTTTATTTACTCACAAAATCTGCATAAGATTATGCAACAATAATAATAAAGCAGCTCAATGGCGCCAAAACAAAATATGAATGAAAAAAAACAATGAAATCCGAAAGGATTTACAAGACTTTTGTCTTTCTAGAAGGTTAGCCCCAAGCGAGAAGGGTCACTTAGTGTCTTCAGTGCCAGGGGGAAAGTTCAAATGATTGGCGCGGTCCGGGGGACTTAGCTGTTGTCAAGTTCCTCCGTAGGGATCGGCGAGTGCTGGGTTGGCTGGGCTTGCTCGTCAGGTGCGAGTAGCTCCCAGTCGTTCTGGTTACGGCTTCGCGGGATGGCACGGTTCAGGCGTGGTCTCCTCGCGGATTCTGGGTGCGGGTCGTCTTGGCGGCGTTCCCGTCTTGGTGCTTGTGAGTCCGGGATGATCGTCCGGCCCACGATGCCCTGCTGATAATCACAGGAGAAGGTGGATGTAGGTCTCTATGGCTTAGAGACAAGGGGCTTCAGTTGGCAGGGAATTAGTGAATCCCAACCAGCTAGAAGGCTTCCCTTGTACAATAGCACTAAGAACACATAATCTGAATTTCAGTTAACAAACTGAGATCAGTAAAACATAAAAGGTGATCAAGCCAACATCACTCTCCATCCAACACCTGGAAAGGAATGGTATCATAAAGTGCAAGATTGCAACCCACAGGCTTCCTACTAAAAATAGACAAAAGGGTTAGTAGGCATAAACTCCGGTTCTGGTACCAAAAGTGTTAAAGTCAAAAAACACACACACACAAATAATCAGTGCACATAAATAGAACAGAATGTTTACCACTTCTTTTCAATAACAGATCTATCTACTCCTTATTCATCATTGAACATAGGATCTAGATCAAAACTAGGATCAAACAAACCAAATCTCAACCACCAGCCATCAATAATACTCACTAGTTGGGCTTATTATGACTGGCTGGGAGAGGTTGAGTCTGCAATGTTGCTCTAGCTAGGTTTCAGCGTCTTGTGTGAAAACTTTTTCTCACTACTCCAATTATAGCCTTCACTTTCAAACAATGAAAGCCTCTGGTTGGTTTATAGCAGTTGACACGTCACAAGATGATGCTATAATTTTATGCATACTAGCACCGAACAATCACGCGCCGGTTACATCCTTATCACATGGCGACATTCCTATCTTTTCTCGTGCTCGGAAAGGAAGGGTTCAAAGGGAGCCGACCGTGGTTGTCACTTTCTCGTGATGGGGAGGTAGATCGGGATTCAAAGAGACAAATGCCTTAATCGGCATCCGTTTGATGGTGGATGGCAATTAAAGTGGCGGCCCGAGAAAAGAAAAGGAGAGGGGGGGGGGTGTAGATAAGAAAGAGGGGTTGCGCGGGACACTTACGTCACACCATACATAAAGCTGTGTTTTAGGAACATTTTTAGCTAATTCTCTTTTTGGAATACTAACCCTATCCCTAACCCTAGCCCTAAACCTAACCCTACCCCCCACTATGTACTGCAGTACACCGCGAGTTGTCACAGTTGTGGTTCGTTGCGTTTTTCCGTCTTATAGGGTGGGGGGTAGGGTTAGGCTTAGGGCTAGGGTTAGGGATAGGGTTAGTATTCCAAAAAGGTTATTAGCTAAAAATGTTCGTAAAATACAGCTTTATGTATGGTCAGAAAGGCAAAAACGGAAAAATACAATTAACCGAGAAATGTAGGGGGGGTGGCACATCTTGACCTTTACTTTTTCATTCCCCATTCACACAGGTGTTGATTAAGGTTGATTAAGGTTGATTCAACAGTAGCAGATTTTTCCACATTGTATTGAATTTCATTGAGTAGAATTTTGAGAGTTGAATTAGTGAGGTCAGCGTAACTCGGGCAGAACGAGCACGAGCAAAAGTAGTAGTCTAGTATAGAGAACGAA
>CM065680.1:49509364-49511864 GCA_017654935.2 Phymorhynchus buccinoides
ACTAAACCTGAAGTTTACAACACAGACAATGCTACTAAACCTGAAGTTTACAAAACAGACAATGCTACTAAACCTGAAGTTTGCAACACAGACAATGCTACTAAACCTGAAGTTTACAACACAGACAATGCTACTAAACCTGAAGTTTACAACACAGACAATGCTACTAAACCTGAAGTTTACAACACAGACAATGCTACTAAACCTGAAGTTTACAACACAGACAATGCTACTAAAACTGAAGTTTACAACACAGACAATGCTACTAAACCTGAAGTTTACAACACAGACAATGCTACTAAACCTGAAGTTTACAACACAGACAATGCTACTAAACCTGAAGTTTACAACACAGACAATGCTACTTAAACTGAAGTTTACAACACAGACAATGCTACTAAACCTGAAGTTTACAACACAGACAATGCTACTAAACCTGAAGTTTACAAAACAGACAATGCTACTAAACCTGAAGTTTACAACACAGACAATGCTACTAAACCTGAAGTTTACAACACAGACAATGCTACTAAACCTGAAGTTTACAACACAGACAATGCTACTAAACCTGAAGTTTACAACACAGACAATGCTACTAAACCTGAAGTTTACAACACAGACAATGCTACTAAACCTGAAGTTTACAAAACAGACAATGCTACTAAACCTGAAGTTTACAACACAGACAATGCTACTAAACCTGAAGTTTACAACACAGACAATGCTACTAAACCTGAAGTTTACAACACAGACAATGCTACTAAACCTGAAGTTTACAAACACAGACAATGCTACTAAACCTGAAGTTTGCAACACAGACAATGCTACTAAACCTGAAGTTTACAACACAGACAATGCTACTAAACCTGAAGTTTACAAACACAGACAATGCTACTAAACCTGAAGTTTACAACACAGACAATGCTACTAAACCTGAAGTTTACAACACAGACAATGCTACTGAACCTGAAGTTTGCAACACAGACAATGCTACTAAACCTGAAGTTTACAACACAGACAATGCTACTAAACCTGAAGTTTACAACACAGACAATGCTATTAAACCTGAAGTTTACAACACAGACAATGCTACTAAACCTGAAGTTTACAAAACAGACAATGCTACTAAACCTGAAGTTTGCAACACAGACAATGCTATCAAACCTGAAGTTTACAACACTGTCATTCATACTTGGGCTGAAACCGGTTTACAACAGCATCATTGCCAAAGCTGAAATGAGTAGCATACATACGCAACCCAGAAAGAAAGAAACAAAGATTGGCATTCATAATTATCGAGTTGTTGGTTTATGCATGCGTGTAAAAACAAATCTACATACGCGTCGTAAACGAAGTTATAAAAGCACTATCGTTTTACTCTAGGTGTTTCTTTATATTTTGCTGAAGCTCAAACCGTTATGCCAATCATAAAATGTCGTTGATGTTTGTTTGTGTGTGTGTTTTTTGTTATCTCTGTGGCGTTGATCGAAAGGTACACAATGGAGTGTGGTTTGTATAGTCGTCATGGTTATAATGGGCTGAGGTGAACTGGAATTCCTTACATTTTGTCGGTTTACGTGTTCGCTTTCTTTTGTTGCACACGAATGACTCTCTCTCTCTCTCTCTCTCTCTCTCTCTCTCTCTCTCTCTCTCTCTCTCTCTCTCTCTCTCTCTCTCTCTCTCTCTCTCTCTCTCTCTCTCTCTCTCTCTCTCTCTCTCTCTCTCTCTCTCTCTCTCTCTCTCTGTCTCTGTCTCTCTCTCTCTCTCTCTCTCTCTCTCTCTCTCTCTCTCTCTCTCTCTCTCTCTCTCTCTCTCTCTCTCTCTCTCTCTCTCTCTCTCTCTCTGTCTCTGTCTCTGTCTCTCTCTCTCTCTCTCTCTCTCTCTCTCTCTCTCTCTCTCTCTCTCTCTCTCTCTCTCTCTCTCTCTCTGTCTCTGTCTCTCTCTCTCTCTCTCTCTCTCTCTCTCTCTCTCTCTCTCTCTCTCTCTCTCTCTCTCTCTCTCTCTCTCTCTCTCTCTCTCTCTCTGTCTCTGTCTCTGTCTCTCTCTCTCTCTCTCTCTCTGTCTCTGTCTCTCTCTCTCTCTGTATCTCTCTCTCTCTCTCTCTCTCTCTCTCTCTCTCTCTCTCTCTCTCTCTCTCTCTCTCTCTCTCTCGATTTATCTATGCAAAGCTTTACGTTTGCGATCAGTTATATCATGAGATACATTAATTTGTTAATATTATTATGATCAGTTGTATAATATGATGTTTTGTTTATCCTGTACCCCCTTCATGAGGGGCAAAGGCCTAAATGAATAAACCATTGTCATTGCCATTGTCATTGTCTCTCTCTCTCTCTCTCTCTCTCTCTCTCTCTCTCATGAGGGGCTCTCTCTCTAAATCTCTCTCTCTCTCTCTCTCTCTCTCTCTCTCTCTCTCTCTCTCTCTCTCTCTCTCTCTCTCTCTCTCTCTCTCTCTCTCTCTCTCTCTCTCTCTCTCTCTCTCTACTTTTTGATACGTTTA
>CM065680.1:49524364-49530038 GCA_017654935.2 Phymorhynchus buccinoides
CTCGTCACCTTGATGTGATATACCACCCTACAAAATATTAAGCGAATCTGTGCAGCGGTTTATGTGATATTGTGATTCAAGGCCAAAAGTCAAGGTGATCGTTGTCACCCAGGTCGACCAAACTTCACATTCCATTTGATCTTAAACTAGTCTACCTGCCTGCCAAACTTGGGGACTGTGTCTGCCAGGGCGTAACAGAAACATTATGACCAAAACAAATAATTGACGATGTTCAAGGTCAAAGGTCAAGGTTAAGGTAAAGAGTGTAAAACTCACCCTAGATATTATATCACCTTAGGCTAATAATACCAACATGTCAAATTTGGGGACTATGACTGCGAAACTGCGAAAGATATGGCCAAGACAAAAGAAATAATAAAAAAATATACCAAACACAATAATAAAAAGAAATACATGTTAAAGATCAAGGTCATCGGTTAATTTTGTTATGCAAATGATGTTTCCTGAAAGCTTGCATATACATCTATATGTATGCAAAGTTTGATCAATGAGCGCCTGGTAGATCCCGAGAAAAAAAAGCCAACGTTAAAATTACCATAGACAGACACACACACACCCCCGGAAAACCGAAGAAGCATGACAATATAGACTCACTTCGTTGACACGAGTGAGCCAAAAAGCAGTGGTTCTTGCTTCCTCAATCTGAGCATGGCACGGTTCTTGCTTTTTCAATCTGAACAAAATAAGGTATATACAGCAATGTTGGCTTAGATCCTCCCACATGCCATGGTGCATCACGAAGACTCTTTCAGAAGACCAGACAGTTGTATGCAGCGGCATACGGAAACGCCGAGAGCAGAAAAGTGAAGGATACTCAGACTGCTTATACTGAGAGCCATTCAACATTGTGCTCGTTGCTGTGGAAGAATCTTTTTTTTTAAGACCTGCCAGAAATGTATTTATTTAAGTACCTTCGCCAAGGAAGCAATAGTTATCTTCTCTCTTTCATTGAATAATCATCTTGTCTCTTTCTTTGAATAATTATCTTGTCTCTTTCTTTGCCTGTATCTTGTCTCTTTCTTTGAATTATTAGTTTGTCTCTTTCTTTGAATAATTATCTTGTCTCTTTCTTTGCCTGTATCTTGTCTCTTTCATTGAATTATTATCTTGTCTCTTTCTTTGAATAATTATCTTGTCTCTTTCTTTGCCTGTATCTTGTCTCTTTCATTGAATTATTATCTTGTCTCTTTCTTTGAATAATTATCTTGTCTCTTTCTTTGCCTGTATCTTGTCTCTTTCATTGAATTATTATCTTGTCTCTTTCTTTGAATAATTATCTTGTCTCTTTCTTTGCCTGTATCTTGTCTCTTTCATTGAATTATTATCTTGTCTCTTTCATTGAATTATTATCTTGTCTCTTTCTTTGTATAATTATCTTGTCTCTTTCTTTGCCTGTATCTGGTCTCTTTCATTGAATAATTAACTTGTCTCTTTCTTTGAATAATTATCTTGTCTCTTTCATTGAATAATTATCTTGTCTTTCTTTGAATAATTATCTTGTCTCTTTCTTTGTTTGTCTGTTTTGTTTGTATGTTTGGAGCGTGGACTAATGTTAAGTAGCTCGTCGGATTGAGCATTGGAGCATTTCATTGTAGAGTTAATCTGAATCGTTTTTGTGTGTTTCGTTTAGCACGTTTGCTCCAATTACAAAAGGGTTTTTGATTCAATGTTACGGACAGACAGTGCTAGTGGTGGCTGTGAAGTTAACGCGGTCGCCTGGTAAGCAACAGCGTCCGTGCTTAAAGACACACTGACGCACCACGATTAAGTCCCTTGGGGGGTTTTTCTAGGTAGCTGTGACCCATATACAAATGTCCCCAACTTCAAATTGAGGCAGCTCTTTAAACTGATGTTTCGGTTTGAATTTGGGGGCATTTGTATGGGACTCTAAACCTGGACAAAACAAGATTTTTTACCAGCTCTTAGAGGGAAAACACGTGAAACCCGTGATTTTGACACCGTGATCTGGTGGGTCTTTAATACTCGACAGAAGCAGAAGCTTCTGCTCGCTCCGCAAAACCAAAATGGTGTGAGCGCCAGGTCCTTCTATGAAACTACAAAAACTGATTCCCCATCTACTGCGCGCATACTGCGCATGCCAGTGGCAATAAATTGGGTTTTCATTGACCAACATGTCTCCCTGCTCTTTCTCCGTTTAATAATAATAATAATAATAATGGGAATTTATATAGCGCTCTTTCTCACATGAGCTCAGTGCGCTTTACATTAATAACAAGAACATTAAATTTAAAGGCAAACAAATAATTAATCATTAGAAAGTAAAATAAGCACGATGCCTACACACAACGTTCTCTTACTTCCTTACTCTCACACACACACACACACACACACACACACACACACACACACACACACACACACACACACACACACACACACACACACACACACACACACATGCATGCGCACACGCACACTCGCACACTCGCACACAATTAATTATACAAGTAAAATAGTTACAACATGAACATTCTAAGAAGAAACATAGAGACCACATTCACATTCCCAATCAAGTTTGAATACAATACTGCAACTTGAAATAAAATCATACTGCCATCGACATATCAATTACATGACTAATTATAATAGACAAATTTTGCAAAAACAAAAATACCCTTCTACCTCATTTACAAACATTTAAAGTTTACAAGACGTAGACATTCTACATACAAAATACGAATAATAAAACAATTGTAAATACATTTTTTTTACAAGATTTCTGCAATAAAACGGACCCCCCCCCCCCCTTACACACACACACACACACACACACACACACACACACACACACACACACACACACACACACACACACACACACACACACACACACACACACACACACCTCACACACAAACACTAATCAATCATAATATGTCCGAAACAAGTGAGTTTTAAGGGCAGAGCGAAAGGCGGAAATAGAGTCAGATGAGCGAACATGTTGTGGGAGGGAATTCCATAAGTGAGGTGCTAAATAGTAGAAGGATCGTTCACCAAAAGATTTCGTGTGGACCCGAGGAACCTTGAGTGTGCAGCAGTCAGAGGAAGAACGTAGGGAGCGAGCAGGTAAGTAGACAGTTACTAGTTCGGAGAGATAGACGGGACCAGAGGAGTGAACAGCACCGAAACAAAGGCAAGCTATTTTATACTTGATTCTAGCCTCTACTGGAAGCCAGTGCAAGTTACGAAGATGAGGTGTTATATGATCAGAACGTGGAATCTTGAGAGTGAGGCGTGCTGCACTGTTTTGCAGTTTTTGAACACGTTGCAGGAGATACTTAGGACAGCCACAGAGAAGAGAGTTGCAATAGTCAATGCGGGAAAGAATAAAGGCAGAAATAAGAGTTTTCGTGGCTGCAACAGACAGAAAGTGTCGAACAGCACTGATTCGTCTGAGCTCATAATTGATGGAACGTATGAGATTAATAACCTGTTTATGCATTGTAAGATTTGAATCGAGGGTAACTCCGAGATTCTTTGCTGACTTAGAAAACTGAACACAAGCATTGCCAACTGTAAGAGTTTCTGGAAGAGATATCGTTGCAGACATACGCTGAGAGGAAACAATCAGAGCTTCCGTTTTGTCATCATTAAGTTTTAATTTGTTGCATGTCATCCAGGATTTGACATCATGAAGGCAGGATTCCATAGACTGAATAGCACTGTCAAGTTGGGTAGGTTCCGCCGATTTTTGAAGCTGGGTATCATCAGCAAATGAATGGTCAATAACAGAGTGACTAGCAAAAACATCAGAGAGAGGAGCAGTGTACAGGACAAAGAGAACTGGTTTAACCCTTTTGCCGCCAATGTCGCATTTATGCACCACAATGGTGTAACTCCAATGTCATTAAAAGGCATCAAATCAGGGCTTGTTATCCGAAGACCCTATTTTCTTGATTTTGTGAGGTAAGGATAGGCCTAATGTCATGCACATCACATAGGAATTCCCAATGCTGCAAACAATTGTTTTCTCTACCCAGTTAAGTTTAACAGTATTTTTTGGCTGAAAAAGGGTTGGCGCTGAAAGGGTTAATCATCCACATAGCCAACATGCAAAAAAACAATAGTGACACCGTACTGGCGACGACGCGCTCTCCAGGTAAGAAGGGCTGCTAGAATTGTTACTGAAAATGATCCACCGCGACAGTAAAGATAACGCACTACACAATACGATGCAATAACTATAATACAGAGAGGAGGGAGAGGCTGAGGGAGCATTTCATGCATTTGCTTACAATCCTCTCAACATGGATTGCAAGACTGATCAGAAATGAAAAACAAGAGGCAAAGCCTTCAAGGCTCACTCGAACAGGCACATGTGGGACAACAACAAACAAAGATTCAGGGGGGGGGGGGGTCTAAAGTACAAAATTGCCAATAAAATTTTAAAGTACAAATGAAACTATCGTTAATGGATACAGCTAAAAAATAAAAATAAAAATGCCCGTGCCGAGAATCGAACCCGGATCCATTGGCATGACAGACAGACACTCTACCAATGAGCTATCGAAGCTTTCAGTGTTGATGAGTTTCTTAACTCATGTTGCCTGTTGAATACTCTCTAACCCACTAATCTAAAATGTTATCTGTTTGTTATCTGTTTACAGTGTATTTAATTATTCAAATCATTATTGTTTGAAAGCTTGCATAATCATCTAGGCCTATGTGTATGCAAAGTTTGAGCAAAGGACGCCTTCTATTTCCCGAGAAAATGCCAACGTTAAAGTTTGTAGATTAGACCACGGACGCAACACACACACACACACACACACACACAGACACACAACCGAACAACTATCATACTATAGACTCACTTCGTATTATAATAATAATAATGGAAATTTATATAGCGCTCTTGCTCACATGAGCTCAGTGCGCTTTACATTGATAACAAGAACATTAAAGGCAAACAAATAATGAATCATTAGGAAGTAAAATAAACACGATGATTGCAAGACTGACCAGAAGAGGCAAAGCCTTCAAGGCTCACTCGAACAGGCACATGTGGGACAACAACAAACAAAGATTGAGGGGGATGTCTAAAGTACAAGATTGCCTCGGGTTAACATGAGTGAGCCAAAACCCTTTTGGTTTCGGCCGCAGGCAGTATAACTAACGACAAAACAACGAATCCGGTACCATGTTGATGGGGGATGCGTTAGCACACCAACAAGGTTGGCAGACCGATCATGCGTGCATCCATTACCCCCGTTTGCCCCCAGTCCCTGACGGAAGGGCAGATGACCGTAGAGAGATAGGTAGCCAGCAGGCTGAACCTCAATGAGCGGCTTAGCTGGCTGTTTTGACCGCCAGGTGGCATAGCGCTCGAGTGGGGCTAATCCTCTCTCTATTCTTAGTTGGGGATAGAGAGAGAGAGGGGCGGGAGAGGAGTCCCTCCCTCTCTCTCTCTTTCTCTACCCTCAACTATAGATATCACGACATAAGTCCCTATTCAGTTGGTTGCCACCTGGCGGTCAAATTGGCGAGCTAGGTTGACCATTGTGGACACTCCAGTCGTGAAGTTAATTAACGTTTTTGATGTTATCTGAGTACGTGGAGAAAGCTTCACTTTTAAAAAAAGAAGACGAGAATGTGCGAAAAAGGTATGGCTCTTTGGTTACGCCCGACTGAT
>CM065680.1:49530538-49553038 GCA_017654935.2 Phymorhynchus buccinoides
TAATACCTAAAGATGAGTTTAAACTTCTTTTATTCAGACTTAATTTGATCAAACTTTGGATACATGTGGCTCAGGCATGCCCCAGAGTAGCATTGGGTAGAGTTGGGGAACAGGATGGGGGTGTAAATAAAATGTAGAAAAGTGTGCTACTGTTGAATCAACCTTAATATATAATAATAATAATAATAATAATAATAATGGTTATTTATAGAGCGCTTAACTCCCTTTGCAGGGAGCTCAAAGCGCTGAACAAAGGCCTAAACACTAACATACAGATAAACATACACATTAAAGACAAGCCAAGAATAATCAACATGAAGACAAGTATCAATGAATATAAACATTAAAAATAAGTGAGACTGTTAATACAAAATACATGTATTAATCTCTCTCGCCCCCCCCCCCCCCCCCTCCCCCCCCCCCTCCCCCCCCCCCCCCCCCCCACACACACGCACGCACACGCACGCGCACGCGCGCACACGCACACGCACACACACACACACACACACACACACACACACTGCAGGTTAATATCATCAAGCACTACGTGGATTAGAGGTGAGAGTATGAGGTTTCAAAAAGATGAGTTTTCAGAGAAGTTTTGAAAGACTGGACAGAGGAAGAGTGGCGAACACTGTGTGGTAAGCTATTCCAGACCGAGGGAGCAGAGTACGAGAAAGAAGATTCACCGAAGGATTTAGTTTTAATACGGGGAGTGAAGAGCAGGCATGAGTCGGAGGAAGATCTGAGATGTCGGGTGGGAGTGTAGGTTTGTACAATGTCAGTGAGATACTGAGGGGCAGTTCCATTAATAGAGTTGAAGGTGAGGCACGCGACCTTGTACTGAATTCGAGCAGAAATTGGAAGCCAGTGAAGAGTGTGAAGTAGCGGGGTGATATGCTGTGTCTTTTTTGCTTTGAAAATCAATCTTGCAGCTGCATTCTGAACTTTCTGAAGTTTCTGGATTGAGGACTGCGGGAAACCAAATAACAGAGAGTTACAATAGTCTAGCCTAGACAAGACGAGAGAACAGACGAGAGTTTGTGTTGCCTGAGTGGTAAGGAGGTGGCGAATGGAACTTATACCTGTGTGAATGGAAATTGAAAAATGTGATATAGGCCTACATTGTCCATTTAATGAATTGGGCAAAACATGTTGCCCATTTCATGAAATAGGCAATTTCACGGATTGGGCGTAACACATACATAGAGGTCTACTTAGAAAATCGATCCTTTTGGTCGATTCCCTTCACCGTCTAGTCCCACTTCAGGTTCGATCTCCCAGGAGGCGGGAACTTATTAATGTGCCCCTGTCTTCCCCGTTTATGCGCCGCATCTCGCGTAGTAGTGTCCCCGTCTCTGTAACTATGTCCCCGTTTCCACCTATTGTATTATTAGGTATTAGGTACTTTATAGTCACAGAGGCGTCTCTGTGAAATTCGGGTTGCTCCCACCTGGAGAGCGCGTCGCAGCTAGAGGCGCGCAACCCAATTAAAAAAAAATTGCATGCGATTTTTGTGTGATTGATGAGGAAGGAAAGGGGGGTGTTGGGGGGTCAATTTTGACCAAATGACAACTTTTTCGTTGCCACTGGGTGTAGCGTGTGCTAAGTGCATGGGCACACGCGATCTCGGTTTATCGTCTCATCCGAAAGACTATGTGTCCCCACGTATCGGTGAGAGTTAATGTTAATGTTAGGGGACACCGTCGTAGAGACGGAGAGAAAAATTATTTATAAAATAGAGACACATAGACACGGACATAATTATACATATCTGTATTGTGAAAAAATTCTGGACTTTACTGGTGTTGCACTGTTGCCTCGGACAGGATCATTCCCACCATCTTTACATCTACTAATGTCCCGTAACGTGTCTGTTCCTGACCGGAGGACGTTAAACAGATTTTCGTCTTCATAGGGGCAGAGGTGGGTAGTGGGTAGTGTGTAGTGTGTGTGTGTAGTGTGTGTGTGTAGTGTGTGTGTGTGTGTGTGTGTGTGTGTGTGTGTGTGTGTGTGTGTGTGTGTGTGTGTGTGTGTGTGTGTGTGTGTGTGTGTGTGTGTGTGAGAGAGAGAGAGAGAGAGAGAGAGAGAGAGAGAGAGAGAGAGAGAGAGAGAGAGAGCGTGTGTGTGTGTGTGCGCGCGTGTGTGTGTGCGTGTGTGCGCGCGTGTGTGTGTGCACGCGAGCGCGTGTGTATGCGTGTGTGTGTGCGCGCGCGCGCGCGCGCGCGTGCGTGCGTGCGTACGTGCGTGCGTGCGTGCGTGCGCGCGTAAACAAAACGGGGACATATAGAACGGGGACACACAGAGGCGAAATTGGTGACGCATAGAAACGGGGACACATGGAGACGGGGGCACATCGGGTATGACGGGTATGACTGTAATCTCCAGTCAGCACTGTCAGTGTTGGCCTAACCTTCGATCTAGGCTGTGTTAGTAGTAGCCCATAGTCCCTGTCTTTGCGTGTGGCAATCTCTCCTCTGAGAAAACTATGGGACTAAACACCACAATCAACGTACGTAGGTCTTTTATTGACTCGTCAATGAATCGATAACTATTCGGATGCGATCGATGTATCAGTGTACGTGTAGGGCTGCGTGCTATTATTCATAAGGAATCAGTGAGTGAGTGAGTGAGTGAGTGAGTGAGTGAGTGAGTGAGTGTGTGTGTGTGTGTGTGTGTGTGTGTGTGTGTGTGTGTGTGTGTGTGTGTGTGTGTGTGTGTGTGTGTGCTGAGAGAGAGAGAGAGAGAGAGAGAGAGAGAGAGAGAGAGAGAGAGAGAGAGAGAGAGAGAGAGAGAGAGAGAGAGAGAGAGAGAGAGAGAGAGAGAGAGAGAGAGAGAGAGAGTTGCTATCTGCATGGTTGGTGTCATTCTAGAATGCTGTTTTTGTTTGTCTATTTGTTGATGAATAATTCATTGTAAAGCGCTTTGGGCCACCAGGAAAGTCCCGAATTTTTAACAATACAGATGAGTAAAATGTGTACAAGTAATACAGATGAGTAAAGTGTGTACAATTACTTCTGTATAAAGAAGTTGGTCACCACCACAGAAGAAGAAGAAGAAGAAGAAGAAGTATGTGCATGAGTAAATGTGTAAGACGGGAAGTGTTAGTGTTGTTGTAGGCAGTGAATTGAGTTCACAATGATCCCCATCTGTAGTGTAGGTGAAAGGGTGGGAGTAAAAACAACAACGGCTTATATCAACTGCGTGGTGCAAGCTCTTTGTAATATTGAGGCTTTTTAGTATAAATTCGTGTTTTTTCGTCTACCTTTCCTTTGTTTTTCTCAGCGCTACACATACATTAGGAAGGTTTCCAAGGTAAACAGACACGCGTGCCTAGTCTTTCTATTCATTCCACAGGCTATTGTCCATGATTGTACCTAGTTTCCTGTGGCGAGTTGGGCGTCACTATGTAAGCACTTGATGCAATGCAAACAACAACGAAGTACAGCACTTCATCACAAGTCTCTCTCTCTCTCTCTCTCTCTCTCTCTCTCTCTCTCTCTCTCTCTCTCTCTCTCTCTCTCTCTCTCTCTCTCTCTCGCTCTCTCTCTGTCGCTCTGTGTGTGTGTGTGTGTGTGTGTGTGTGTGTGTGTGTGTGTGTGTGTGTGTGTGTGTGTGTGTGTGTGTGTGTGTGTGTACGTGTGTGTGTGTGTGTGTGTGTGTGTGTGTGTGTGTGTGTGTGTGTGTGTGTGTGTGTGTGTGTGTGTGTGTGTGTGTGTGTGTGTGTGTGTGTGTGTGTGTGTGTGTGTGTGTGTAGTTTTTAAAAATGTGCGCGCGACGTGTGTTTGTATATTTTACGTTCTTACACTAAAAGTGATTCAGACAATATTATTTTGTGGTGTGATAGTGGATTTGATGAGTCTATGAAAATGTACATGCGTGAGTATATATGCATGTATTTGCACATACATATGAATAAGAGAGGGAAAATGGATAAGGGATAACCTAGTGAAACTACATTAAACCTTTAACCCACCCCCCACCCCCACCCCAACAAATCAATACAAATATAAAACGTTAACCCTTTCGTTGCCAATGTCGCATTTATGCACCACAATGGTTTAACACCCATATCACTAAAAGGCATAAAATCAGGGCCTGTTATCTGAAGACCCTATTTTCTTAATTTGGGGAGGTAAGGATAGGGCTACTGTTGTACATGACACACAGGAATTCCCAATATAGCGGATACATTTTTTCTCTACCCAGTCATGTTTAATTGTATTTTTTGGCTTAAAAATAGCCGGCGGTGAAAGGGTTAAGAAACCTACTCTTAAAATAAATAAATGCCGTAATCAAACATCGAATAACATTAGCGATACATACTAAGTGAACTGTTCAATCAACATTTACAAACTAAGATAAGAAGATAATTATTCAACATGCTCGATAAAGAAGGTGGAGTCGAGTCGACCCATCAGACAATCAGTCAATGCCCGATTTCTTAAAGATATCTTGCTCTTGGACAGCGAATCAGTAGATGTTTGACACTGGTAGATTCACATAGGCCTATATTTGATATATTTACAATACTTTGTTTTCAAGGAATTCAATCCCAGTCTATGGATTAAACTTTCAACTTCCCTGTATGAAGAAGTAACGTTATTATTAGTTGGTGATGCTGCCGAGCCCGTTTCCGGTTCCGGGGCAACTATTTGCCAAGCCGTTTTAGGTTGTTGAGTTTATCGCAGACATTCCTGAATAAAGGTGCATATAACCTATACTTTTCTGACAGGGACTTGAATATACTATCATTTGAGAATGCTTTCACATGCATTCGAACATACTGCGAAAAGCATATGGATAGAAAAATGGAAACTCTTAGAACAACCCTATGACGGATATTTCCGTGATGGGGCAGTTTAGAGGTTACATGAAGTTGACGGAAATATCCGTGACGGGGCAGTGAAGAGGTTGCAATTATGGTAATATTGAATATCTGAAGTCATTAATAACATATTAAAATGTTCATGGGGTGTTTTATTTATTATCGAAAAACATTCTGTCAGATCTAAAGGAATGTTACTCGATACCGCTTCATTAATATTTCGAGCTGCCTTTTTTTTGCAGCTTGGTCTACCCGTTCATTTGCAGAAATTCCACAATGAGAAGGCACCCAACAAAAAGTAATAGTGATGCCTTTCATGGTAAGAAGATGTCAGGGCTCCCAATCGTCCCGCAAAACAAGGGATCCCAGGGACTCCTTCGCTGACAGTATAGAGGGTCGTAGAGGCGGGATATAGGGCCCCAGTGGCATTGCGAATGCCTAAAAGGAATTGTTCTAGTGCATCCCTGGGACCCTGCACATTCTTTTAGATGGTCCTTTAGAATTTGAGTACTTCATAGACCCCCAAATGGGGGTCCCTGGGAGCCCTGGATGTATTATATGATTGATCTCACTAATCATGTCAAGACGTATATTTTGAATTGGGAGACTTGATAGCATTTATTGCTGATTTAGAATCGGCACATACTAAAACTTGGCTGTTATTTATAGGATTTAAAAAAAATGTAATCCGAAGACATAGAATAGCAACTAATTCAGCGCTACTATAGACAATCGTTTACTTAGAATATTTGTTTCTACTTTTAGACAGGGAATTATAAAAGCTGTTCCTAGATCTGTGCTGCTGTCATCTAATTCTGAACCGTCTCTGTATAAACAAAATAAATGAGAGGGGAAGGGGCTCAGATCCGATATTTGAATTCCTCCACCGAGGCTGATGATATTGCCTCAGGTGGAAGAGAGTTCCACTCACTCACAGCCCTTGGAAAGAATGAGTACTTCCTGTAATTTGTTTTACAGGCAGGAAGTAGTTCATACAATGATAGACAAAACATTAAACCATAGGGTACTGTGACCCGCTGAGGGGGGGGGGGGGGGGGGGGGGGGCAATAATATCAGTTCAATCATACCTTTTAAAATACAGTTAACAAGCCTCATTGAAAGCTTTTAATTGAACAGTATTGATCATTTCTAAGAAAACAGCTCCCCCACCCCCCCACCCCCTATAATGAAAGGAGACGGAGTCTGAAAGAACGTTACAGGACAGGATACTTGAGGCATTTTTCAGAAGCAAAACATAATTTAACCAGTCTATGGACTATGAAGTTTATATATAGGGTAAGACGGGGTAAAAAGCCCATGGGCGGTTAAGAAGCCCATGCCAATTATCTCATGAAATGAAGAACATTTCAGTCACATTTTGCCCATGAGACGAGCGTTAATGTCTAGCATTCGTCTCATGGGCAAATTTGACTGAAATGTTCTTTATTTCATGAGATAATTGGCATGGTCTTCTTTCCCGCCCATGAGCTTTTTACCCCGTCTATTTTAGATTCAACCACGAAAATGATGCCAACAAAATGCAAGAAGAGAGATAGGGGAAGACGGGGTAAAAAGCGCATGGGCGGGTAAGAAGCTCACCCCAATTATTTCATGAAATAAAGAACATTTCAGTCAAATTTGCCCATGAGACGAATGCTATACATTAACGCTCGTCTCATGGGCAAAATGAGACTGAAATTTGCTTCATTTCATGAGATAATTGGGGTGGGCTTCTTACCCGCCCATGCGCTTTTTACCCCGTCTTCCCCTACAAGGTTGAAAATATGAATACACTTTAAAACTTCCCACTCACCTGTGTGTGCAATAGTAAACTACAATCTCCACCCAAAGCCACCCTAGTTGATCTCCGCAAACTGATCAACGCATATACTTGAAGAAGTCACAACAAACCTGATAAGCACAACACACTCTTTCCCGATTCATGGGCAACTTTTCACATGTTTATCTGAACTAGGCCCCTAGCCAATGTCAACAAAAAGCAATTCACAATGGAGGAATGAGCTAAACAAACAACGTGTAGCTAGCTAACCCATGCGAGTTTCACGGAATGATCCCAGCTATAACTAGTGTGTTGAAGTGAAGATAAGGCACTCAGTGTTTCTGTGTGTCACATTGACTTGTTTGTGAGCTCTGCCCCTCCCCCACCCCTCCCCAGTCCCCACAAGACCCACCCGGGGAAAATTGTCTGTCACACACCGCGTCGCCTGGCTTGTTGGGTAGGGTAGGGTAGGCTAGCACAGCAAGGCTAAACTGGAAAGAAAACGGCAAATCATATAAACTTGCTCCCAGTTCATGCAGGGACTACGAAAGAGAGAGGGAGAGGGGAGGGGGGGGGGGGGGGATGAATAGAGAAAGAGAAAGCTAAGCCTAAGCTTCTGGCAGGATAGTTCAAAGGCATTAACCCATGTAAAAAGTCAACTTTCAATTCTTCTTTTAGGACATTAAGCAAAATACTTGAACGCTTCAATTTCAACTCCCAGAATAATTCCAAATAACGTTGTATGGTATATGGCGGATTTTGTTGTGTTTTTATACATTTAACAGACCCCTACCCTACCCCCACCCCCACTATCAAGTGCCAAAGGAGGAACGCTTACCGACATGTTTTCATTCACAAAACAAATCATATTGAACACCCTACAAGGTAAAAACAAAAACACACACACACAAAATAAAAAATACCATGCCTTCAAATTCTCTCAGATCACCCATATCTATCAAATGCCTCAAAGCTACATGATATATACTTAATAGCTTATAATCAACTGGGATTCACCCTGGGCTAGGCATCTCCACTACTGAACAATTTGTAGCCCAGCCCGCCGGAATAGCTATCTGGCAGTCATTGTCGGAAACGACAGACAGCAAAATCAACTGAGACAAGCAGAAATTTAAAGACTGTATTGACATCAACATCTCTGAGAATCATCTTTAAAGGGCCAGCCACACGTCCAACTACAATCGCACGACTGTACGATACGATTCGATCACGTGGTCTAGAAAGCGCCAATCGCATTTTGTTCTTAGAGGCCGCGTGATCGAATCGCATTGCACAGTCGTGCGATTTTAGTGGACGTGTGGCTGGCCCTTAAGTCGGGGGAGACTCACTGCACGTACCTTATCTTCGGTTTGTGTGCAGTACCCGTGTTGTGCGTCGGTCACCCCACCCTGAATGACTTGGCACAGGCCATTGCACAGGCTTAGGGGAAGACGGGGTAAAAAGCGCATGGGCGGGTAAGAAGCACACCCCAATTATCTCATGAAATGAAGCCAATTTCAGTCTCATTTTGCCCATGAGACGAGCGTTAATGTCTGGCATTCGTCTCGTGGGCAAATTTGACTGAAATTTTCTTTATTTCATGAGATAATTGGGGTGGGCTTCTTACCCGCCCATGCGCTTTTTACCACGTCTTCCCCTACTTCTTTTTAGTCCCCGAGCCGAAGGTTCGGGGAGCTATTGTTTTTGTCTGCTCCGTCCGGTGTCCGTCCGGCGTGCCTCCGTCCGTCCGGCTATTCGTCCGTTTTTCTCAACAACTATTCAGTCTATCATCATCAAATTTGGTATACTAGTTTGCCAAGATGCAGGCTATCCACTAATGTATTTAGTTTTACATTACGGTCAAGGTCGCGCCAGTTACGGGGTTCAAACCCCGAAACACATAATCGCTAATATCTCGCGACGTTTTGCATGTATTTCAATGCAGGGTTTTTTCACATTTCTTGATGAATGGTCTATAATACAGTTGTCATGAATTTTTCTGTGCGCGCGTGTGCGCATGATCGCGCGCGCTCAAATCACGGGTCCGAACCCCAAGGCTATATATTAAAAACTATTCAGTTACATGCTGTTTTTATGCGTTTTTATGTAGTAGTTACGTGCTGTTTTGATGCGTTTTTATGTATGTGTACAGCCGACACATTCCGATTTCGGAGTATCTGGGCGATGCTGCGAGGGGACTTTGCAGCCGCTCGGCGTTGCACTTGTTAAATTTTAAATCTCACTCGAGGAGGTGACATGTTTGGCAAAGATGTAAGCCTCTCTAATGTTAACTACGACCATGAATCTCAAAGTCTCCTTCTTTTTGTTTTAAGAAAATAATCCAAGGCTGATCCTAACCCTATTCATTTCCACAAACATTAATGACAGAATGTTGCTTATCAGCGGTGCATGATTGTCCTTGTTGGAGAGTGTGTGTGTTTTTTAATTCTTTTTTTCCTGAAGTTGGATCACGTTTCACCCAACCTGATTGGGGTTTTTTAATAAAGGAAAAACACACCATATAAACGGTTTGATGCCCCCACCTGCACCCCCTCTCCAACAAAAAAATCAGCACACAAAAACATGTACATACACACACGCATGCACCCCCCCCCCCCCCCCCCCACACACACACACATACACACACACATTAGGATTTGGGAAAATGCCTTGGTCAAACTTACCTTAGTTGACTGATATTCGTACCATAGGGGAAGACGGGGTAAAAAGCGCATGGGCGGGTAAGAAGCCCACCCCAATTATCTCAAGAAATGAAGCAAATTTCAGTCTCATTTTGCCCATGAGACGAGCGTTAATGTCTAGCATTCGTCTCATGGGCAAATTTGACTGAAATTTTCTTTATTTCATGAGATAATTGGGGTGGGCTTCTTACCCGCCCATGCGCTTTTTACCCCGTCTCCCCCTATCTCTCTCCCCCCCTGTTCTTGAAGGCATGGTTGTTGTGTTGTTGGTGGGGTTTTGTTTTACCTTGTAGGGTGTTCCGGAGCAGGAAGAGTTGTCACATTAACATTTATATTATTTAGCTTTCTTCTTTGATTTACTTTATTTTTCCTCAGGGCTGGGTGGAAAAAAGCATGTAACTTGCTTATCTCATGTTCCCTGGTTAAATAAAAGAAAAATCGTTTTCTCTAGCTCTCACTCTCTCTCTCGCTTTCTCTCTCTCTCTCTCTCTCTCTCTCTCTCTCTCTCTCTCTCTCTCTCTCTCTCTCTCTCTCTCTCTCTCTCTCTCTCTCTCTCTCTCTCTCTCTCTCTCACTCTTTCTCTCACTCTCTCTATCTCTCTTCCCCCCTCTCACTCTGTGACACACACACACAAACACATTTAATTGACTGACTTTTGTTTATCGTACTGTTATTGAAATCACATAATTTTCTTGTACAAGGTAACAACATAAAAAATAACATCACACTGGACAATGGTCAACTTAGTTCACTAATTTGACCGCCAGGTGGCAATCAACTCAATAGGGGCTTATCTCGTGATATCCTTTTTGGGGAGTAGAGAAATAGAGAGGGAGGGACTGCTCTCCCTCTCTCTCTCTCTCTCTTTCTCTTTATCCCCAACTAAGAATATAGAGAGGATTAGCCCCACTCGAGCGCTATGCCACCTGGCGGTCAAAACAGCCAGCTAAGCCGCTCTTTATTTATCAATGTGTGCGTGTGTGCAAACACACATGCTCACAATCATCAAATGCATCATTTTGAACACACACACATACACACACACACACACACACACACATACACAGACACACACACACACTCTCTCTCTCTCTCTCTCTCTCTCTCTCTCTCTCTCTCTCTCTCTCTCTCTCTCTCACACACACACACACACACACGCTCACACAAAACAAACTTACAGAGAACACAAGTTAAATGTCATAAATCGTCCGGAACGTCTATACTATGTACAATGCAATAGCGAAGCAAAACGACAGCTGTGAAACCTTCAACACTCTTAGATCACAGACATGCCAGCGTCTGTTTTTGTCACATGTTACAACAGAAACAAGCTATCCGTTCTTCGTGTAATATGCAGAACAGTGCTGCTCGGCTTGTGCTTGGCAAAAGAAAGCGTGATCACATCACACCTATTTTGGCTGAGCTCCACTGGCTTCCTGTCAAATTCCGCTGGCAGTTCAAGATGGCTACTTTCGCTTTTCGTCACTTTGACAAAACGCTTCCTCAGTACCTCTCTTCTTCTCTCTGCACCTACCAAAGCTCTCGCACTCTTCGTTCTTCTTCCCAGAAACTTCTTAAAGTTCCTAAGCGGTCCTTGAAATCTTCGGGTGAGAGGGTGTTTAGCTTTGTTGCACCAAACGTTTTGAATTCTCTCCCTGACCATACCCGTAACCAGTCCACTCTTCCTTCCTTCAAGTCCCAACTAAAGACCCACTTCTTCACAAAGCTTTCTCTCTGCAAAGTCTATGATCCTTTCCCCACTCTTGTTTTCCAGCTCATTGAAGACGTTGAGTATGAGGTTAACGCATGCGCGTGTGTGTATGGGGTGGGGGTGGGGAGTAGGGAGGCAGGGGGGGATGGGGATGAGGGGGGGGGGGGGGGGGGGGGATGGTTCGGGGGGGTGGGGGTAGTGTGTTGTGCTATGATTATATGCAATGCATTCTCTAATATGTATTCATTTTCATAGAGATGTATGGTGAGGATGCGTGGGCCAGTTTGTTAGAAATGTTTGTACGAATGGTGAGCGAAAAGCGCATTGGGTTGCTTTGCAAGATTATGCGCTATATAAGCATTGTTAATCATTATTATTATTATATAATAACCATAATAATATAGTACTAACGTGGCGAAACAGTAACAGCTGATGCCAGTTCTTGTCACAATGACAAAATACTAGGCATTGAGTTGTCTGTTCTTGTCACGTGATCACATGACGGAGTAGGAAGGGTTGTTTGTTCTTGTCACATGGGGCAGTGAGTGGATGCCTCGTGCCTCCATACGGGGAGCTGGACGCCCCCGTCCCCTCCACCAGTCTCTCCCCGTGGGGATACCTGGGCTGGGGTATTTCGTAAAAATAGTTCCCCCACCTTCTGGAAGTTCTGTGCTTGTAGCTTAGTCTAATCTGCCACTCTCTTTGACTCTGCCTTTTCCCTTTCCTTGGTATCATCTACTATCTTTCTGACTCATTGGTCCATTCTCCTGCCTTTTTTCAAAAAAATCTTCCAAACAATTTTTCTCCTTTTAGCTCCTCCGAAATCGGAATGTGTTGGCTGTACGCAGCGGGGAGACCAGTGGAAACTGAAAACCGGACTCATACGTACCTTACCCACGATGGCCATATGGCCCGGAAACACAGAAAAAGAAGAAGTTCTTGTCACATGACGGAGCAGGAAGACTCGTCTGTTTTTGTCACATGATCACATGACGGGGCAGGATGAGTTGTCTGTTCTTGTCACATGACGGAGCAGGATGAGTTGTCTGCTCTTGTCACATGACGGAGCAAGAAGAGTTGTCTGCTCTTGTCACATGACGAAACAGGAAGAGTTGTCTGCTCTTGTCACATGACGGAGCAGGAAGAGTTGTCTGTTCTTGTCACATGATCACATGACGAAACAGGAAGAGTTGTCTGCTCTTGTGCCATGACGGAGCAGGAAGGGTTGTCTGTTCTTGTCACATGATCGATCACATGATGGAGCAGGAAGAGTTGTCTGCTCTTGTCACAAGACGGAACAGGAAGAGTTGTCTGCTCTTGTGCCATGACGGAGCAGGAAGGGTTGTCTGTTCTTGTCACATGATCACATGACGGAACAGGAAGAGTTGTCTGCTCTTGTCACATGACGAAACAGGAAGAGTTGTCTGTTCTTGTCACATGACGGAGCAGGAAGGGTTGTCAGTTCTTGTCACATGATCACATGACGGAACAGGAAGAGTTGTCTGCTCTTGTCACATGACGAAACAGGAAGAGTTGTCTGTTCTTGTCACATGACGGAGCAGGAAGGGTTGTCAGTTCTTGTCACATGATCACATGACGGAACAGGAAGAGTTGTATGTTCTTGTTACTTGATAGGACACTAAGCCTAGAGTTGTCTGTTCTTGTCACATGGTGGAGCAAGCCAAAATTCGTCTATTTCTAGTCACATGATCACGTGGCGTTAACAGCAAGAGTTGTCCTTAGGGTGAGTTTTGGTTGTCGATAAGACGATCTTCTCCATCGGTGTGTATACCTGTCAACACAAACCACACACACACACACACACACACACACACACACACACACACACACACACACACACACACACACACACACACACACACACGCACACACGCACGCACGCATGCCGAGGGGATGGAATTAAGATCAAAGGTCAAGGTCATCTGCCGTACATGTAGATCATCAATATTTTACACAATAGACTGCATTGAGACAAAGTAGCAACCTATTGGTTTTGGGGGATTTATCTGTAAGCAGGTGGCTCAGATATACTTTGACATGCCCAAGGTCAAGGGTCTTGGTCAAGGTCAACAAGATTAAAAACATCTCCCACTGTATCCGTTAGGTGATCAAGAATATTATAGGGGTGTATGAACAACGGGTTTTTTGTTCGGATTACTGTCACCACTCATAGAAACAACAAGGTCAAGGTCATTTATTTCATCAGTACTTTTGCACCCTACACGCCCTTGAGCCAACCTACCAACCTACCTGACTTGAAGTCTGCAGCTGTAAAAAAAAAAGTGAAAGAAATGACTAAGGCAACAATGTGGCATGGCTAAGGTCAATGTTCAAGGTCAAGGTCAGCAAATTAAATAGTATTAAATACGAAATGGAAAAGCCAGTTTGTAGCCAATGCACACAAACACTAAGTTTAAAAAAATGCTACTTTAAAGAAATGAAAGATTATGGCTTCCACAGGAAATGTACGTTTTCAAGGTCAAACGTAAAAGTCAAGGTCACCACAAGTTATACATGCATGGGACCCTTCGACTCCAGGTAATACACTAAAATACAAAATATGAAACGATTCTCTGCAGATATAGCCAGAAATGCAGACAAAGAAAGGGGCAAACGGACATAGGCAAACTCAACATTCCCGTTTCAAACTATGTGGGATGGAGGACAATAACAACAATAACAACATACACACGCGCGCGAGCGAGCGCACATACACACACACACACACACACACACACACACACACACACACACACACACACACACACACACACACACACACACACACACACACACACACACATACAGGAATGACGTGCTGCCACGCAGCTTTTAGCAGATGGAGGAAGGTGCATTGCACGTTGTAGCCAGTTTTGGCGCTGGTCTCATAGTAAGGCAGCCTGCATCGTTGACCTCTCTGAAAAACAGAGCACAATAACAACATTACTAGGCATTTGGCTGCTGTTCATTGAGCTATTCATATACATGTGTTATGCATCAGGGGAAGGGACGTCTAGTAATTAACTCCCTTTTACCAAAGTTATTTATGGCACCCATGATTACACGCCCAATTGATTCCCGTTAATTTAGCGATTGTTTGGAATGAATGAGTGTGAGTGTGTGTGTGTGTGTATGTGTGTGTGTGTGTGTGTGTGTGTGTGTGTGTGTGTGTGTGTGTGTGTGTGTGTGTGTGTGTGTGTGTGTGTGTGTGTGTGTGCGAGGAGTAAGTGAGAGAGAGAGAGAGAGAGAGAGAGAGAGAGAGAGGAGAGAGAGAGAGAGAGAGAGAGAGAGAGAGAGAGAGAGAGAGAGAGAGAGAGAGAGAGAGAGAGAGAGAGAGAGAGAGAGAGAGAGAGAGAGAGAGAGAGAGAGAGAGAGAGAGAGAGAGAGATTGTTATATGGTTGAGGGCCAGATGAAAAACAAAGTTGGTCGTGCTTATTCTGTTTTCCCTCATTAGAACACATTCGTTCGTTCTTTGGTTCGTTCATTCGTTCGTTCGTTCACTCTCACGAACACTGACCATTTCAGCCTCTTCCTGCTCGATTGAGCGGTAGGAGGTCATATCTCGTTTGTTACCCACCAGAAAGATAACGGGGTTATTGCAGTTCACCTGAAACAAATCGAAACAAGTGCAACGCCGAGCGGCTGCAAAGTCCCCTCGCAGCATCGCCGAGCTACTCCGAAATCGGAATGTGTCGACTGTACACATACATACAAACGCATCAAAACAGCACGTAACTACATAAAAACGCATCAAAACAGCATGTAACTGAATAGGTTTTTTTTTATATATAGCCTTGGGGTTCGGACCCGTGATTTGAGCGCGCGCGATCATGCGCACACGCGCGCACAGAAAAATTCATGACAACTGTGTTATAGACCATTCATCAAGAAATGTTGTGAAAAAAATTGCATGGAAATACATGCAAAACTTCGCGAGATATAAGCGATTATGTGTTTCGGGGTTTGAACCCCGTAACTGGCGCGACCTTGACCTTAATGTAAAACTAAATACATCAGTGGATAGCTTGCATCTAGGTAAACTAGTATACCAAATTTGATGATGAATGGTTTTTGAGAAAAACGGACGAATAGCCGGACGGAGGCACGCCGGACGCCGCCGGACGGACCAGACAGAAACAATAGTTCCCGAACCTTCGGCTCGGGGACTAAAAAGACAAGATAATCAGATACTCTCATAGGATAATTGGGTATTGGAGTTGACCAGAAACACATGGTAGATAAGGAAATATAATAAGACATGTACTCTCATCGGATAATGGGGTCATTGGAGTTGACCTGAAACAAGTTGGAAATAAGAAAAAATAATAATATACTTTCATAGGATAATGGGGTTATTGGAGTTGACCTGAAATACACGATAATTAATATAGGATAATAAGATACAATCAGAAGATAGAGGGGTTATCAGAGACAACCTGAAGCACGTAGGAGATAAGATGAGATAATAAGATAACGTGTTTTTTGGGGTTTTTTTTTAGTTGACCTGAAACACACAACGTGACATGCACCACTGCTTAACGATCAAATGGGTTATTCGTGGAAACCATCTGTTTTGCATTTTCATAAAGGTCATAGTCTTATAATTTTCTTAAATAAAATAATCGTTTGTAAGCATAGAAATACAAACGAAAATAAGTCAAATGTTACGACTTGTTTTTCACATCCCAACAGCTTTTGGTTTAAAGAGGTTTTTATTCACCAACAACACATACAACAATTTATACAAAGATGAATAATGGCATCAACAAGCTTGAAGCTTACATTATAATGTGCCTACTTTTACCGTTGTAATGTACATATATGGCAGCTACAACTCCTCAGCCCTCCATTTACGAAACGGATGAATATGCTGATGATATGGCGCGCCGAATGACCAAAACTCTATCTAGCAGTTCGACAGAGTTTAAAAACCCTATCGAACTGTTAGATACAGTTTCTAAACTATAGCTAGCAGTTAGGTATAGTTTCAAAACTCTGTCGAGCAGCTAGATAGAGTTTCTCGTCGTAAAACTCTATCGAACGCGCCATTTTGATACTTTTTTAAACGAAGCATTTCATTGGTAGATAGGACTAGTATCTTTGACTGTGACCTACACCTAGCCTAATAGGTGGCATTCTATGAACTCGTTTAGCGGCTTCAATTACAGATGAAACGCCGGGAAGATTCGCTCGTTGAAATCGTTCAGCTGCCATGTTTGTTTGACTACATGTAGGGGCCTAGGCCTGTCGTCTTGTTCAAATTCACGGGTCACTGCCCTGCCAAGGCCACAAACTTGTCGCTGAAGCCATGTACCAATCAGAAATCGCGACAGAAAAACTATATCTCGATAGGGTTATTTTGTGGAAACCCTATCTAGCTGTTCGACAGAGTTTTAAAACTCTATCGAACAGCTAGATAGAGTTTTCAAACTCTATCGAACTGATAGATACAGTTTCGAAACTCTATCGAACAGCTAGATAGAGTTTTGTATCTTTGGCGCGCCATATGATGAATCTTTCAGTATAGTTTCCCTGTTTTCTGACAGGTCAATGTTGTAACAAACTCCGTCTAACAGACGATTTTCGGAGAAAAAAAAATAGGGGGGAGCACTTCGTGAAAATAAGAGTTAATTACCTCGACTTACTCGGTCAAAACCACAGCAACAATGGTGGCATGGCGTCGAAGCTTGAATCCGCAGGGACTTGCAAACACTTTTTTTTATAGAAAAATAAGGGCGGCCAGTGGGCCCTACCCGCAAACCGATAGAACTTGCACGATGTGACGTAAAAATACAAATGACATCAAGTTTAGAATGACGCACGGTGTTCTAAGTGGTGTAAGTCTACTCTAACACACGAGGCGAGAGCTGGGGATCTATCTGATGGTAGAGTAGCTTTTCCTGTTTGACCGATTGAATTAGGCAAGATCATTCCCACGCACCGTGAAATTACTCCCCTTAATTATTTCCGAACAATTCCTATTGCTTTTCAGCTCAACACTGCAGAATAGCTGTTTCTTCTGCTTTTTGAAAGTTATATAACCAGAAACGACAGACTGGCATACACATACACATAAGCTTATGCATAGGTGAAGACGGGGTTGAGATAATTGGCATGGGCTTCTTACCCGCCCATGGGCTTTTTACCATTAGCATTCGTCTCAGGGGCAAATTTGACTGAAATTTGCTTTATTTCATGATATAATTGGCATGTGCTTCTTACCCGCCCATGGGCTTTTTACCCCGTCTTCCCCATTTATGCACGTCTACAAGGAATTTCTGAAAAGCTTGAATGCCTGTCCATGACTGTCGACTAAAAGACAAAGCGTGAGTTACCCATTCGATTTGCTGGAGCCATTCCGAAACGGACTCGAAGGTTTTGACCCTGGTGAGATCAAAGACCACTACGACGGCGTGGACATCCCGGTAGAGAGACTTGATCAGTGACCGCACGTACTGGTGACCAGCCGCATCCCTGGACACGCAAACAGAATACCGTATTTAGAACGTATTTAGCAGTCGAACTAAGTACCATTTGCAATGCAGGGTGTTTTTAACCAACACCGCGTTCTGATTACCTGAAGCAACCACGCTAATAAACCGATGACAATGTCATTGGGGGGGGGGGGGGGGGGGGGGGGGGGGGGGGGGGGGGGGAGGGGGGGCGGAGGGGGGGGGGCACAGAGGCTACAGTAGTGTGTGTGTGTGCGTGTGTGTGTATGTGCGCGCGTGCGTGTGTGCATGCCCGCGCGTGTGTGCATGTGTGCGAGCGTGGGTGTATGTGTGTGTGCGTGTGTGTGTGTGTGTGTGTGCGTGCGTGTGTGTGTGTGTGTGTGTGCGTGCGTGTGCGTGCGTGCGTGTGTGTGTATGTGTGTGCGTGTGTGTGTGTCTGTATGTGTGTGTGTGTGTGTGTGTGCGTGTGTGCGCGTGCGTGCGTGCGTGCGTGTGCGTGCGTGCGTGTGCGTGCGTGCGTGTGCGTGCGTGCGTGCGTGTGCGTGTGCGTGTGTGTGCGTGTCTGTCCATCGTGTGTGACTATGGCTGCCAGATAGCAGAAGAGGCAGCTGATATTTCGGAGGGCTGGGCTAAATTTTCTACAGCGGAGACTTGTTGTTCAAAGGTAATTTGATGTTCACTTTCTTGGCCAGAGGGGACTTTAGAGGACAACCAACCTTGGAAAAAGATTCTTAAAGGCCAACTAATTTCCAAAGCTGTAGGGGAAGACGGGGTAAAAAGCGCATGGGCGGGTAAGAAGCACACCCCAATTATCTCATGAAATAAAGAAAATTTCAGTCAAATTTGCCCATGAGACGAATGCTAGACATTAACGCTCGTCTCATGGGCAAAATGAGACTGAAATTTGCTTCATTTCATGAGATAATTGGGGTGGGCTTCTTACCCGCCCATGCGCTTTTTACCCCGTCTTCCCCTAGCACAAAGAGGCAGCGCAGATCTCTCCCAGTATTGTAGCCTCCCGGCGGTGTAGATGTGGCACAGAAGTAACGCGTTCGCCTCGTGTCAAGTAAACCCGAGTTCGATCCTGGGTACAGGGGATTTTCCCTCTCACTTTACTCTAGGCCTCTTTCGCATGAGACGATAAACCGAGGTCCCGTGTGCCATGCACTTAGCACACATTAAACCTCGACAGTTTCTGTCTGCATGAATATCCTTCACATCCCAGACAAATGTAGCGTTAATAAAAACAGTTGTATACTATCAGAAGGACAGACACTTACACCAGAGTTACTTGTATTTTGGTGTTGTTGATGGTCACCTCCATCTTGTCTAAGTCCCCACCTGCACAGAATGGTCCAAAAGAAGGCTTGAAATG
Source organism: Phymorhynchus buccinoides (assembly GCA_017654935.2). Lineage (NCBI taxonomy): Eukaryota > Metazoa > Mollusca > Gastropoda > Neogastropoda > Raphitomidae > Phymorhynchus > Phymorhynchus buccinoides. The sequence goes on from CM065680.1 coordinate 49,549,409, forward strand.
GCAACGCATATGCAGTTATTTCAACATTTTCGTGTTCAAACGTTTTATGCCATCTTTTTTTTCTTTTCGGAAGGAAGACACGCACGCACGCACGCACGCACGCACGCGCACACACACGCACGCACGCACGCACACACACACACACACACACACACACACACACACACACACACACACACACACACACACACACATTATTTCACACGTAAGGGAAGACGTGGGTAAAAAGCGCATGGGCGGGTAAGAAGCCCACCCCAATTATCTCATGAAATTAAGCAAATTTCAGTCTCATTTTGCCCATGAGACGAGCGTTAATGTCTAGCATTCGTCTCATGGGCAAATTTGACTGAAATTTTCTTTATTTCATGAGATAATTGGGGTGGGCTTCTTACCCGCCCATGCGCATTTTACCCCGTCTTCCCCTAATAATAATCCTTTGACCCCTCTGGGGATCATGAAGGATGAACAGAAGGATGGCCGGCCCACAAGCAAACCATACACACATTCGTCAAACAAAACTAAGCTGCAGACCACCATTGTCAAACAACTTTTCCTGATCTATAAATTTTGCTGTTTTCAATGGGAATTTTGGCTTGGGCACGAATTGACCAAAAATTGACACCCCACACCCACACACCCACACCAAAGACACTGAAAAGAAAAGACTAACATCCGGTCCCTTTTCCCTATATGAGTAGTGTGGACAGAAACACTGGTTATGTCCCTTTTAAACGTGACACATTTACACGTCGATAGGCCAGTTGAATTATCCGTTCAAATTCCAGTCTGAGTTTTTGGATAGCCGCCACTGTGAATGGGTGTAACTACCCCACTAACGATAACTCTATCAGCCCGGCTCGCCGTAACTCTTAAGTAGTCCATCTTACCCTTTTAGAGTCTTTGCCCACACACACACACTTGACCAACCACTCACCCACTGTATGGGTGTAGTTATGGGAGAAGGAATCGTGGACGAACCGTCGGATGAGGGAGCTCTTCCCCACCTGCTTGTCACCAATCACAGCCAGCTTCAGCAGCCTGCTGCGCGTGCTCGTCGTCACGTGATCCATCTTGGGGATCTTGTGGCCATACACCACAGTTAGTGAGGTGAGTAAAGAGTTGGTAAGACCTCTTTGATAAAGAAACACCCACAGATGTTAAGGAGAGAACCCAGAGGCGCACACTGCCCCCCCCACCTGCCCTTCCAACACGAGAGCAGCCGTCTAAGAGCTCTTCGGTTTAATGGTCAGCTGTGGATGAGTGAGCCTGGTACTCTAATAACGATGTCCTCTTGTTGAAGATGTTCTCAGTTAAGATACGATGGGTGTTAAGGCCTGTTCCAAATACCTGCAACAAAACGTTAACGACTCTCACGTCTTCGATGTTTTTGTTCGTTATAATTTTGAGATCGTTTTTATGCTTAACAAAAGCTGTTGTAGCTTATGAAAAAAAACACCAAACAAACTGTAGGTTTATAAATAATACTGTGAATACTTTCTCTTTAAAGCCTTTACTCCAAAGCTTGCCATCACAACATATCGAACTGGTACCTTCAATGTACATAGTACATTATTTAATATTACGCCCGCGTACACACAGACACACACACGCACGCACATACGCACGCACGCACGCATGCACACATACACACACACTTACATATCACACACACACACACTTACATAGCACAGCCACACACACACACTCCCATGCACATACACATAACATCATCACATCTTAGATATCAGCGGGGCGGTAAGTATGACGGCAAAACAGTTGAATTATTGAACTATTTCACGTTCAGACTTTTTTTCTTTAACTTAGCAGGTGTCACAAAGCTCATTAGTGCTAGGAGGAAACAGTTTAAAGAATGTATTTGTAAGCTACACGTATGACCTTGTTTCAGAAAACCTATCGTTCAATCTCGTTAGCGCTTCTCACTAAAAAAACAAAAAACACACCACACACACACAAGTACAATCACACACAAACAAACGCACACACTGTCTCTCTCTCTCTCTCTCTCTCTCTCTCTCTCTCTCTCTCTCTCTCTCTCTCTCTCTCTCTCTCTCTCTCTCTCTCTCTCTCTCTCTCTCTCACACACACACACACACACACACACACACACACACACTGACACACACACACACACACACACACACACACACACACACACACACACACACACACACACACACACACACACACACACACACTCTCTCTCTCTCTCTCTCTCTCTCTCTCTCTCTCTCTCTCTCTCTCTCTCTCTCTCTCTCTCTCTCTCTCTCTCGTCTACTATAACATTTGTTTTGAAAGAAGTTAAGCTAAAGCGCAATACATCTGATGCTGGTATTCAAGTTTAAGATTAAAAAACAAACAACTGTTTTTGTACTTTAATGGGTTTTCTTTCATTAAAATCGACCATAGAAAACAACACCAAACAACACACATTTCTATGCAGCCATCTTACCTTTTACTCATGTGGTCTTGTTTACTGCGAGGAGAATATAGATATCCCTTGTTCACGAACTCCCCAATTTCAATTCTGATATAATATAATAACGAACTCTACTACTACTGTATCACCCACCACCTGTGTGCTTTTAAGGATTGATAATGACTGGTTGGGACACTCCGCTCTGACAGTGTTTATTCAACAGTACCGTGTCTTTCATTATTACAATACTGGAAGGTAGTTTATCCGCGTTCAGGCAGCACGACCTTTTTTCTGCTCAACGCCGCATGTGCCGTTCATTCAACTACTACACATGTAGTAGTTACGTGAATGCGATCGTTGTGTGCGTTCTTCCTCTTAATAATTGTAGTCTGTATGCTATGTGTAACAAATAGCTGAAAATAATCTTGAGAGGTAGTCAAGGTGCACTATCTGTATTGGTAAAAAAATCGGGACTTTACTGGTGTTGCACTGCCTCCGGGCATTGCCTCCAGGATCGTTCCCACCATCTTTATATCTACTAATGTTCCATATGTGTCTGTTCCAGACCGGAGGACGTTAAACAGATTTTTGTTCTTGAGAGGTTAGTGGTGGTCAAAGTTCACAATTTCTCGTCTGCAGCATTTCTTGAAGACGCGTCCATGGGCTCTTAGTCTGACCCCCACCCCTCCCCACCCCTCCAATCCCTCCCTTTCTCCATCTCGTCTTCTGAACAGCCAACCAAAGCCAATTCTGCACACATACCCCCCACCCTTCTCCTGGCTCTGGCATTTTATTATGTCACTGACATGTGATGCATGCATCGTTCAGTCAACATTACCTTTGTCATACAGTTTGTGCAAATAATGACATCCGTTTGTAGTAACCACATGTTTCGATCACTGAGTCCGTTTGATTTTTTCCTGTTTCTGTAGTTAATTCTTCTGTTTCCCAAACAATTCAATAGAGGGTAGAAAACAAATGGTCGAAAACATACAAAAGACACACAAAGGGTAGAAAACAAATAGGGGAAGACGGGGTAAAAAGCGCATGGGCGGGTAAGAAGCCCACCCCAATTATCTCATGAAATGAAGCAAATTTCAGTCTCATTTTGCCCATGAGACGAGCGTTAATGTCTAGCATTCGTCTCATGGGCAAATTTGACTGAAATTTTCTTTATTTCATGAGATAATTGG
>CM065680.1:49571038-49573538 GCA_017654935.2 Phymorhynchus buccinoides
ATGACCGGTACTCACTTTGTAAAGACCGTTGCAACTATAGAGTTCGGCTGCGCAAACGCTTGAATAGAGGGTATTCGCTCTTGTAACGACGTTACGCTGTGTGCAACGGCCATTGCCCACATTGTAAAGACCGTTGGAACTATAGAATATGGCTGTGTAAGCCATTGAAACATTTGAATAGAGAGTATTCGCTCGTAACGACCGCTACGCTCTGTGTAACGACTGTTCCTCACTTTGCATAGACCTGTGCTACTATAGAGCATAGCTTGGTAAGCCCTTAAAACGTTTGAAAAGAAGTATTTAGTCTTGTCACGACCATTACGATCTGTGTAACGACCGTTCCTCACTTTGTAAAGACAGTCGCATCTATGGAATATGATTGTGTAAGCCCTCGAAACGTATGAATTGAGAGTACTCGCTCTTGAAACGACCGTTACGCACTGTGTAACGACCGTTCTTCACTTTGTAAAGACCGTTGGAACTATAGAAGATGGCTGAATAAGCCCTCGAAACGTTTGAATAGAGTATTCACTCTTGTAGCGACCGTTACACTCTGTGTAACGACCGTTCCTCACTTTGTAAAGACTTTTGCAACTACACAGTATGGCTTGGTAACCCCTCAACACGTATTTAAATAGGTATTTGCTTTCGTAACGACCGTTACTCTCTGTGTAACGAGCGTTAATCACATTGTAAGGACTGTTGCAACTATAGAGAGTATTCGCTCTCTTAACGACCGTTACGCTCTCTTAACGACCGTTACGCTCTGTGTAACGACCGTTCCTCACTTTGCATAGACCTGTGCTACTATAGAGCATAGCTTGGAAAGCCCTCAAAACGTTTGAAAAGAGGTATTTACTCTTGTCACGACCGTTACGATCTGTGTAGCGACCGTTCCTCACTTTGTAAAGACAGTCGCATCTATGGAATATGGTTGTGTAAGCCCTCGAAACGTATGAATTGAGAGTATTCGCTCTTGAAACGACCGTTACGCTCTGTGTAGCGACCGTTCTTCACTTTGTAAAGACCGTTGGAACTATAGAAGATGGCTGAGTAAGCCCTCGAAACGTTTGAATAGAGTATTCACTCTTGTACAGACCGTTACGTTCTCTGTGACAACCTTCACTCACTTTGTAAAGACCGTTGGAACAATAGAATGTCATTGTAAGTCCTCGAAACGCTTGTATAGAGAGTAATTCGCTCTTATAACAACCGTTACTCACTTTGTAAAGACCATTCAAAATATAGAATATGTTTGGCTGTGTAAACGCTAGAAAGCTTTGAATGGAGAGAAACTCTTGTAGCGACCGTTATGCTCTGTGTAATGACCGTTCTTCACTTTGTAAACGACCGTTGGAACTATAGAATATGGCCGTGTAAGCGCTCGAAATGTTTGATTAGAGAGTATACGCTCTTGTAACGACTGCTACGCTCTGTGTATCGATAGTTACTCACTTTGTAAAGACCGTTGGAACTATAGAATATGGCTGTGTAAGACCTTGAAACCTTTGAATAGAGAGTATTCACTCTTGTAACGACCGTTACGCTCTGTGCAATGACCGTTCTCACTTTATGAAGACCGCTGGAACTATAGAGTGTCACGCCCCCAGGACTGATCCAGATGATCAATCCAGAAAGCGGACGGTTCAGACGAAGCTTCGAAGGACTACATGCACGCCCACCCACACCCAAGTTCGGGCAAAGATTAACGGTTACAAAACAAACATTTACTCCACAATCAAGCTCATAATGAACTGCCCACAAAATGTTAGGGACCACTTTCAAAGTACACATGTTTTTGGTAATTTGCTTGTAGTTTCAAAACGCTTCGCGTCTGAATCGTAACACTTGGCAGTGACATACACAAGAGACATTAGAGCTTAAACACAAATGTTTCGTGGTCGTCGTTGGCTTCCACGGCAAGGCGAATTTAAAAACGCTTCAAAATCCCCCAAACTGCAACAAATTTAGTGCTTTAGTATTTTATCCATAGAGTGATTTGTGCAACGTGATAATGATCACATGTTAGCAGAAAGCTTCAACAATGAGTACAACTCTCAATAAGGTCCTTTCTTAACAGAAGAGATAGTGAAATTATTCGCTTAGTTACGAGAGTTGTGCAGCGAAAGTTGAGTGTTTTGGAACTTGGGAGACCCTTGGCATAGCTGCAGGAGGGGGTGGCTGTGCAGGAAGGTGGTCACCAATTTCAAGTATCAAGTGTCAATCATTATTAAGCTGTCACAGCGATTCCAGCACAGCCACACCTTCCTGCAGCCATTCCAGGTCTCTCATCATTAAAGGGTCTAGATGAGCGGAGGATAGGAGAATTCTAAATGAATCATTACAAAAGGTTTGCTAACACTTTCTCTTCGCAAATACAATAGCTCGATTTAATTAAGAACAAAAGATAAATATTCGGAAACTAATGGCGCCCCTTATAGTCTCCCCTCTCTCTCTACCACCCCCAACACCCACCCACCCACCCGCCCATACACACACA
>CM065680.1:49576038-49583538 GCA_017654935.2 Phymorhynchus buccinoides
AGTAGTAGTAGTAGTAGTAGTAGTAGTAGTAGTAGTAGTAGTAGTAGTAGTAGTAGTAGGAGTAGTAGTAGTAGTAGTAGTAGTAGTAGTAGTAGTAGTAGTAGTAGTAGTAGTAGTAGTAGTAGTAGTAGTAGTAGTAGTAGTAGTAGTAGTAGTAGTAGTAGTAGTAGTATCAACTGCTACTGTTTTGCATGGGCTATAAATTTGAACGATTGACATGCAAATTTATAGCTCATGCAAATAATTAGCTGAACGTCAACAATATATCTAAAAACATACACAATGATTTACAAATAGACTAGTAGTAGTAGTAGTAGTAGTAGTAGTAGTAGTAGTAGTAGTAGTAGTAGTAGTAGTAGTAGTAGTAGTAGTAGTAGTAGTAGTAGTAGTAGTAGTAGGAGGAGGAGTAGGTAGTAGTAGTAGTAGTAGTAGTAGTAGTAGTAGTAGTAGTAGTAGTAGTAGTAGTAGTAGTAGTAGTAGTAGTAGTAGTAGTAGTATCAACTGCTACTTTTTTGCATGGGCTATAAATTTGAACGATTGACATGCAAATTTATAGCTCATGCAAATAATTAGCTGAACGTCAACAATATATCTAAAAACATACACAATGATTTAGAAAGAGACTAGTAGTAGTTAGTAGTGGTAGTAGTAGTAGTGGTAGTAGTAGTAGTAGTAGTAGTAGTAGTAGTAGTAGTAGTAGTAGTAGTAGTAGTAGTAGTAGTAGTAGTAGTAGTAGTAGTAGTAGTAGTAGTAGTAATATCAACTGCTACTTTTTTGCATGGGCTATAAAGCCCAAGGTTTCCTACCTCACCTCAGTTCTCAGTGGCGTCCCAAACCAGCAATTCGTCAAGTCTGTAGAAGATGGGCTGCAGCTTCGGATCCCGCCCTCACGTTGGGCCCTGGATCAGCCTGGTTCCAGAGTCAGCGCTGGAGAACGAATAATCCCATTAAGTTCCAACGAATATCTTAAACACACGGGGGAGCAGGGGGTGGAGAGAAATATAAAAATAAAAGGGGCGGCAACCTTAACAGTACTATCCTGCAAGCACGTTCCTTTGCTTTTCCTTCTCCCTAGAGTGCCAGACATGCGGTGACAATAATCCGACAATGAACCACTTGTCCCGAGCTTAAGCAGCTCATTATTTCGTCATACCATAATCATATCAATTTAACTTTCCGAACTGAAAATGCTGTAATTTAGTGTGCATGCACGCACGCAAGCAAACACACACACGCATGCACGCACGCTCGCGCGCACACACACACACATACTCTCTCTCTCTCTCTCTCTCTCTCTCTCTCTCTCTCTCTCTCTCTCTCTCTCTCTCTCTCTTTCTCTCTCTCTCTCTCACATACACACACACACACACACACTATCTCTCTCTCTCTCTCTCTCTCTCTCTCTCTCTCTCTCTCTCTCTCTCTCTCTCTCACACACACACACACACACACACACACACACACACACACACACACACACATACACACACACACACACACACACACACACACACACACACACACACACACACACACACACACACACACACACACCGCACGCTATTCATTGGATCGCACAATGATTCATATGCACACACCCTGAAATCAAAAGGGAAAAAAATCACAACAAAATAATGTGCGTACAACTAATTAACAAAGACCGTGAATCATTACATTAACACATTCAATCTTCTGACACATTCGTCTGAGGATTTCTGGCACTTCCCTAGCCTACAATGAACACATCATTACTCAACACTTCATTGCCTACATAAGATGATATCTGCATACGTTCACACACTCAAACACACAGACCAACAAACAAAACAAAATGAATATTTCCCCGAGCTCTGGAGGTCAGCCAAAAAATGAAGGAAGGAAAATGAAGGTGGGAACCTGGAAAACAATTATAATTAACAAGAACTTGAAAACAAAAGCTGATTTTTTTAAAAATGAAACAAAGGCGACTTTACGCATTTGTGAAAACGGAATGTGTTGGCTTTATGTGTTGGCTTTATGCTAAGCAGGCTGCATAAATCACGACGAACGAAAAATGTAGTTATACTTTATTAGAAACTCGACTCGAACAAGACTAGAAACTCGAACAAAAACTCGTCCATGGCGGTTACAAAGTGAAATTTTGCTTGAAATAAAAACAAATATCAAATATAAAACACGAGCAAAATCCGATATGAACGGAACCGCAGAAAGAACAAAAATATACCATATCGTTGGTGGATGTCAAGGAGCACGAGAACAACGCCCTCTGACAGGACAGGGCCCCAGACCCCAAGGGTACCAGGTCCCTCCGGCTTCTCGGACCCTCTGCAGTCGTCTCCCTTTCTTCCAGTAGGCTCCCTTGGAGTCAACCCTTCTGCACCCTGGTTGTCTCTCTTTGCTCCTCTGTCGTTTTCTTCTTTCTTGCCTTTCTTCCTTCTCTTAGGCTTCTTTAGTCTCCAGTTCTTACTTTCCTTGTCGATCCTTGTCTCTGCTTCTTTCTGTCGCTTGCAGCTACGTCCATCCATTTCTTTGTTCTTCTGCCAAAAAACGAGCGGGAGAAACTAATTGTAGAGGTAGAGTCGTGTCTTCTTGATCTTGATAGTAGTCGAAAGCGCCTCACTGTGGCATTATATAGACGAAACTTTAGGGAGAGCACATCTTAAAAAACCACCCACCCAATAATAAAACCTATTCTAATTTTAGTGACCTGGCCAGCCAGCGCCCGTTCAGCGGGACACCAACATGATGCCACGTCCAGCAGCAACCTAACCTAGCCCTAAGTATGGTTTGTAAGTATGGTGAGTCTGTCGTTGAGTCTGTCGATGATAATGAAGGTAAACACACGCACAAAAACCCGCAGTTCGTACCTGGGATTTTGATCCTCCCAGATTGAGAAAGGCGGTTAACCATGCAGCTTCGGTTGCCCCTGTCACTAATAAATGATAATGAAGGTAAACTTAACACACACGCACAAAAACCAGCAGTTCGTCCCTGGGATTTTGATCCTCCCAGATTGAGAAAGGCGGTTAACCATGCAGCTTCGGTTGCCCCTATCACTAACAAACGACCGTCCCCCGATAGTATCCAAACTCCAACTGAAAAAAACTTCTTCTCTCCTCTTCGCTCGAAATCAAGAAATGAAGATAACTTGTCACTGTCTTTTCTCCTGACCCACATTTGACACGAAGCATGCATGTCGCACGTGAAGTTTCAGCTATTTTGCATTCGGGATGGGTAGAAAAGGGGGTATCTTTTTTCTATGCCAACCAAAATAAATATCAGCTCCCTCCAGCTGTTCCCGCGTGTCTCAGCTTAACGAAAAAGGTAATTCGGAGGGAGCTGATTGGCCATCTTCAACCTGGAACAGCGGAGGGAGCTGATCTTAGCATTAACCGGAAAATCATTCTCTATAAAAGAGAAAACTAAGAGAGAGAAAGAACCTCATACACACTTCGACCACCGAGCAGAGAGGGTCACCTTTTGAGAGAGACTTTTGCAGAGGACGATTTTCAACTCTACTCTCTATACCACAGTACGGCGGCTGTCTGAGCAGAAGAGAGGACATCTCAACATTCTTTGGACCCCTTCTGCCAGCACCGCCGCACGACAAACGATAGCTTCACCCAGCATGAGGGCCCATTCCATGCGGCTATCCAACGTTGGATCAACTTAAATTCGTTGAGCTTGCTCCGAATCCAGGACTTTGAGGAGGATTAGGACCACCTTCTTCTACTAGGACTGTCTTCCACCTCTGCCTCCACCAACGACGTCTTTTCCTGATCACTTCTTCACGTCGTTGGATTGTCTTTCGTAAGCATAAATAGGGCACTAAGGTTTTGTTTTTTTCATTTGTTTTTTGCAGTTCGATGTCTTATTCGTCTGCATAGATGTTAGGGTTGTAGGACGTGCCACAAAAGTGGTATCCCTGGGAGGACTGCGCTGGCCACCCGAGCCCTTGCACAGCAGCTCTCCCAGGTAGTAGGGACTAGGATCCTAGCTAGCTAGCTTTTCACTGATTTTTACATTTACCTCTTTCCTCACTATCTTTTTTTCCGACTTTCATGTCGTTCTTGCCGGTCTGTCTGAACCCCCCACTCGTAGGCTTTTTGCCGGTGGGTACGGTCTTCGTAGAATAGCTTCTGTAGGGTAGTTCCATCTTCTTTAGGTTGTTTTGTTTTTGCCAGCCTCCTAAATTGTTGGAGGAGCTTGTGTGCAAGCCTAACAACTAAAATAGCTCAGTGTAGGTCTTTATAAAACTCTAGGGAATAGGAACTTCTGTCTTAAAAATATCGACCTTTCCTCCTCAAAAGAAAAAGAAATAATGATAATATAAAGTAAAGATTTGATTAAAGAAAGTAAAGACTTGATAAAATAAATAATAACTAACAAACTACCAAGTATAAAGATATCCAAAATAACAAAAACTAAAATTAAAATAATTTGTAAAGATTTGAAATAAACACCTAGCTGACTAAACTAACCTGACATTTAAAATCGTATTTAATCCAATAGACTTGTAGGTAATATTGAGCCCCTGGGTGTTCTGTTGCCTTGATTGATAGTTAAACCAATAACCTAAAAAGATATTTTCATTATATATAAGTAAAATTATAAATTAGACTAACTGCTCTGTTGGCCATCCTCGGACCTCTGTTTTGGTGTTCCGAGGATGACTTTTTGATTTTTGATTATAACTGGAATAAGCACTGTGACACTAGTCAGGCTAACACATACAAGCATTTGGTTGGTTCTCGCTGGAGCCAAATCGTTTTGATTGGTTCTCGCGGGAAAACAACAGACAGCCATTATGGCGAATATAGACATAGAAGAACTTTTAAACTTGTCAGATACAAGCTCTGAAGACTCGATTTTCAGTGTCAACAAAATCTTTCACACTGCTCCCATTCCAAAGGAGGACGTCAACGTGAGTGTCTTTGACACTCCAAATAAAAAAAGGAAAAAAAGAAAGTCACGAAAATCATCCAAAGAAGAGGATAGTGAAAGCCTCAACTCAGAGGAAAAACAACCCCAAAAGAAAAATAAAGAAGATCTTGGGTCGATGGAGGACATGGGAGGCTCAGCCCCCCTAACTCCCAAATCTGTTATCTTTGACCATGTAACCCAAGAAGGAGAGAACGTCTCTAAAGAAAAATCAGAAAGGAACCCTGAAAAGACAGAGTCCACAGAATCTGACACAAACCTCAGTATAGAAGAAACAGAGGACGAGGGGGACTTCGTACAAGTCCAAAGCCGACGAAGACGACCCCCCTCTCACCTCTCAAATCAAGTTCCTCCAGTATTCCTGGAATACCCAGTGATCCTGGAGGATCTGTGCACTGGCACAGTCACCTTCAGGTCACTGGGCCCAACAACTAACTTTAAACTATTCCATAACAGTGTGGGGGACGTTCTCAGTCAGAGGCCTCTTTCTGGGAATAGATGGCTGATTGGTTGCATCTCAGCCAAACAACAAAATAAACTGGCAAAAATGACAAATATAGCATCTATTAACATCAAATGCACAGTACCTGAGGCAAACACTGAGGGGGTTGTGAAGCCCATTCCCTTTGAAGAAAACCTGGATGATCTTCTTAAATACATACCAGATGCCAAATCAATAGTCAGACTAAAAAACAGAGATAGCACGGAATCCCGAGCTATAAAAATCATCTTCCGAAAACCCATTTTGCCTGCGCTGGTCAGGATCGATGCCCAGGAGTTCCCTGTGGCCCCATACGTCGCCCCAGTGCGTCGGTGCCGCAGATGCGCACGCTATGGGCACGGTCCTGGTCAGTGCAGAGCCAAAACAGAAATTTGCACCAGGTGCTCCACACCCGGTCACTCTTCAGAAGTTTGTACCCATAAGCCTAAATGTATCAACTGTGGCGGCGATCATTCAGCTGCCTATCAAGGTTGCCCTCAGTATCAGTTGAGACTGAGGGCAAACAGAATTAGGGGTGGGGCCTTCCTGCCCTACAGTGAAGCCATTAGAAGAGCTAAACAGGACATCCAAACGGAAAAAGAACAACAAGAAAACAAACCAAAATCAGACCCTCCTATTGTGGATCACTCTTGGAGAACCCATACCATACCAAATCACAAACCCTACATTTCATACGCAGACAAACTGAAAGAACACAAACAAAATCCTACAAAAGAAAACACAGACCCTGTGCTGCCAACTCTGGAAGAACACACTGTGGAAGAACTCTCTTCCCCCATAAAACTGAAAAAAAGGATCAGAAAAAAATCTCATAAAAAACACTCAGAACGAATAACAGAAGAGAAAGTTGAACAAATGATCTCTAAACAGCTGGAAAAAATGACTGCGACAATAATGACGAAAATAACCAAACACATTGACAACACACTGACAAAACAAACCCACTCAACAACTACCTCACAACTCGTAAATCTCAACATTCCAAAAGAAGAGAACAAATCATTAACAGAATCATTCATATCCCGTATTTTACGAAGTCTGGCACAAGCCAGAACCACAAATCAACCGAAAGCTTTAATTGAGGACCTTTCCTCCTTAATCAACGATTCTGAAGATACCCCCATCGATCCCAGAAATGCTTTCAATATTATGCAGCTTGCAGAAATTGCCTGTGGCACCTCCCCAGTGCCTCAGGGAACAAGGCACAGACTGGGGTCGACGAAAGCAAAACTTAAAGCTTAATAATAAACTTCTTCTGACTCCATCAGGACATCAAGGGCGGGGGAGTTTTTGTTGCTACCCCCCCTTGGGATCGGATGGAATTAACAAAACTATTTAATTACAGCAATGGAGGCCTCTGGCGGTATGTTCCCCCACTTATAATCAATAACAGAATGTAATACAGTAAGACTGTAACTAAAACTGGTTTACCTATGATCAGCTCATGACCGTACTAGACATAAACAAACCAAAATAAATCTTAATTGTAACTTTTAAACCAAATGTACCTAGTCTTTTTAACTGGCTTTCTTTTACTAAAACTTAACCTATCTTAAAATAAAAACATACTAATCTTAAAACAAAATGATTTTAACACTTTCAAACATTTTTCGAATAAATATTTAACCGTACTCATTAAAAAACTAAAACAACTTGTATGTACATGTTGTGTACATATTAATAATGTACATATTAAATCTTCCTCGCTATTTTAGAGGACCCTTTTTACCAAACATTTAAAAAATCGTTGGGATTAGATTATTAAAAGACCAATAGTAAATAGTTTGATCTCCTAAACCTAAACCAAACCTAATACCATAAACGAAACTCTAAAACAAGCCAATTGGTTGTTTTAAGTCCTAAGGGACAAAACCTAATAGGCTGGCAAATAGTTTGTATATGATGTAATAATAAATAATGGTAAATATAAGGGTTTAGTCCCTAACCCTAACCCTAACTTTTTGGCCAAATAATTTTTTGACAGTTGTCTCTGTATCAAATAAATTTATAATTAAAAACCTCTAGGTAAATAGTTTGGTTTGTATATAAAAAAAAAA
>CM065680.1:49596038-49598538 GCA_017654935.2 Phymorhynchus buccinoides
TCCTACTTATGCTCATCAAAAGAAGCACCGCATACTCGTCGTGTCTGTTGTAGTGTCTGTATTACGTATGTTTATTATTTTGTACGCTTTTAAAATACATCATTTTAAAGAGCGGCCTCAATTAATTTTGAAGTGTAGCCTCGATCAAAATACTTGTAGTGGTGCCATAGCCGATGAGGTTTAACCGAGGCGTGGTTACCGCTACACCTATCTGTATTAATAAAAAATCGGGACTTTACTGGTTTCGTACTGCCTCCGGGCATTGCCTCCAGTATTGTTCCCACCATATTTGTATTTACAAATGTCCCATATGTGTCTGATTCAGACCAAGAGGACGTAAAACACCATTTTCGTCGTGTAGCCTCGATTAGAAGTGCGACATTTTGGAACGACAGACCGACCGACCGACAAAGTGAGTTATAGGTTTGTGGCTTGAGCCACAAACAAAAAAAGATCTGCAATATTAGGAATTCCTCTGTGACATGTATAGCATTAGGCCTAACTTACCTCCTAACAATAAAACAAAAATGGATCTTCGAATAACAGTCCCTGATTGATGCCTTTTAGTGACATGGGTGTTAAACCATCGTGGTGCATAAATGTGACATTGGCGGTGAAGGGGTTAATACTTACAAACACGTCTCCGAGAAGTAGGTTTTAAGTGGGAGGGAGTCTTATAATGGTTGGGTGGGGGGTGGGGGTGTCTTATAAGGAAGGTTCCACCGTAACTTCCGTCACTTCATTGATTAGTTCTGCAGGGCATGCCCACAATAGGCTATTGTTGATCAGATTGACGATCGGTAGATTACGTATTGATTATCGATCAATGGCTGAAAGAGCGGGAAGTCTTGTGGTGCTGCCCGGTGTGGTGGAAATGAGATGTAGGTTGATGGTGGTTGGTCCTGGTTGATTCCCGGCGACTGTACCACTACATGCTTCTGCTGCTCCTTGCACGATATCCGTTGGGATACTAATAATGGTACAACACAGCTGTGTCACACGATACAGATGCCAAAACCGGAGAAGAGAGAGAGAGAGAGAGAGAGAGAGAGAGAGAGAGAGAGAGAGAGAGAGAGAGAGAGAGAGAGAGAGAGAGAGAGAGAGCGAGAGAGAGAGAGAGAGAGAGACAGAGAGAGAGAGAGAGAGAGAGAGAGAGAGAGAGAGAGAGAGAGAGAGAGAGAGAGAGAGAGAGAGAGAGAGAGAGAGAGAGAGAGACACAGAGATAAGCAGATAACTCGGAACTCGGAAATGTAATGGATATTAGGCCATAGCCCCTTCCATGGAGCGAACACAATGAACATTAAGAACATGCAACAAATAATTGACAACATCCACACTTTAATAAAGAATAAAATGTGCTACCGCATTTGCAACAAGGAACAATTGTCATAAGAAGCCATATATTATTTTAGTTTAAACTGTCTACATGACGTTCTGTATTATTTCAAAAGCGCCAAGTAAAACTAGCTATCAACACTATTTTATCTTTATTATCACATTAAAAATTATAAAAAAATTAATGTTCTTCTAAATTTTCACTAGATCTGCAAGTTAGTTGGTGTTGTTCTCTAATTTGGTTATATAAAGGACATTGGAACAAGAAATGAATTTCATTTTCCTGTACATTTTTGCACACAGGACAAGCAGCATTTTCAAGAGAGAGACAGACAGAGAAGGAGACAGAGAGAGACTGGCAGATATACAGATATATGTTGAAACAGCCGCGTGCTGCCACTATTAGTAACCCTTACACACGTAAAGTACAGAGAACTGTCGATAATGTGTAAGTAATCCGACGCGTGGCACACAGCAGACCCGTCCAGCTTCAAGACAAAGACCAGTGATCAGGAACCATAGCTACAACGTGTTTGCATTAATTTCAAGCTTCACACTACGATGGTGTTAATAGCATCAGAGCTTCTTTGTGACTGTATTAATATCAGAGCTATATTGTGATTGTATTAATATTAGAGCTAATCTGATTGTATAAGTATCAGAGCTACACTGTGACTGTGTATTATAATATCAGAGCTACACTGTGACTGTATTAGTATCAGAGCTATACTGTGATTGTATCAATATTAGAGCTACTCTGATTGTATTAATATCAGAGCTACACTGTGACTGTATTATAATATCAGAGCTACGCTGTGACTGTATTAATATCAGAGCTACACTGTGATTGTATTCATATTAGAGCTACACTGTGACTGTATTAGTATCAGAGCTACACTGTGACTGTATTAACATCAGAGCTACGCTGTGACTGTATTGGTATCAGAGCTACATTGTGACTGTATTGGTATCAGAGCTACACTGTGACTGTATTAGTATCAGAGCTACATTGTGACTGTATTAGTATCAGAGCTACATTGTGACTGTATTAGTATCAGAGCTACACTGTGACTGTATTAACATCAGAGCTACACTGTGACTGTATTAATATCAGAGCTACACTGTGACTGTATTAATATCAGAGCTACGCTGTGACTGTATTAAT
>CM065680.1:49603538-49633538 GCA_017654935.2 Phymorhynchus buccinoides
CAACAGCCGAAGCAGTTGAACACTATGGTACAAATGCACCAGCTAGGGATGAGAACATTACGCGTGCGACCGTTGTGTGATGAACCCGCCACGTGCGAAACCACACTCCGACTTCGGAGGATTTTATATACTGATGATGCCATGCTAGGAGCTTGTCGTGGCTAAAGACAATACCCCGCGTATAACTATGCAGAACATAACAACATTTTGATGTAGCTTTGGTGTTCTAGCTTATGTGAATGGTCTGATACAGTCTTATGCCAAGGCGAGCCTCTCTCGGTTATGAAGTATTCTACTCCTGTAGAAGTGATTACAGCGTCATCTATGACTCTTTGAAGAGGGGAGGGGAAACAGACAACAATGCAGGAGACGATAAAGTGTTGACATGAGTGCGTATGGGTGTGGAAAATGACAGAAGATGTCTGAAGAAAAGTTAGAAAGGACGGGGGAAGAAATACCGGTACATACAAGATGAGAAAAGGAAGGGGGGGGGGGGGGGGGGGGGGGGGGGGTGTTGGAAGAGGGGATAAGGGCGACAATTCTGTTGAATAGAATGTGAAAAATCGCATGGAACTCGGAACCAAAAAAGAGTGAAAGAAAGAAAGAATAATGGTTTTAAGTAGAACAAATATCCAACATACACATCGGTGTCTGTGCCCTGTATGGCTTTCCCCCAGAGGACGTGGAGCAGGACCCCCTGGATAAGCTGCACCAGTCTCTGAAGGACCAGCTGACGGAGTGCAGCAGCCAACGCCTGCGCTCCCTGCACATGACCCTGCGCCACCTGGCCAACGTCGACAACAGGATCTCTGAGAAGGACATGCAGCAGGCCTTCCAGGTGAAGAAGAGGGCCTTTCCTTTGAAGTAAAGAACCCCATCCGCCCCGTTAACCCTTTCACCGCCAGCCATATTTCAGCCCAAAATGTCCATTAAATTACCTAGGTAGAGAACAAAATCCATCTGCAGTATTGGGGATTCTTCTGTGACATATATAAAATAAGGTCTACCCTTACTTCCCAAAACTAAGACAATAGGGCCTTTGGATAATAGACGCCAATTTGATGCCTTTAATGACATAGGTGTTAAATCACCGTGGTGCTAAAATGCGACTTTGGCGGTGAAAGGGTTAAACAGAGATTTCGGTGGGTTATGCCTGAGGGTATGATCATTCTTCACGGGCGAAAGCCTACACAAGTAGTAGAAGAGGGTTGATTGGTACCTTGTGGCTTTGGGTGGTTTATGCCTGAGGGTATGATCATTCTTCACGGGCGAAAGCCTACACAAGTAGTAGAAGAGGGTTGACTGGTACCTTTTGGCTTCGGTGGTTTATGCCAGAGGGTATGATCATTCTTCACGGGCGAAAGCCTACACAAGTAGTACTAGAAGAGGGTTGATTGGTATTTTTTGGCTTTCGGTGGTTTATGCCAGAGGGTATGATAATTCTTCACGGGCGAAAGCCTACACAAGTAGTAGAAGAGGGTTGATTGGTACCTTTGGGCTTTCGGTGGTTTATGCCAGAGGGTATGATCATTCATACATAGGGTTGACTGGTACCTTTTGGCTTCGGTGGTTTATGCCAAAAGATACCAATAAGTTCTCAAACATCTGTTATGAAGAGAGTCCATTCTGCACAAGTTATCTCACCACAAAATGTGTAAGAAACAAGAAATCCCGAGGAATTGTAATTGTAAGCTGGCAGTATTGTTTGTGAAAATAATCCATCCATCCACCCACCCATCCATCCATCCATCCATCCATCCGTCCATCCACCCACCCACCCACCCATCCATCTATCCATCCACCCACCCATCCATCCATCTATCCACCCATCCATCTATCCACCCATCCATCTATCCATCCACCCACCCATCCATCTATCCAGCCACCCACCCACCCATCCACTTACCCATTCATATTTCGTTAGCATTGATTTCAAAATTCAAAAGCAGCAAATTGTTGGGTTCTTTAAGTCCTTCTCTTCGTACTTTGTACAGTATTACGAAGGACGCCATTCAAAGTTTACACAACATGCTGATTCCAGGAGAACCAAGTGAACTTGACGTCCCGGTTGACCCTGAGACTGTCGGACCTGTTCGGGACCCCTCAGGGCATTGACTATGGGAGGCTGTACAAGTGCCTGGTCTGTGCCCACAACCTGACTGGTGAGTACGGCACCACCCTATCACCATGACACTATCACCACCACCTTCTTCTCGTCCGGAACCTCTATTAACCCTTTCACCGCCAGCCATATTTCAGCCAAAAATGTCCATTAAAATTACCCGGGTAGAGAACAAAATCCATGTGCAGTATTGGGGATTCTTCTGTGATATATATAAAATAAGGTCTATCCTTACTTCCCAAAACTAAGATAATAGGGTCTTTGGATAATAGACCTCAATCGGATGCCTTTTAATGACATAGGTGTCAAATCACTGTGGTGCTAAAATGCTACTTTGGCGGTGAAAGGGTTAAGGTCTCTGTACACGTTGACATTATTCACAAAATATCTCTATTTTACCCCATGGCAACGCTGTGTTAGGCCACTCATAAAGGTCTCTGTACACGTTGGCATTATTCACAAAATATCTCTATTTTCCCCACTGCAACACGGTGTTAGACCACTCATAATATGACTTACAGCTCACGGCGTTGCCGTGGGGAAATATTGATCTTTTGCGAATGATGTTAACGTGTACACAGACCTTAATATGACTTACAACTCACTGTATTGTCATGGTGAAATAGTGATATTTTATGAATGGTGTTAAAGTGTACAGATACCTTTAAGCGCTTCTTTTGTTAGTGTAAAGGTCTCTGTTAACATATTCACAAAATATATCTATTCCCCCATGGCAACACAGTGTTAGGCCACTCACAATATGACTTACAACTCACTTTGTTGCCACGGGGAAATAGTATATTTTGTGAATGTTGTTAACGTGTACACAGACCTTTAGCAAAAAAAAACCACACTCAAAATTAATGTTATCCTATTTTTGTCTGGTGTTAGCCTCTTTTAGGGTTTTCATCTCTCCGTTCTGTTCCATTATTTGCTTCTGCCTCACTACCATCTTCATTGAGATTTGAGGTTTGTTTAGTAGGCAACAGTCGAAAAGCGCACAATATTGCTTTTCCCCAAACGCGCACAGCCGTCAAAAGGCGCACATATTTATGGTAGAGAAGCGCACGATATTTACAATCCGAAAGCGCACAGTTGTTTTTGAGACGGGTGGACTAGGACTAAACCTATCCCTAACCCTAACCCTATCCCTAACCCTATTCTTAACCCTAACCCTAACCCTATCCCTAAACATATCCCTAACTATCCCTAACCCTATCCCTAACCTATCTGAAAAACAAGGAATACCTGGGTACGCAGAATTGCAATGATACAAATGCTCAGCAGAATGAGCTCAAGTTTTGAACGGTTGAAGTGTGCGCCTTTGGACGGTAAAATTGTGCGCATTTTGCCGTGCGCCTTTGGATAGTGTGCGTTTTGTGTGTGCCCCCGTTTAGCAAGTGGATCAGCGCTTTAAAGAATCGTTACATGTTGTAGTGTTGTGCTCTTCTGGTTCTGGGACAATGTGTTTTGATGACCGTTCGAGTGTGTGTGTGTGTGTGTGTGTGTGTGTGTGTGTGTGTGTGTGTGTGTGTGTGTGTGTGTGTGTGTGTGTGTGTGTGTGTGTGTGTGTGTGTGTGTGTGTGTGTGTGTGTGTGTGTGTGTGTGTGTGTGTGTGTGTGTGTGTGTGTGTGTGTGTGTGTGTGTGTGTGTGTGTGTGTGTGTGTGTGTGTGTTGTGTGTGTGTGTGTGTGTGTGTGTGTGTGTGTGTGTGTGTGTGTGTGAGTGTATGTGCGTGTGTGTGCGTGTGTGTATGTGCGTGTGCGCGTGTGTGTGTGTGTGTGTGTGCGTGCGTGTGTGTGTGTGTGTGTGTGTGTGTGTGTGTGTGTGTGTGTGTGTGTGTGTGTGTGTGTGTGTGTGTATGTGTTTCTCTCTTTAACTCTCTTCTCTCCCTCCCTCCCTCTGTCTGTCTGTCTGTCTGTCTGTCTGTCTGTCTGTCTGTCTGTCTGTCTCTGTGTATCTGTATTTGTGGTGTGTGCATACAGCCTACACTCATACACAGACTGGACTGTTTACATAATTATGTATTGTTTATTTATTATTTATTCATTTTAATAAACATAGTAGTATGTCTTTCTTTACCGCCTCCTCTGCCCTTGCTTCCTCCTTTTCTTCAACAACCCCCTGACGTCGCTACAGATCGTGACAGCGTCAAAGCGCGACGTAAGCGCAACGACCTGACGTCACGAGCCCCGATGAGCCAGGAGAAGAGAGACGCGGACCTTCTGTCACGAATCGAGTCTCAGCTGATCCGGGACCAGGTGTTCTTCGACATCGACACGCTCAGGGCAGAGTTCCAGTCCGCGGACTCTAACAGGACTGGCAAGATCAAAACCGAACAAGTAAACGCTTGTTCGTTAAGTTTGTCTGTCTCTTTGTCTCTGTCTTTCTGTCTTCTCTGTTTCTCTGTCTGTTCTCTCTGTCTCTGTCGCTCTGTCTTTCTGTCTGTCTCTGTTTCTCTCTGCCTCCCCCCCCCCCCTCTCTCCTCTCTCTCTCTCTCTCTCTCTCCTCTCTCTCTCTCTCTCTCTCTCTCTCTCTCTCTCTCTCTCTCTCTCTCTCTCTCTCTCTCCTCTCTCTCTCTCTCTCTCTCTCTCTCGTGATGTGCTAACAGAAGAAGATTTGATAATGGTGATATAGGGGCTTATTGACATATGGTGATTATAATCATGTACGGACAGATGATGAATCTGTGCTGATAGATGATAATGATGATGATGTACTGACAGATGATGATGATGCTTACGATGATGACGATGACGATGCACTGTCAGATAATGATGCTGATGATGATGCTGTTGCTTCTGCTGCTGCTGATGATAGTGATGGTGATGACGAAGCATTGACAGATAATGATGATAATGATGATGATGATGATCATGTACTGACAGATGATGATGATGATGATGATGATGATAACGACGACGAGGACGACGATGATGATGATGATGATGACAATGACGATGCACTGACGGATAATGATGAATGGAGTGACAGATGATGATGATGATGATCACGATGATGATGATGACGATGATGATGATGACAGATGATGATGATGATGATGATGATGATGATGATGATGATGATGATGATGATGATGATGATGATGATGATGATGATGATGACGACGACGATGCACTGACAGATGATGATGATGATGATGGTGGTGATGGTGATGACGATGCATCGACAGATGCTGCTGCAGTGCTCGGAGAAGACTCCTCTGTACGGGGCCCTACTGGTGAACCTGTTGAAGCGCTGCGACGAGGACAAGAATGACACCGTCAGGTGCTGATGACAACTAACATCAACCACTCTTCTGTCTGTTCTGCCTTCGCACTCTGCTTAACTCTTGTTGCGGTGTAAATGACTGACCCGTATATAGTGTGCAATTATGGTTTAATTTGTTTTTAATATAACGGGAATCATCATGTTTATGATGGTAGCAACTAGCAATTCTGGTGATGTTTACTATCAGCTGAGCTGTAATTAATTAATTAAGATTGGCTGAATTGAACATCATTCGTTTTGTCTCCACCCTCTCTCTCTCTCTCTCTCTCTCTCTCTCTCTCTCTCTCTCTCTCTCTCTCTCTCTCTCTCTCTCTCTCTCTCTCTCTCTCTCTCTCTCTCTCTCTCTCTCTCTCTCTCTCTCTCTCTCTCTCTCTCTCTCTCTCTCTCTCTCTCTCTCTCTCTCTCTCTCTCTCTCTCTCTCTCTCTCTCCCTGTCTCTGTCTCTGCTTGTTTGTCTGTCTGTCTCTCTCTCTCTGTCTGTCTGTATCTCTCTCTCTCTCTATATATCTCTCTCTCTCTCTCTCTCTCTCTCTCTCTGTCTCTCTCCCCCTCTCTCTCTCTCTCTCTCTCTCCCCCCCCCTCTCCCCTCTCTCTCTCTCTCTCTCTCTCTCTCTCTCAGTCGTTCTCTCTCTCTCTCTCTGCCTGTCTCCCCCATAGTCTCAGTCTGTCTCCTTTTTTCTCCTCACCTTCCCTTACACCCTCACCCTTACCCCTCAGTTCGTTTTAGTTCCACCTCCTCTCCTCTCTCCGATTTGTATCTCCCTCTCACGCCCCATTCTTTTCTCCTATCATGCCATTCGACCATCCTTCGGAGGAGGGGGGGGGGGGGGGGGAGGGGGGGGGGGGGGGGGGGGGGCAGGAGGGGGGGGGGCAGGTGGTGGTGAAAATACAATGTAGAAAAAAAGTGCTACTTTTGAATCAACCTTAATCAATACGTGTGAGAATGGGAATTGAAAATGTTGATATACATTGTCCATTCCTTGAATTGGGCAAAGCATGTTGCCCATTTCATAAACAAAATAGGCAATTTCACGGATTTGGGGCGTAACATAATCATGCGCAGTTGGCCCACCCTGCTGAGCTTTCTGGAGAGGGGGCAAAGCAATGCCCGCGAGAAGGATCCAGAGTTGCACCTGCTGCCGGAGAAGGCGCGGGCCACGGCCGCAGTGAACGTGGCCCCGGACCCCCTGAGTGAACTGTCCACCGGCACCAAGGCCCGGCTCATGTCCAAGCTGATGAAGAAGGCGTCCTCCAGGGTGGGTCTGACAGTCTGTCTATCCGTCTGTCTGTTTGTCTGTCTGTCTGTCGCTGTCTGGATAATGTCCAAGCTGATGAAGAAGGCGTCCTGCAGGGTGGGTCTGTCTGTCTGTCTGTCTGTCCGTCTGTCTGTTTGTCTGTCTGTCTGTCGCTGCCCGGCTCATGTCCAAGCTGATGAAGAAGGCGTCCTCCAGGGTGGGTCTGTCTGTCTGTCAGTCGGTCTGTTTGTCTGTTACCCGTGTGTATGTTACGTCCAATGGTTTGCCCAGTTCATGAAATAACCAATTTAAAACTTGCTATTTAGAAAAGCACTATCTATAAATGAAAAATATGTTTCGTTCATAGGCACGCTGAGGGTGGACGAATTGGCTAATGGAAAATATCCGATGTTGATAATTATGCTTGATCCCTTTTTGCTTTACAAAATGCATCAAAACCGCATCAAAACCGGCCCAAAACTTGTTTTTGCGAAATTGCTTCAGACACATTATATTAGTCATGTGTAACTACAACAAAGGGGAGGAACACAGTCTTTTACCTACCACCTTAGTACCATGAAGTAGGTTATGTCCCCTGAACCGCGTTGAAACTCGCTGGCGGCGAGTGAAAGTATGGGGCTCAAAAAATGATAAAATAGCAGTTAAGTAGTTAACTGTCGTTAATATGCCAGTTAAGTAGTTAACTGTCTTTTCTTATTCCAGTTAAGTAGTTAACTGATGTAATCAACTTCCGCTTCCGGCAAAAGAAAAGTCAGTTAACTGTTAATTGGAATAAGAAAATGTCGTGGCATTTTGTCAAGAAAACCAACTCCTTAACTGTTTTCTGTAACACGAAATCCCATTGGATGTACTGCAGATCAGCAATCTTTTCCCATTTACACTGTGAAAGAGTTACATACCTTCAATATCTTTTTTTTTATTAGCCATTTTTATCACGGATCGGACCTGCAGTACCTCCAGGATCT
Source organism: Phymorhynchus buccinoides (assembly GCA_017654935.2). Taxonomy (NCBI): domain Eukaryota; kingdom Metazoa; phylum Mollusca; class Gastropoda; order Neogastropoda; family Raphitomidae; genus Phymorhynchus; species Phymorhynchus buccinoides. Next base: position 49,611,171 of record CM065680.1, read on the forward strand.
GCTCAGAGCTTTGAATGATGGTTGGTTGATGGTTCATCCCATATGTGCTGTTTTGCAGCCGAGTGGACGTAAAACCTACATTTCATTCATTCAAACGCCGACCAATTACAATGTGTGTTACAAAACCTTCAGAAAATAATCGCTCTCAGACGGAAAAGCAACTTAACAGTTAAGTGATATTTCGAAATGTCAGTTAACTGGTTAACTGGTATAAGCGATTTCCGCTTCCGGTAAAACAAAGTCAAGTTAGCTGTTAACTGAATTAGAAGAGCCAGTTAAGTAGTTAACTGGTATTTTTATCAATTCTGAACCCCATATGAAAAACATGATAAAGCAGTGAGTTGTTGATGTGTTAGTGCTGGCAGTGTCCATTTTGCAGAGCGCGGGGTCCAGGACCAGCTCGGCCATGTCCAACGCCCCCTCGGTGGTGACCAGCACCTCGTCCCGGGATCCCTCCCCTGAGACCGCTGCTGCTGCCGCCGGGAAGAAGGAGGAGAAGGGGGAGAAGGAGAACCGTGGGAAAGCTGCTGTCAAACAGGTCAGCTGCCCGCTTATAGCTTCGTTCGCGTGCCTTGTGTGTGTGTGGGAGAGAGAGAAAGAGAGAGAGAGAGAGAGAGAGAGAGAGAGAGAGAGAGAGAGAGAGAGAGAGAGAGAGAGAGAGAGAGAGAGAGAGAGAGATAAAGAGATAGGGGGAGAGAGAGAGGGAGAGAGAGAGAGAGAGAGAGAAAGAGAGAGAGAGGGGAGAGAGAGAGAGAGGTCTGAAGTCTGAAGTTTTTATTGATTAGGCCTCTCTGCCCGTATCAATACTTTTTAATCAATAAGTAAATGTAAAATAGAACAATATTATCATGCACGTACATGTGTATAATCCATAAATTGGGAGAAATAATTTGACAAAAATAATTTATCATCCAGAGACAAGCGATTGACTTCTAAAAGCAAACGCTTTAGATAGAAAAAGAGAAAGAGATGAGCATGCGTTAAATATCTGAGAGAGAGAGAGAGAGAGAGAGAGAGAGAGAGAGAGAGAGAGAGAGAGAGAGAGAGAGAGAGAGAGAGAGCGAGAGAGAGAGCGAGAGAGAGCGAGCGGCGAGAGAGAGGGCGGGGTGGGGTGGGGTGGGGGGGTGTCAAAGTCAAAAGTATTTGTAATGCTTAGGCCTCTGGCCCATTAACAATATTATGACTATTATGGGGTAGAGGACCGAAAACAGAGAGAGAGAGAGAGAGAGAGAGAGGGGGGAGGGAAGAGACAGAAAGAGACAGACAGACACAGAGAGAGGGTCAGATTAAAAAGATATTATAATGTTTAGGCCTATGGCCCATTAACAATAGGACTATGATGAGGTGTGGGACCGAAAACAGGGAGAGAGAGAGAGAGAGAGAGAGAGAGAGAGAGAGAGAGAGAGAGAGAGAGAGAGAGAGAGAGAGAGAGAGAGAGAGAGAGAGAGAGAGAGAGACAGACAGAGACAGACAGACAGACAGACAGACAGACAAACAGACAGACATAGACAGACACAGAGAGAGAGGGAAAGAGAGAGATATCAAACTTTTTAAAACGACTTCTGAGACTACGTTTGTGTATCTTGTCATCATAGTTACTATCTGTTATTAATCCTATACTTCAGGATGGATTTGATGGTCTAACTTCATTACTAGGATAGATATTACTCTATTGCCAGTTCACTTAATATGATGTACATTCTTATACAGTGAGTGAGGGAGAGTTTGTTAATTTAAAAAAAAAAGGATAAAATGTTTACAACAGGAAGAGTTTGAATTGGATGTTGTAAGTTTGTACTTTATTTTGTTTAAATTTTATTAGTTATCCTTATTTATGATGTTCAGGGCCGGGTCGGGGGTGGCGGGGGGGGTCCTGGTTTCCGGAAATCCACCCTCTGCCTTAAGCATCCACTTTATGCAAGGGTAAAAAAGTAAGAACATTGCTCGATGTTTGCCTTTATAATTGCTAAATTGCAAAATTTTCCGCGCCCCTGAGCCCCCCCCCCCCAAAGGCATTGCTCCTTAGCCCAGAACCTATACAGCTCCCTGGACCCCCGGCAACCCCCCCCCCCCCCTTACGAATCACTTGGTCCGGCCCAGATGTTTAATCAAGTTTTGTTCTTTATTATGAAAATATGAAAATGATGCTTTCTCTCAGGACATAAGAACATTTTAGGTAATGACAGTAAAACAGTAGAAGTATTCATTCTAAGAGCGGTGTACATATATACGCGGAAACACATCTGCAATTTCGAAAAAAGAAATAAAAATATGGAGATAACAAACAAGAAGGTATTGCATAGGCCTACATAAGCGGAAACTTATCCGCATATTCTGCGCGGAAACCTACATAAACATAATTTATACCGATCCGCATTTTCCACGCGGAAACCCATATAAACGTATGAATTTATACCGATCCACGTTTTCCGCGTTTATGCGCACACGCCCGTATGCACCATTTCCTAACAGACGATTTTCCGGGGGGAAAAAAACACCTAGGGGAGAGCATTTCGTGAATATTAGAGTTGTTTATCTCCATTGCTCGGTCAAATACCATAGCAACAATGCAACAATGGCGTCGAAGCTTGAAACCGCAAGATGCGAGTCAGCGAGTACTTGCAAACATTTGTTTTTGAAAAATGAGGGGTGGCCAGTTGCTACAAACTGATCAAACTTGCAAAATGTGACGTACAAACATAAAATGACCTAAATTTTAGAATGACGCACGGTGTTCTAAGTGCTGTATGTCTGCTCAAAAACACACGAGGCGAGAGCTGGGGATCTACCTGATGGTAGAGTAGCTTCCCCCGTTTGACCGATTGAATTAGGCAAGATCGCTCCCACACACCATGAAATTACTCCTCTTAATTATTTCCGAACAAAAAAGGCTGCCTTGTTATGTTCAGGACAAAGCTGTCAGTTCTCAGCCCAAAGCCATCGGAGAAAGGGGCAACCTATCGAGCAACTCCCAAGAACAAAGCAGCAGCAAATCCAGCAAAGAAGGTACATTTTCAGCGTCTAGTCTTCTTCTTCTTCTCTACACCGAGTGTTTTTCTAGTGATATTTGATGAGATTTCGCCTTTGTAGTTAGTTGCTTGATTAGGGGAAGACGGGGTAAAAAGCGCATGGGCGGGTAAGAAGCCCACCCCAATTATCTCATGAAATGAAGCAAATTTCAGTTTCATTTTGCTGAAATTTTCTTTATTTCATGAGATAATTGGGGTGGGCTTCTTACCCGCCCATGCGCTTTTTTACCCCGTCTTCCCCTACATCCCCTTGAAGTGGACAATATGGCGAGGCTTTGTAGCGGGTTATGTGTCCAAACAAGTGGTACGGTGATCATGAGTGCGTGTTAAACGGTTAACACAGGTTAACTCGGTTTATCGTCTCATCCGAAAGAGTCCACGTTCAGACCATAAGGCCTACTGCAGAGTAACATGTCAGTTAGAAGAAACTGCCAATGCGATTGGCTGTATTATGGGACCCGTGTTAACTGTTAAAGACCCACCAGGTCACTTGTCAAAATCACGGGTTTCACGTGTTTTTCCCTCTTATAGCTGGTAAGAAATTTAGTTTTGACCAGGTTTGACTCGCATACAAATGCCCCCAAATTGAAAACGAAACATCATTTTAAAGAGCAGACTTAATTTGAAATTGGGGACATTTGTATGTGGGCCACAGCTACCAAGAAGAAAAAAAACCCCAAGGGACTTAATCGTGGTGGGTCAGTGGGTCTTTGAATACACACTCGTACTTGTGAATATCGTACCTGGAGTATCTACGCAAAATTTGGGGGGAAAGGGGGTGGGGGTGAGATGGAGGGGTAGTGAGGGGGGGGGGGGGGGGTAGTGGGGGTGTGGCTCCAGAAATCAAGGAAAGATAAAGTAAGATAATGTGCTTAGAGTCACTTAAAGATCTATAATTCGGTTTATATTGTTATAAACTTTAATAAACGTTTATAATAAACGTTTTGTCTGAACACCCATTCCATTCGCCAATTTAAGACACAAGCAAATAAACGGAGTTGTTTTAGTGAGAGACTTAGTGCGATTTTTCTCACGCCAGAGGGCGTGACGCTCGTGTGGGGCTAATCCTCTCTATATTATTAGTTGGGGGTAAAGAAAGAGAGAGAGAGAGAGACAGTGAGTGGTCCTACCATCACTCTCTCTCTCACTACGCCCAAGTAAGAAAATCGCGTGATAAGCCCCTAGTGCATTGACTGCCCTCTGGCGTGAAAAATATCGCCATAGGTTGACCATTAAGAAGGTCAAACGTCTTACTAAACTGATTATAGACTGATACCCGTGGGTCAGTATGTTTGAGCGTAAGGAAGGCAAATGTGTTGCGAGAAAACACACGGTTATCTTTTACTATCATTTAATCCCCCCGTGGGGATTCCGGGTGTCTTCCGTACAAATAGTTCCCCCACCTTCTGGAAGTTCTGTGCTTGTAGCTTCCTCTAATATCTATCCTTTTTACCCTCAATAAAACATTCGTATTTCTTATTTTGTCTCTCTCTCTCTCTCTCTCTCTCTCTCTCTCTCTCTCTCTCTCTCTCTCTCTCTCTCTCTCTCTCTCTCTCTCTCTCTCTCTCTCTCTCTCTCTCTCTCTCTCTCTCTCTCTCTCTCTCTCTCTGACTCTTCCTTTTTCCTTGCTTTGTGCCTTCTACTATCTTTCAGACTTTTTGGCCCATTCTCCTGCTTTTTTCCCCAAAAAACATATTCCATATAGTTTTCTCCTTTGAGCTCCTCCGAAATCGGAACGTGTCGGCTGAATGCAGCGAGGAGACCAGTGAAAACTGGAAAACGGACACATACGTACCCATTGTGTCCTTATGGCCCGGGAACGCAGAAGAAGAAGAAGAATTATCATTAAAAGGCCTACGGTAATACCATTTTTAGAAAGCATGGTTCGTAGCCCTCAATCAGTCTTGCACCACAAGAAACACTAAAGGGGCGCAGCTACACTGCATACGATTCAATCCAAATGCGATACGATTGTGACGATATCTGTGAGTCATGATTCACGTGAAATACGTGAATCAAATAAAATGTTCCATACAAAAAATACAGATAATATTTCATCAGGTAGGTAAAACAAGCGCGAAATCGCAATAGTTTGTGGCACGCGGTCTATTTTTACCACTCCAACCATGAGTCACCTCCCCTGGCTTTTCAATAATTTTAATCTGTAAACCAGAATGTTATCTCTGCACCATTTCGTAACTTTTTATATCTTTTGGAAAACATTTAAAACTATGTATCCTACTTATACTCATCAAAAGAAGCAGCATACTCGTCGTGTCTGTTGTAGTGTCTGTATTACGTATGTTTATTATTTTGTACGCTTTTAAAATACATCATGTTAAAGAGCGGCCTCAATTTGAAGTGTAGCCTCGATTTGAAGTGCGACAATTTTGTCAAAATGTGCGACAATTTTGGACCGACAGACAGACCGACTGACCGACCGACCGACAAAGTGAGTTATAGGTTTGTGGTTTGAGCCACAAACAAAAACAAGGTGAAGGGAAAAGTACCTGAGAGTGGGGGCAACCGACGTTTCGTGTCATAAACACTTCGACTGGGAATGCAGGGAAAAGTTGACTGGAAGGCTTTTTTTATATTTGAAGTCAGTGAGCACAGTTCAAGACTCACCGTGTTCGGGGGACTGTGCAAACATTGCGAACAAAGTTAGTTGGATTTCATCAGATTCATTCAGACAGTAGAAAGAATTTCACATGAATCACGACTGTCACAATCGGATCGCCGTGAATCGAATCGTATGCAGTGTAGCGGCCCCTTAGCTGGCATATTTAATAATAATACGTCGGTGAAATTCAAAAACCTCGTATCACGAATTTTTTGTTTTTTTAGTTAGATACATAGTCAGCTCTCTAATGTTTCCCGCCACCTTCCACCAAGAAAAACTCCTAAGTCCCAAATTCAGATCTTGTTAACGACAAAGACCTCGTATCTTCGTTCTTTTCAAGTCTAAAATATTTTTAAAAAGTAATTTTAACGAAATGCAGGACTAAACTCGCAATGTCTTGAACAACATAATTATTCATCATAGTTAATCAATTGTGGTCAACACGGTTAATTTTTTTAAGTTTTTTTCTCCATTTTTATCAAAACTACCAAGATTGAGATATGAGGTGTTTGAATTTCACCGACGATAATAATAATAATAATAATAATGATAATGATAATAATAATAATAATAATAATAATATGATGGTAGCTTAACTCCCCTAATTCACTCTTCTCCCCTGACAGGCGGCAAGAACAGGGGGGCAGTGGGGGAGAAGGCAGAGAGGCCGGGGGAGGGGAAGGAGGGCGGTGGTGATAAGGGCGCGGGGTTTCCAGAGCTGCCACTCATTGAGGTGGACAAGGCCTCAGAGTCTGACCCCAGCATCCATGAACAGGACCTCAAGAGTAGGTTGTCACTATATCTGTGGAGGAGCTTTACAGTTCAAATTGTGAGAATTAAGTACAATTTGGTACAATTTTGGGGGTACGATTTGGTACGTTATAGTCACAGAGGCGTCTCTGTGAAATTCGGGTTGCTCCCACCTGGAGAGAGCGTCGCAGCCAGAGGCGCGTCACCCAATTTTTTAAAATTTGCATGCGACTTTTGTGTGACTGATGAGGAAGGAAAGGGGGGGGGGGGAAGTAATCTTGGACCCGCAAATGACAACTTTTTCGTTGCCACTGGTTTGACGTGTGCTAAGTGCATGGGCACAATGGACCTCGGTTTATCGTCTCATCCGAAAGACTCCACGTTCAGACCATAAGGCCTAGTGCAGAGTGACAGGAAAAAACCCATGTACCCAGGTTCGAACTCGGGTTTATTGTGCACGAGGCGAACGCGTTACCTCTGTGCCATTCTACACCTCTACACCAAATGTATAGCAGGGTTGGCATTCTTCTCTAGGGTTTCTTGGTGTTAGCAGCAAGTCAATAAAGAAAGCTTAACCTGATCATTTCTGTGTCATACGTTCTTTGTTTCTTTCTGTCTGTCTATATGTCTGTCTATTTGTCTCTGTCTTTGCACCTGACTGATGGATGACGTGGATGGGTAGACTGATGGATGATATGTATCATTTCTGTGTCATACGTTCTTTGTTTCTTTCTGTCTGTCTGTATGTCTGTCTCTGTTGTCTATGTCTTTGTTTCTTTCTGTCTGACTATTTGTCTCTGTCTTTGCACCTGACTGATGGATGACGTGGATGGGTAGACTGATGGATGATATGTATCATTTCTGTGTCCTACGTTCTTTGTTTCTTTCTGTCTGTCTGTATGTCTGTCTATTTGTCTCTGTCTTTGCACCTGACTGATGGATGACATGGATGGGTAGACTGATGGATGATATGTACAGTTCTGTTTTTATTTGACATAATGTTTTCAAGGTTTATGTGAAGAAAAACGCATGTGTCTGCACTTTATGTTAACGGTTTGGAGATATGCAAAACAGAAAGAAAAATAAAAACTAGATTTGATGCACATTTTCTTAAACAACTCGTGAAATACTGATAGTCATCAACACATTTTCTTGATCAAATGTTTGAATTAGTATGTTAAAAGTACAACCAGAGTTATTTATGTTATGAAAAGCATCCGAGAGCTGATGTGTGTACAAAACAATACAGTGGAAGTTGAGGTAACCTTATTTTTTAAATGTCCATGCAAAAGTGGTCTTTAAGAAGGAAAACTACCACACAAAATCTGTAAAGGAATTCAAATTAATTTCTTTTTTTCTCTCGTTGCTGTTACCCCCCTTTCATCGCCACTGTCGCCTCTTGGCACCACGATGATTTAACACCCATGTCACTGAGAGGCATCAATAGAGGATCTGGTATCCAGTGACCTTATGTATTAATTTTGGGAGGTAAGGATAGGCCCTGTTTTAGGCATGTCACAGAGGAATCCCCAATATTGCAGACATAATCTTTTCTCTACCCAGATAAGTTTAATGGAAAGTTTTAGCTGAAAAATGACTGGCGTTGAAAGGGTTTTGAAGGCATTTACAAATGAGTAACAGGGAAGAGTAAAGGATGTCCACTTCTTCCCTCTATTCTCCCTTCTTTACCCTGAATCATCACCAGCGTCCTCACTCAACGATACAACCACCACCACCGCCACCTCCTCAACAAGCACAGCCACTGCCTCCGCCACCGCAACATCTACGAGCTCTGCCACCTCTTCCAAGACCAACGCCCATGTCCCCAAGACTGCCAGCGGCACGGGGGACGGAGGAGGCGGGGGGAAGGAGGATGGGAAGGAGGGTGTGGGTGGTGGGCCTGTGGTGAAGGGTGTGGAGGTGACCCTCCCAAAGGACTACAACCCTCCTGATGTGCCGGTGGACCCCCCCAGCCAGCGCCTTCAGTTGGACTGGGTGTAAGTCGCGGAGCATTTGTTTGTTTGGGTATTTGGTATTTATAGTACTTTATAGTCACAGAGGCGTCTCTGTGAAATTCGGGTTGCTCCCACCTGGAGAGCGCATCGCCGCCAGAGGCGCGCCACTCTGTTTTAAAAATAATAATTTGCATGCGATTTTTGTGTGACTGATGAGGAAGGTAAGGGTAGATTTGTATCATATGGCAATTTTTTCGTTGCCATTGGGACCTCGGTTTATCGTCTCATCCGAAAGACTCGACTCGACTCAGGCCGTAAGACCTAGTGCAGAGTGAGTGGAAAATTCTTCTGTACCCCGGTTCGAACTCGGGTTTATTGTATGCGAGGCGAACGCTTTACCTCTGTGACACTCTACACCACTGTGTTGAGTGTTGGGATACACCGAAACCGGTCCAAGTTATCATTATTATGGATTGATTTGTTCTTTTGCCCTGAACTCGTTCATGTAACAAAAGACTTTATTCTGTGGTATAAACCATGGTTTAGATTTAAAATCTACTCATCGCAGATGTTTAATTAAAGAAAATTAGTATCAGCTATTCCCTTGGCGTTGCATAATGTCGTAGAGGTTAATATGTTTTGGTTTTCGTCATCTGTTTATCTTTTTGTGTCTATGTTTGGCTGTAGGCCTGCGTTGACGAGCTTAATCCAAAATATAATGTAAGATTAAGATTAAAATAATAGCCCCGTCGACAACTAAGGCTGTGTCAGGGATGTCGCCATGTTACATCTTACCACGTAATAAAAACAAATAATGTATGTAGGCTATTTTATGAATATTAGTAGTTTATGGTATCAGTATTTCCCTTTAATTAGGGATATAATCTGAGCTGCTGGAAGTACACAGATTTTGTAAGTTTGTATTCATTTGTCACTTTTGCTTCCGGACCATACTTTTCGTATTGATAGGTAATGCACGCGATGATGAGAATGTAATTTTTGTAAACACGGATTTTGTAAGTGTGTATTCATTTGTCAATTTTGTTTTCCGGGCCATCGTTTTACGTATTAATAGATCATGCACGCGATTATACCAAATTCATTTTTGTAAACACTTACACAGTCAGATAGACAGAATCACACATAGGTAGAATCAGCATGGGTGCAACTTTTTTCCCTGTTATACAAGGATTTCCTCTTTTTTGAATTTTACAAGAAAAGGAAGTTCCTTTTTTTAAATTTTGTCAAACAAGATATTTGTGTGTCTACTGTATTTTTCAAACACTTTACCACAAGCATTTGCATAAATTGTGGAAAAAGCAAACTAAAATACCTTCATAAATCAATGTTTGCTTCAGCTGCAGGGGGACATAACCCCCTGGACCCCGGCCTTTGAGGATTGTTTTCGTTTTGTGTAAGTGCACCCATGAATCAGAGACAGAAGCCCACAGCTTGACGAGACAGAGACAGCTGCACAAAGAGAGACAGACACACAACACACAGTGACACACAGACAGGTGGAGACACAACACAGGCATAATTTATATATAGTGCAGGAAAAGAGAACATTCCCGTGCTCATTAACGGTCATCACGTGCGTGTGTTTCTGCTTTGCGTGTGTGTCTGTTGTGCGTGTGTGCGCGCGTGTGAGTGTTCCAATGCTGATTGTAAAGCACTTTGTGCTCGATAAAAAGCGCTATATAAATATCCGTTTATTATTATATTATTATTATCACCAAAGGGACACACTGGTCAAGTAAAGGACACTGACCTCGTCAGGTATGCATGTTTTGGTATAGTTAGAGGGTATACGGTATGCTTTTGTGTGCGTGCGAGTACGTGAACGAGCTGTTCGTTTGAGCTTGAATTTTGTTCGCATGTTCTTCAATTTACTGTGAACATGCCTGTTGTTATTTTCCATTCTTTTTACGCATTTCATACTTTCTTTTTGGTTTCCTTTTCTTGTTATTTGGCTTTTCTTTTCCCCCCTCGAGGGCATGGTGTAAAGAAGCTTGAGCTTATCCGTTTACCCTCATTAAACATTCGTATTCGTATTCGTATTCATCCTCGGCCTATTGTACCCCCCAGGTACGGGTGCCGGGGCAACGACTGTCGGCGGACGGTGCAGACCCTGGTCAGCGGGGAGCTGGTCTACTTCATGGCCAACGTGTGCGTGCTGCTGGACAGAGCGGCCAACAGCCAGCGACACTACAGGGAGCACACGGAGGACGTCAAGTGGTCAGTCAGTCCAACGTGACGAAGGTTATATTATGCCACATTTGCTCCGAAGTCGGAGTCAGTGTGGCTGCCCACGTGGCGGGGTAATCAAAAACTGGTCACACGCGTACTGTAATGTTCTCATCCCTGGCTGGTGCATTAAGTTTGTGCCATAGTGTTCAAGTGTTTCGGCTGTTGGGATGGTCCCTGGAGTCTTTAAGCCAGGGTAAGACAACAACAACAACAACAACATATGCCAAATGGTACTATAACTCAGAAGATCTTACCAGGATTTTGTATTCCTTTTGTAACTGTATTCTCTGGCTTTTCCTCCTCTTTTACCTGTGTGTGTTCAAAGTATAGAACTCGTGGTGATATACAGTAGGCTGTTTTACTATGTGGCAAGCCTTCACCGCGCGTGCACGTGTGTGTGTGTGTGTGTGTGTGTGTGTGTGTGTGTGTGTGTGTGTGTGTGTGTGTGTGTGTGTGTGTGTGTGCGTGTGCGTGTGTGTGTGTGTGTGTGTGTGTGTGTGTGTGTGTGTGTGCGTGCGCGCGCGCGTGCGCGTGCGCGCGCGCGTGTGTGTGTGTGTGTGTGTGTGCGTGTGTGTGTGCGTGTGTGTGTGCGTGTGTGTGTGTGTGTGTGTGCGTGTGTGCGTGCGTGTGTGTGTGTGCGTGTGTGTGCGTGTGTGCGCGCGCGCGCGCCCCCGCATGTGATCAAAATATGTTCTTTGTCATAGCATCTAAACCACTGAACCGATCATTACGACACTTGGTACGGTTCATCCTTAGGCATTGTGGTTGCGGCACGTGATGTCACGTTGACATAATGGCAAGCCATGCGAGCGCACTCCCAGTGAATCAAAGTTGAATATTACAAAGACACTGATTATTTCAAAGATAAAGGACGGATTTAATTAAGCCAAAGTAGGTAGGACCCCACATACTGATATAGTGAAAAGGTTTCACCTTAAAAACTTGTTTGTAAAATATTTAATTTCTCAGTACAGGATTGTTTAATCTCAAGTATACACAATGACACTAAAATAAGAAAATAGCTCCCTTGCCAGGGAGATAATTTATTAGTTATCTTTACCTTGGACTGGGAGTACAGTTTATATGGCTATGCCATCTAGTTTTTATCTACATGTGGTGGTTTTCAGTCTGGCTGTCCACAGCAACGGGATGCTGGTGGCCTCAGGTCAGTTCGCCAGCAAGCTGAGGCCCCAGCACGTGGTCAGTGAAATATACTACACTTTTCCTTTGCTTTTTCTTCTCCATAGATCTGCTATGTGCTTGTTCATTGATGCACAAATAATGGGGTTTTCCCATTTATTAACACAAGTAGACTGAAAAAACGCACACACAAAAACGTAGATAAATACATGCACACATTTAGACCCTACATGTCTATACGTTTTTCTCGTTTTTGCGATGTCACCAGAAATTGCACGTGTAGTTATTGAGATCTGTTTCTACCTATGAATGAATATCTGTTTCTACCTGATGATGTCTGTTTCTACCTGCGGATGTCTGTTTTTATTTCTCAATGTCTGTTTCTACTTGTGGGTATCTGTTTCTGTTTGTGAATGTCTGTTTCTATATAAGGATGTCTGTTTCTATTTGAGGATGTCTGTTTCTATTTGAGGATGTCTGTTTCTATTCGTGAATGTCTGTTTCTATTTGAGGATGTCTGTTTCTATTCGTGAATGTCTGTTTCTATTTGAGGATGTCTGTTTCTATTCGTGAATGTCTGTTTCTATTTGAGGATGTCTGTTTATTATTCGTGAATGTCTGTTTCTATTTGAGGATGTCTGTTTCTGTTTCTATTTGAGGATGTCTGTTTCTATTCGTGGATGTCTGTGAGGATGTCTATGTCTGTATTTTGAGGATGTCTGTTTCTATTCGTAAATGTCTGTTTCTATTTGAGGATGTCTGTTTTTATTCGTGAATGTCTGTTTTTACTTGCGGATGTCTGATTCTATTCTTGAAAGTCTGTTTCTACCTTTGGATGTCAGTTTCTACTTGTTTGATGTCTGTTTCTATTCGTGGATGTCTGTTTCTATTCGGATAATGACATGGTTAACATGGGGGTCGTGCATTACGCTACTGTGAAAACTGTGGAAGCCTTCTTGTTTTGTCATCTGTGTGTATTCATTTTTGTGTGTAGACAATAGGCCTAGTTACACCACAAACGCCATTTTAAAGACCCACCAGATTACATGTCAAAAGCACGGGTTTCACGTGTTTTCCCTTTTATAGCTGGTAAGAAATCTTGTTTTGACCAGGTTTCCCCCCCCGTGGGGATACCGGGAAGTCTTTTGTATAAATAGTTCCCCCACCTTCATGTAAACCGTAACTTCCTCTAATCTGTCACTCTCTTTGACTCTGCCTTTTCCCTTTGCTTACTGTCATCTACTAAATTTCTGCCTTACCGGCCTTTTTTCACTAAACTTTCAAAAACATTTCCTCCAGCTGAAGTCGGACTTGCTGGGCCTAACTGATTTCTTAGTTAGGCGCATAACGGCAGCATGACGCATATGCGCTCATAATAGACAGGAAACTGTCTGAGCGATCGAAGAAGAAGAAGAAGACCAGGTTAGACTCCCATACAAATTCCCCCAAATTCAAACCGAAACACCATTTTAAAGAGCAGCCTCAATTTGAAGTTGGTGACATTTGCATGTGAGTCACAGCTACCCAAAAAAACCCACCAAGGGACTTAATCGTGGTGGGTCAGTGGGTCTTTAATGGTGCGGATTCTGATTTTCTATCAACGTATATGTGGCTATCAGCTTAGCAGAAGCTCCAGTACCTTGACTGGATGCATTACTTAACCTATTTTGCCACAGGCTCACGTGCGGGTGTGGAGGTCAGATCTGCTGCAGACGACGCACGTGCTGGGAGCAGGGGCCTTCTCTAAAGCTGTCACCAGCCTGGCCTTCATGCCTCACAAGGTCAGCAGTGATTAGGGTAAGACGGGGTAAAATGCCCATGGGCGGGTACGAAGCCCATGCCAATTATCTCATGAAATGAAGCACAATTCTGTCAAATTTTGCCCATGAGACGAGTGTTAATGTTTAGCGTTCGTCTCATGGGCAAAATTTGACTGAAATGTGCTTCATGTCATGAGATAATTGGCTTGGGCTTCTTACCCGCCCATGGGCTTTTTACCCCGTCTTCCCCTATTATTAAATTCTTGGGTCTTGGATGTGACCGATACCAGGGTGAAGAACGAATGTAATTATTTCCCCGCCCCCGCTTAACCCTTTCACCGCCAGCCATATTTCAGCCAAAATGTTCCATTAAATTTACCTGGGTAGAGAACAAAGTCCATCTACTGTATTGGGGATTCTTCTGTGACATATATAAAATAAGATATATCCTTACTTCTCAAAACTAAGACAATAGGGTCTTTGGATAACAGGTCCCAATTTGATGCCTTTTAGTGACATAGGTGTTAAGTCACTGTGGTGCTAAAATGCGACTTTGGCGGTGAAAGGGTTAAAGTCTTAGAACGTTTATCTTAGAAATGTGAATTATTTTATATTCAGCTTTAAGGTTTTAGTGCTTTTATCTTAGAAATGTGAATTTATATTGCTTAATGTTTTTAGTGCTGTTATCTTATATGATTCCTTATTGATTATGTTCTCTTTGTTTCCTTACGCTCTGTCTGCCTGTCCCCTCTCTCTCTCTCTCCTTCTCTCCCCCCCTTCCCCCCCCCTCTCTCTCTCTCTCTCTCTCTCTCTCCCCCTCATTGCAATCAGTCTATTATGGAGTTCCCCAAGGCTCTGTCTTAGGACCTATACTCTTCACCATTTATATAAATGACCTTCCGCTTCATCTTACTTCACCGTGTGAACTTTTTGCAGACGACACCACAATCCATAAAAACGGTTATAATGCTGACTAAATCTGTTCTGAATTGCAGAGTGACATTAATAATTTAGTTGACTGGTCAGAGCAACATCATATGGCATTACATCCCAAAAAATCTAAATTCATGTTAATCACAACAAGACAAAAGAGGCAAAACTTTAAAAATCAGTTAAGTACACCAACCATCTATGAAAAGTCTCTAGAAGAAGTTACTTCACACAAATTACTCGGCCTATACATTGACAACAACTTATCGTGGTCAAAACACATGAAAATACTGGCCAAGAAAATCTCAAAAAAAGTATTCCAGCTCAATAGAATAAAGCACTTTTTGGATCAACATACCCGTAAGCTTTTTTCCCATGCCTATATTCAGCCTGACATTGATTATGCATCAACATGTTGGGATTCAGCTAGTAAAAACACACTTAAACACGTTGAAAGATTATATAAACGTTCTCTTAAACTCATACTCCTTAAATCGTCCTCCCTTGAAACCATTGACTATAAAGAACTCAACATTCTACCATTTGATTTGAAATGTCTACTAAACAAAGGTACCCTTATGTACAAGATCATAAATAAGTTAGTACCAAAATATCTTATTACTAAATTTAAAGTCCATGCAATTCGAAGCAAAACCAAATTAATAATGCCCCGCCACAGAACAGATCTATATAAAGCATCCCTTACATACTCAGGTGGTAAACTGTGGAACGACATCCCTGATAATTTCAAAAATAAAACTAGCGTATCTTCCTTTCGCAAATCTTATCACAAGTTCATAATGGACAATCTTGTCCATCAGTTATGTTAATGAGTTTTACTACAAATATCAACTTATGCCAAGATTCTTGTAACATTTTTATGACTCCCTGTATATCTGTTTAATGTCCCAATTTGATTCTCTGTCAATTATTTCATGTGCCAATTTTTGTTTCATTTTCTTGACTTGATTGTTTTTATGTCATTTTTTCATTGCCTGATGCATGGTGTGAGTGTGTGAGTGAGAGGGCCAGGTGCAAAGAAGCTATTGTAGCTTATCCTTTTTACCCTCAATAAAACATTCGTATTCGTATTCGTATTCCCCACCCCCCTCTCTCTCTTTCTCTCTGCCTCTCCGTCTTACTCATGTCAAAGTTTGCCCTGCTCACTTGTCTCCGTATTTTGTCTGTCTAACCCTGACACACACACACACACACACACACACACACACACACACACACACACACACACACACACACACACACACACGCACGCACGCACGCGCACGCGCGCACGCACACACACACACACACACACACACACACACACACACACACACACACACACACACACACACACACACACATCCTCCCTGTCTCCTCTCTCTCTCTCTCTCTCTCTCTCTCTCTCTCTCTCTCTCTCTCTCTCTCTCTCTCTCTCTCTCTCTCTCATGTGTCATTAAATAATGTTACTTTTATTCTATATCATTGTTATGAAACATGGTGTGTCACCTGGAATGTGAAAAGGTGGAAGGTGGGAAGTGTTATGTATGGTAGCAAAGGCAGTGAGTGAGTTCAGAATGATCCTCACCTGTAGTGTAAGTGAAAGGATGGGAGTAATAAAAAAAAAACCCAGGATTAAGTCAGCAGCGGACTGCGAACTCTTTGTGTATTCAGGCTTTTTGGTTGAATGTAGTCGACTAACTGTTGACGGAGGGAGCTTTGTGGGGTTTTCCTTGGTTTTGTTTGTCCTTGACCTATCCTTAGTCAGATGTACTTGTTGGGTGTTCAGGACCTCCTGGCGGCCGTAGACAACGCCCCCGACAAGCACCTGACCGTGTGGGATCTGGGCTCGCAGGAAACAGTGGCCGACAACTATGTAAGATACCAAAGAATCGGAACTGGAAACTGAGAAATAAAATTGTTGTTCAAGAAACCCAGGTAAAAACAAAAACACGATGACAAACAACGACGTTTCGAGGCAGAGCTCTTAGTGCTGGTGATGGATTAGAAACATGGTTCAGGCTTTAGCGTGTTGCTTTAGCCTAGATAAGTGGGCTAAAAGGATTGAGAATCAAATCTGTCTGTTACCCTATCCCCTTCTCTCTATCTAAAAAGAAGAAATAAGGAATAATGAAAGTTAATCCGTTTTCCACGCTCTGGTCGTCTTTTGGCTTGGTCTGTCTAGGGGGAATGGACATAACTCTATATATTAAATATAAGAGATTTTGCATGGGAGTTTTGGTAACATTCTTTTAATGCGCGTGTTTATTTTGTCGTTATCAATTTGTGTTGTTTCTTTTATTTGTATGTGACGTGCTGCAAGAACATTATTCTGTATTTGAGGACATAATAAATTATTGATTGATTGATTGATTGACATGCCCCCAGTTCAGAGTAAGTTCTGTTTTGGGTAGGGCTAGTTGTAGCCTTACTGTTCCCAGCTCCGAATCAAACCTGTCTGGTTCCAGCAGGCCTCAAACAAACACCTTGCTAACACCACACCTCGTTACCACCCCCGTGTTCTCAGTTCAGCTCGGAGACGATGTGCGACATGGAGTTCAACCCCAAGTACCCGGACCTGCTGGTGACGTGCGGCAAGGAGCACCTGCAGTGGTGGAGGCTGTACCCGGACACCAACGACCTGCAGTCAGCCGCCCAGCCAGACTATGAGGTCAGTCAGGTCACCATCCTGGGACATCCAGGGCTTATGGGCAGGGTTGTTAGATAAAGGATTGGGTTTACGTAATCCAGCCAGTCAGACTACGAGGTCAGTCGGGTCACCATCCTGGAACATCCAGTGCTTCTGGACAGGGTTGTTAGATTAAGGATTAGGTGTATGTAATCCAGCCAGCCAGACTATGAGGTCAGTCAGGTCACCATCCTGGGACATCCAGGGCTTCTGGGCAGGTTGTTAGATCTTCTTCTTCTTCTTCTTCTTCTTCTTCTTCTTCTTCTTCTTCTTCTTCTTCTTCTTCTTCTTCTTCTTCTTCTTCTTCTGTGTTCCCTGGCCATATGGCCATAATGGGTAAGGTACGCATGAGTCCGGTTTTTAGTTTTCACTGGTCTCCCCACTGCGTACAGCTGACACATTTTGTTGTTGAAAAAAGGCAGGAGAATGGGGACAAACACTCCTTCCATAATCGATCATTCTTTCTAATAGAGATGGGTTATTAGACAAGTAGGAACAGGCTGAAGTGTTGAACATATGGATAATATGGATAATGGATAAGGTAATATGGATATATGGATATATGGATAATGGATACGGTAATATGGATATATGGATAATGGGTAAGGTACGTATGTGTCCAGTTTTCAATCCGGAGGAGCTCAAAGGAGAAAACAATATTTGGAAGATTGTTTGAAACAAAGGCAGGATAATGGGCCAACAAGTTGTTAGATAAAGGATTAGGTGTATGTAATCCAGCCAGCCAGACTACCAGGTCGGTCAGGTCACCATCCTGGGACATCCAGGGCTTCTGGGCAGGTTGTTAGATTAAGGTTTAGGTTTATGTAATCCAGCCAGCCAGACTATGAGGTCAGTCGGTCACCATCCTGGGACATCCAGGGCTTCTGGGTAGGTTGTTAGATAAAGGATTGGGTCTTAGATGTTAGGTCAATCAATACACTGTTTGGTGTTTCGGCGTGGAAGAATATATCATTATGATGCAATGGTGTTCGTTTGTGCAATCATTATTAACATCATCGTCGTCGTCTTCATCATCGTGCTCATCATCATCAGCAGCAGCAGCACAGCATCGTAGTCATTGTCATCGTCGTCAAAATCATCATCATCATCATCATCATCTAACTCGATTATTATCAGCACCAGGCATCACCATCATCATTTTAACTTATCATCATCATCGTCGAAATCATTACCACCATTAATTATGCCACCCATGGCTACATACAGTGTATTGTTTCGCAATGTTGGTGGTTGTGCTGCTGAGGTTTATCAGTGACGATGATAATGATGGTAGTTGTGCTGCTGAGGTTTATCAGTGACGATGATAATGTTGGTGGTTGTGCTGTTGAGGTTTATCAGTGACGATGATAATGTTGGTGGTTGTGCTGTTGAGGTTTATCAGTGACGATGATAATGATGGTAGTTGTGCTGTTGAGGTTTATCAGTGACGATGATAATGGTGGTGGTTGTGCTGCTGAGGTTTATCAGTGACGATGATAATGTTGGTGGTTGTGCTGTTGAGGTTTATCAGTGACGATGATAATGATGGTAGTTGTGCTGTTGAGGTTTATCAGTGACGATGATAATGGTGGTGGTTGTGCTGCTGAGGTTTATCAGTGACGATGATAATGTTGGTGGTTGTGCTGTTGAGGTTTATCAGTGACGATGATAATGATGGTGGTTGTGCTGTTGAGGTTTATCAGTGACGATGATAATGGTGGTGGTTGTGCTGCTTGAGGTTTATCAGTGACGATGATAATGTTGGTGGTTGTGCTGTTGAGGTTTATCAGTGACGATGATAATGGTGGTGGTTGTGCTGTTGAGGTTTATCAGTGACGATGATAATGTTGGTGGTTGTGCTGTTGAGGTTTATCAGTGACGATGATAATGGTGGTGGTTGTGCTGTTGAGGTTTATCAGTGACGATGATAATGGTGGTGGTTGTGCTGAGGTTTATCAGTGACGATGATAATGGTGGTGGTTGTGCTTGAGGTTTATCAGTGACGATGATAATGTTGGTGGTTGTGCTGTTGAGGTTTATCAGTGACGATGATAATGTTGGTGGTTGTGCTGTTGAGGTTTATCAGTGACGATGATAATGGTGGTGGTTGTGCTGTTGAGGTTTATCAGTGACGATGATAATGGTGGTGGTTGTGCTGTTGAGGTTTATCAGTGACGATGATAATGGTGGTGGTTGTGCTGTTGAGGTTTATCAGTGACGATGATAATGGTGGTGGTTGTGCTGTTGAGGTTTATCAGTGACGATGATAATGGTGGTGGTTGTGCTGTTGAGGTTTATCAGTGACGATGATAATGGATGGTGGTTGTGCTGTTGAGGTTTATCAGTGACGATGATAATGTTGGTGGTTGTGCTGTTGAGGTTTATCAGTGACGATGATAATGGTGGTGGTTGTGCTGTTGAGGTTTATCAGTGACGATGATAATGTTGGTGGTTGTGCTGTTGAGGTTTATCAGTGACGATGATAATGTTGGTGGTTGTGCTGTTGAGGTTTATCAGTGACGATGATAATGTTGTGGTGGTTGTGCTGTTGAGGTTTATCAGTGACGATGATAATGGTTTATCAGTGACGATGATGGTGGTTGTGCTGTTGAGGTTTATCAGTGACGATGATAATGGTGGTGGTTGTGCTGTTGAGGTTTATCAGTGACGATGATAATGGTGGTGGTTGTGCTGTTGAGGTTTATCAGTGACGATGATAATGGTGGTGGTTGTGCTGTTGAGGTTTATCAGTGACGATGATAATGATGGTGGTTGTGCTGTTGAGGTTTATCAGTGACGATGATAATGGTGGTGGTTGTGCTGTTTATTGAGGTTTATCAGTGACGATGATAATGGTTTATCAGTGGTGGTTGTGCTGTTTGAGGTTTATCAGTGACGATGATAATGTGCTGTTGGTGGTTGTGCTGTTGAGGTTTATCAGTGACGATGATAATGTGACGATGGTGGTTGTGCTGTTGAGGTTTATCAGTGACGATGATAATGGTGGTGGTTGTGCTGTTGAGGTTTATCAGTGACGATGATAATGGTGGTGGTTGTGCTGTTGAGGTTTATCAGTGACGATGATAATGGTGGTGGTTGTGCTGCTGAGGTTTATCAGTGACGATGATAATGGTGGTGGTTGTGCTGCTGAGGTTTATCAGTGACGATGATAATGTTGTGGTGAGGTTGTGCTGCTTGAGGTTTATCAGTGACGATGATAATGTTGTGGTGGTTGTGCTGTTGAGGTTTATCAGTGACGATGATAATGGTGGTGGTTGTGCTGTTGAGGTTTATCAGTGACGATGATAATGGTGGTGGTACGGGGAAAAAACAACACCTTCCCTTTTCTGAAAGGCATAGATGGAGGTTGAAAATGTTATGCATCAGACATTGTTAATTAATACTCTGTTATGTGAACCTTTTGTTCCTTCGTATTACCAAAAACTGATGATGGATGAATGTGTGTGGGTGGGTGGGTGAAGGAACTGCGGAGAGAAAGAATGAGAGGAGGAAGGAATAAAAAATGTGTTCAAGCTGATAGGGGAAGAGCGAAATGAAGCGAATTTCAGTCACATTTTGCCCGTGAGACGAGTGTTAATGTTGTCTCATGGGCAAAATGTGACTGAAATTTGCTTCATTTCATGAGATTATTGGCATGGGCTTCTTACCCGCCCATAGGCTTTTGACCCCGTCTTCACCTAATGGTGGTGGTTCCAGAGCTACCTGCGGGCCAAGTACGTGGTGTGCGCGGTGCACAGCGACAGAGGGGACCTGATCACCGGGGACTCCAACGGCACCATCTACATCTGGGGGGACGGGGGGAACAAGATCACCAACTTCATCAAGCACGGCCATGAGGTCTGATATCTCCCGTAATAATCTGCTCAACATGAAAACGACCCCAAAAAACAACTAAAACATACTGCAACGTCACTGGAACATACAACAAACAAACACCTACACGACAAGTGTAAAGTGACGTTATTTTATTCACAAGAGACAAAACAACATGGTTCAATATGTTGGTGTGTTTTTTTAATGCTCCAGAAGGGTGGATGGGTGGTCATTTATGAGGATAATTAATTTCTGTTCTGACGAACTCGGTGCACGTTTTTTTGCATATTTCTGTGACACAATCAAGTTGTCTTTAAAGATAATCTTTTAAAAAAATCATTTTTGTATTCATTGTTAGATCATTACATCACAGGAATCATACTAGTGTACGACAGACACGCTGAACCGTGTTGCCTTATGCAGTGACATACAGTAAATGTTAGTAATGTATTGTATGGTACATGTATACACTGACTGCGTTGTGTCACCAGGGCCCAGTGCTGTCAGTGATCTATTGTATGTCACATGTATGCACTGACTGCGTGATGTCACCAGGGTCCAGTGCTGTCAGTGATGTATTGTATGTCACATGTATACACTGATGTCACCAGGGCCCAGTGATGTCAGTGATGTATTGTATGTCACATGTATACACTGACTGCGTGGTGTCACCAGTGTCCAGTGCTGTCAGTGATGTATTGTATGTCACATGTATACACTGACTGCGTGGTGTCACCAGTGTCCAGTGCTGTCAGTGATGTATTGTATGTCACATGTATACACTGACTGCGTGGTGTCACCAGGGTCCAGTGCTGTCAGTGATGTATTGTATGTCACATGTATATACTGACTGCGTGGTGTCACCAGGGCCCAGTGCTGTCAGTGATGTATTGTATGTCACATGTATACACTGACTGCGTGGTGTCACCAGGGCCCAGTGCTGTCAGTGATGTATTGTATGTCACATGTATATACTGACTGCGTGGTGTCACCAGGGTCCAGTGCTGTCAGTGATGTATTGTATGTCACATTATATACACTGACTGCGTGGTGTCACCTGGGCCCAGTGCTGTCAGTGATGTACTGTATGTCACATGTATACTCTGACTACGTGGTGTCACCAGGGCCCAGTGCTGTCAGTGATGTATTGTATGTCACATGTATACACTGACTGCGTGGTGTCACCAGGGCCCAGTGATGTCAGTGATGTATTGTATGTCACATGTATACACTGACTGCGTGGTGTCACTAGGCACCACTACTGTCAGTGATGTATTGTATGTCACATGCATACACTGCGTGGTGTCACCAGGGCCCAGTGCTGTCAGTGCTGTACTGTATGTCACATGTATATTGAATGCGTGGTGTCACCAGGGCCCAGTGCTGTCAGTGATGTATTGTATGTCAC
>CM065680.1:49636038-49641038 GCA_017654935.2 Phymorhynchus buccinoides
TGCCTGCGTGTTCGCATGTTTATGTATGTTTGTGTGCGCCTCATGTGTGTGTCAAGTCAAGTCATGTCAAAATGATCTTTTTTGACGATAAAAGAGTAAGCTTGATAAAGCTTTTTTAACACCCCGTGTGTGTGTGTGCGTGTGCGCGCGTGCGTGTCTTTGTATGCGCGCGTGCGTGCGCGCGCGTGCTCGTACCGTGCGTGCGTTCCCTGCAGCTCCCTGGGTGTGAGGGCGGGGCGCGGGCCATGGTGGTGAAGGAGGGCTCGCTGGTGGTGTCCACCACCATGAACTCCATGCACAGCCTGACCCTCACCACCTCCGCCGGCCCTGTGGCCATCAGCTCAGGGGTCAGCCCGCTGGCCGAGGCCTGCCTGGACCCCGTGCCCGTCACGCAGGTCAGCCGGTCACTTCGTTATCATTCTGTAGTCCTCGACAGTTCCCCCTTTTCTCTGTACATTTGTAGTCCTCACTCTCTCTTCCCCAGGTACATTTGCAGTTTTCATTCTCCCTTTTCTCCCTTTTTTCTGTACACCTGTCCTACTCATTCTCTCTTGTCTGTACATTTGCACTAGTCCTCTCTCTCTCCTTTTTGTTCATAATAGTATTTGTAAAGCACGATGAAGAAAATCAATCAATGAATGAATATGAAGAGGAAGTTCTGGCCTGGGGAAAGAAGACATCTATAGCTATTGTCTGTACATAAGTTTTCATTCTCCCTTTTTTCTGTTCACCTGTCCTACTAATTCTCTCTTGTCTGTACATTTGCAGTTTTCATTCTCCCTTTTTTCTGTTCACCTGTCCTACTAATTCTCTCTTGTCTGTACATTTGCAGTTTTCATTCTCCCTTTTTTCTGTTCACCTGTCCTACTAATTCTCTCTTGTCTGTACATTTGCAGTTTTCATTCTCCCTTTTTTCTGTTCACCTGTCCTACTAATTCTCTCTTGTCTGTACATTTGCAGTTTTCATTCTCCCTTTTTTCTGTTCACCTGTCCTACTAATTCTCTCTTGTCTGTACATTTGCAGTTTTCATTCTCCCTTTTTTCTGTTCACCTGTCCTACTCATTCTCTCTTGTCTGTACATTTGCACTAGTCCTCTCTCTCTCCTTTTTGTTCATAATAGTATTTGTAAAGCACGATGAAGAAAATCAATCAATGAATGAATATGAAGAGGAAGTTCTGGCCTGGGGAAAGAAGACATCTATAGCTATGAACATAAGTCTCTTCTTTAGCTTTTTTTGTTTTTTCCCGCGCTGCATAATTCTTTAAAACCCCAGTAGGCTACATGTTGCTAATTGCCGGTTACGGCAGGTGGACATTATTGGTAGAAGAAGTCAGAAGTCTGAAGTCTGAAATGATTTAATTTGTTCGGCCACAGGCCCATACAAATGGAGTTCACGTTGACAAAATTATGACATACGTGTTATAACAAGACATTACTGAAGTGCTTGCAGAGCATTTTGCCTGACTATATATCCCTTATACACGTATTTACAAACTCTAAGAACTATATTTTCATTTACATTCGACAATAATAATGTGATCTTGTTCAATGGTAGAAGAAGAAGAAGAAGAGGTGAAAGGCAGGCTGGGGATCCCTCGCAACCCCCACCCCGTCGCGTTCCACTCTCGGGCTTTGTCCCTTCCTGGTTCCCAGCCTGCCATTCTCATCTCAACTGCCGAAGTAGAATAACGGTCGAGAGCTTCAGATGTCTTCCTCCTCATGTCAGAACTTCCTCTTCGTTTTTTGTGGGTTTTTTTTCTTCATCACCCTAGCAATATTGCCCAAAATCTCTCTCTCTCTCTCTCTCTCTCTCTCTCTCTCTCTCTCTCTCTCTCTCTCTCTCTCTCTCTCTCTCTCTCTCTCTCTCTCTCTCTCTCTCTCTCTCTCTCTCTCTCTCTCTCTCTCTCTCTCTCTCTCTCTTATCCTCCCCCCCCCCCTTAAAAGTGCTATTATTCTGAAAAATGGTCAGAATTTTCTTCTTTTTTTGTGGTAATCAATTTGAACCACCAATTCATGTTCAGCATTGCTCAGTCATTATCCATATTTTTGCTTTGCGAATGTGATTTGATTCTCTGTCAATTATTTCATGTGCCAATGTTTGTTTCATTTTCTTGACTTGATTGTTTTTATGTCAATTGTTTTGGCCTGATGCATGGTGTGAGTGTGTGAGTGAGAGGGCCAGGTGCAAAGAAGCTATTGTAGCTTATCCTTTTTACCCCCCCTCAATCGGCAGAGATCTTCACATTCGAACCTTGAGTGGGTCCCCCCGTGGTGGGATACCGGGGGGTCTTTCGACTTCTCTAGTTCTCTCTGCTCTCTCTCTCTCTCTCTCTCTCTCTCTCTCTCTCTCTCTCTCTCTCTCTCTCTCTCTCTCTCGAAACACTCTCTCTCTCTCTCTGTCACTCAGGGTCACTTTGATGAGCTGCGGGCAGTGACGACCATTCCGGAGTCGTTCCTTGGTGCCGACATTCTGACGGCGGGCAGTGACGGGGTGTTGTGCAAGTTCAACACCAAGACGCACGCCCCAGTCTGGAAGCTGTACATGAAGGTAGTATAGTGTGGGAACATCTTTTACTGGGAGTGTCAGTTTGGAACCTTCTTCTTCTTCTTCTTCTTCGATCGCTCCGACAGTTTCCTGTCAATTATGAGCGTAGATACGTCATGCTGCCGTTACGCGCCTAACTAAGAAATAGTTAGGACCAGCAAGTCCGACTTCGGCTGGAAGAATTGTTTTTGAAAGTGTTTCGTGAAAACAGGCAGGAGAATGGACCGGCAAGGCAGAAAGATAGTAGATGACAGTAAGCAAAGGGAAAAGGCAGAGTCAAAGAGAGTGACAGATTAGAGGAAGTTACAAGCACATAACTTCCAGAAGGTGGGGGAACTATTTATGCAAAAGACCCCCCAGTATCCCCACGGGGGGAAGTTTGGAACCTTTGGAATCGTTTTTCTTTTCTTTTTTTCTCCAACATCGGCAGAATCTTCAACTTGATGAAGGAGAAGAAGAAGAAGAAGAAGAAGAAGAAGAAGAAGAAGAAGAAGAAGAAGAAGAAGAACCTTGAAAAAGTGGGTCCCCCCGTGGGGATACCGGGGGGTCTTTTGCATAAATCGTTTCCCCCACCTTCTGGAAGTTCTGCGCTTGTAGCTTCCTCTAATCTGTCACTCTCTTTGACTCTGCCTTTCCCCTTTGCTTACTGTCATCTACTATCTGTCTGCCTTAACCGGTCCATTCTCCTGTATTTTTTTTTTTAACGAAACACTTTCAAAAAGATATCCTCTAGCCGATGTCGGACTTGCTGGGCCTAACTATTTCTTAGTTATAGGCGCATAATGGCAGCACGACGCATCTACGCTCATAATTGACAGGAAACTGTTTGAGCGATCGAAGAAGAAGAAGAAGAAGAAGAAGAAGAAGAAGAAGAAGAAGAAGAAGAAGAAGAAGAAGAAGAAGAAGAAGAAGAAGAAGAAGAAGAAGAGGAAGACGACGACGACGACGACGACGACGAAGAAGAAGAAGAAGAAGAAGAAGAAGAAGAAGAAGAAAGAGTGGGTAGAGTCGATCTGTGGATTCACTCCCCAGCGGTATTATTTTGGGACACGTGTCTAACCGTACCCCATGGGTGTGATTTCGTGATGGGGGGTGAGTTTGGAACCTTGCGCCGGTTCAGTGCTCATCTGCATTAATTATGATGTATTAGATCAGTGCCTGAAAGTTAGAGAATAGCATGATGATTTGTATTTGTATTACTCAGTGCATGAAAGCTGGAGAATAGCATGATGATTTGTATTTGTATTACTCAGTGCATGAAAGCTGGAGAATAGCATGATGATTTTGTATTTGTATTACTCAGCGAATGAAAGTTGGAGAATAGCATGATGATTTTGTATTTGTATTACTCAGCGAATGAAAGCTGGAGAATAGCATGATGATTTGTATTTGTATTACTCAGCGCATGAAAGTTGGAGAATAGCATGATGATTTGTATTTGTATTACTCAGTGCATGAAAGTTGGAGAATAGCATGATGATTTATATTTGTATTACTCAGCGCATGAAAGTTGGAGAATAGCATGACGATTTGTACAAAGAAAAAAGCCAATATTTTTGTTATGGTGTGTGTATGTGTGTGTATATCTGTGTGAGTGCGTGCGTGTGTGCGTGCGTGCGCGTATTTACATTGTTCTACTGTGTCATATTGCAGGGTAAACAGTATCTGTGTGTGGACTGCTCCAGAACAGGGGACCTGCTTGTCCTGGGTACACGGGATGGCACGTGAGTCAGATGGCTTTTATCATTGGTTGATATTAGCCTGTAGTAGGGGCCAACAGTAACATGAGAGCTGTACAACTGACGTTTTTAAAAATATTTTTTGTTGCAGTAATTGAAAATCATAGTACAGCTTAGTCTCTTGTTGAAGACTATGACTCTCAAACGAGGGGACCCTTGCACCGGCTCTGGTGCCGCAGCCAGAGGGATGAGTTGGCCTTTGGGGGACCTTCCCAACGCCAGCTGTCCTCAAATCCCTCTGACCGAGAGAGTGGGGATGTACCCTGGGCAAGGCATCTCCACTATAAACAAATTATATCCCAGCCCAGCCCACCAGACTAGCATCTGCCCCCTCTGCTGTCTGGTAGTCATAGTCGGAAACGACTGACTAGCATACTTTGGCTTCACATGTCACTGTGTCTCACCCAGATTCTTATTCTCTGTAAGGCAGTCTTCGTCGTCTGTTGTAGATGCCGCCCAGTCAGTCTACGCTTGTCACTTGGTCACTCCTCAGTCCGTCAGTGATATTTGTGGAACATTTAGAACAAAATTGCCCGGAAAACGTTATTAAAAGTAGCCTAGTCTTGGAAATTCGTACTGGTTCAATTGTTGGTTAAGGAGGCCTACGCAGACTGTCCAATAGGTCTATTATCGGACTATCCCGGATTTGCAGACCCCCTACCCCACCTCCCACCCCTACCCCCGCCAAGTAGTTTGTGTTGTTGTTGTTGTTAG
>CM065680.1:49646038-49681038 GCA_017654935.2 Phymorhynchus buccinoides
CGTCATGTTTTGCCCTGTTGCGTTCCCTTTTTCCCCATATCTTTCTATCTCCTTTCGAATGTTCGTTTTCTTCACTATTATCTTGTTGTAAAGACCCGTCTTTCCTGATGTATGGGTCTTTGATTCAAAGGGACTGATAACATAAATATACGCTCATACCAGGCAGCGGGATTTTCCCCTGCTCTTACCGACTTTCAACTGCCGTGGGATTGATACGTGCGTAACGCGCACGGGATCAGACTAGCTTTAAGTCCCCATCCGAAGGAATGGACGTTCAGTTCGATTTTCCTGTCGAACTACAAAGAAAGGGCGAGGCCGGGATTCGAACCCGGGTTGTGATGATATGCAAAACGGTTGCGCTGGGTTCTCTTGCAGGCGTGTGGGGTTCCCAGCAGGCAGAAAAAGCGCAGGTGAAAACGGTAGACGTCAACCCAGGAAACGGTCTGGTTGCCATGGGAAACAGTCTGGGACTGCTGAGCCTCTACCGCTACCCCTGTGTGAAAGACAAGGTGGGTTTATGCTCTCTGTTTGTATGTCTAATGGGAGTTGTTGAAAATAGGACGATGGCATGTGAAAATGTGTTCTATAGTCACGAGCGTACAGTCTCCTCAACTGTCGGTTTGATTATATAATAGAAGGGGTTCCCAATTACATTCAAGGATGGCGTATGTAATGTCCATTGACACTGCAATGCAATATTTACAGTACTACTTCTACCACTACGACTACTACTGCTGCTGCTGCTGCTACTGCTGCTGCTGCTGATGATGATGATGATACTATTACTACTACTACTGCTGCTGCTGCTACTGCTGCTGCTGCTGCTGCTGCTGCTGCTGATGATGATGATACTACTACTACTACTACTACTACTACTGCTGCTGCTGCTGTTACTACTACTGACTGCTGCTGCTACTACTACTACTACTACTACTACTACTACTACTACTACTACTACTACTACTACTACTACTACTACTACTACTACTACTACTACTGCTGCTGCTGCTGCTGCTGCTGCTGTTGCTACGACTACTACTGCTGCTGTTACTGGGCCTACTATTACTACTACTACTGCCACTGCCACTACTACTGTTACTACTAGTACTACTACTACTGCTGCTGTTACTGGGCCTACTACTACTACAGCTGCTGCTCATGCTGCTGCTACTACTACTACTACTATACTACTACTACTACTACTACTACTACTACTACTACTACTACTACTACTACTACTACTACTACTACTACTACTACTACTACTACTGCTGCTGCTGCTGCTGCTACTACTACTACTACTACTACTACTACTACTACTACTACTACTACTACTACTACTACTACTACTACTACTACTACTGCTGCTGCTGCTGCTGCTGCTGCTGCTACTACTACTACTACTACTACTACTACTGCTGCTGCTGCTGCTGCTGCTGCTGCTGCTGCTGCTACTACTACTACTACTACTACTACTACTACTGCTGCTGCTGCTGCTGCTACTACTACTACTACTACTACTACTACTACTACTACTA
This sequence comes from Phymorhynchus buccinoides, assembly GCA_017654935.2. NCBI lineage: Eukaryota > Metazoa > Mollusca > Gastropoda > Neogastropoda > Raphitomidae > Phymorhynchus > Phymorhynchus buccinoides. The sequence continues at coordinate 49,647,577 of CM065680.1, forward strand.
CTACTACTACTACTACTACTACTACTACTACTACTACTACTACTACTACTACTACTACTACCACCACCGCCATCACCACCGCGGCAGCAGCAACCAGAACTACTTGCATTATTACTATAACTGCATTGTTGTTACTGACGACAGGTGTACAGTCACACGTACCAGGCCCACCAGGTGGTGCACGGACTGCGCTTCACTCCTTCAGGGGCCGGCATAGTGACCGTGGGTGGACATGACTCGGCCCTCCTGCACTGGACACTCGTCTGACCATCTTATTATTAGCACACATTTTGACCACCTTGGCCGCACGGATCTTTGACTGCCTTCTTCTGTACTGTACAAACTCCTGTGCAAACTCCTGAGCAACCCCTAGTAGGCTACACACTTCTGACCACCTCCATCGCGCGCATTTGTGACCATCCTCAGTCCGCAGTCTCTATTGGCTACTGCAAAGAACACCTTTTGCAAGAGTGAATGCCCTTGGTGGGTGGGGGAAGATGGTTGAGCACTGACCAAACAAGGGAATAACTCTCGCCAATAACCCTATCTGAGGCCACTAAATGGCTGCCTTTCGCTAGAGTGAATGCCCTTATCAGCACTGACCAACAAGGGATTCACTCTCACTGTCAAGGGCGTTAATAACCCTAGTTGAAGAGGCCAATACTGCACACAATAGACGATTTTCGGAAAAGAAAAAAAATAGGGGAGAGCACTTCGTGAAAATTAGAGTTGTTTACCTCCATTAGCCTACTTGCTCAAATACCATAGCAACAATGCCACAATGGCGTCGAAGCTTAAAACCGGAGGATGCCAGTCAGCGACTTGCAATTTTTTTTTATATAGAAAAATAAGGAGTAGCTAGTTGCTACAAAGTGATAGAACTTGCAAACTGTGACGTAAAAATATAAATAACATCAAATTTAGAATGACGCACTGCGTTCTACATGCTGTGTGTCTCCTCAAACACACGAAGCGAGGGCTGGGGATCTACCTGAAGGTAGAGTAACTTCCCTTGTTTGACCGATTGAATTAGGCGAGATCACTCCCACACACCATGAAATTACTCCCCTTAATTATTTCCGAACAATTCCTATTGTCACTTCTTTTTAACTTTATACTAGTCTAGACTGTTTATTTATATCTATGAACAGTGGTTGGATTTCGCAATTGTGCAATCTGATCAACTTGTAGCTCTTTTTCCAGCAATAACTGCTCTACCAGCATGTTCTTAACGCTCTTTGTAATAAGAGAAAAGGAACTAACATAGTGTAAACCTCCGTTAAGAAAGAAAATGCAAGAAACCCTTAACATGTATGATAAGTAAAAATAAAGATTTTTCCGTGTTGGTTATGTCCATAGATCATGTAATACACAGTTAATGCTTAAATGCACCGAAATAAACTAATCAAGCTTTTGCAATTATGAATGAACAAACGATGACATTCATGTTGTTAACCAGGGCCTGTATTCACGTTGAGATAGCATGAGACTTAGCATGATGCTAACTTAGAAGCTCTTCCAAAAGTCCTATTAAATCCTATAGGACATTGGAAGAGCTTCTAAGTTAGCATGATGCTAAGTCTCATGCTATCTCAACGTGAATACAAGCCCAGGGCCATAAGTTAATTGATAAAGCGTTCATGTTCCTTGTCGAATAAAGTCGATTTTCAGAACATTTTTGTCTTGTTCAAAGAACATTTGCTGCGAGGTGTTGTGGATGTACTTATCTGATCACTTTTGTTGTTGTTGTTGTTGGCTTACCCTGGTGGCTAAAAGACTCCAGGGATCATCCCAAAAGCGGAAGCGCTTGAACATTATGGGCAGCCACGCTCCGTCTTCGGTGGGGGATTTCGGAGACTGATGATGTTATGCTAGGAGCTTGTCATGGCTAAAGACAACCCCCGCATAACTATGCATAGCATAGCAACAGCTTGATGTAGCCTTGGTGTTCTATCCTATGCCAATTGGTCTGACACAAGGCGATGATCACTTTTAAATCTGATGTAACAACCCATGCTTAGCACCCACCCACCCTCCTCCGCGTGCTAACCTGGGATGTGTGTGGACTAGGCCGGAAAACCCCCACCTCTGAATCCCAGCAAGGGTGGCAGGAACTGAGACCTCCCACTTCAAACTTACCCCCATTTATAAATTGTGTCAACCTACACAGAATTAAAGGGGTAGTTTTGAGCAATGTTCTCTGGTGGTGTTGATTTATAATGCAAGTTCCTCCGAAGTCGGTGTGTGGCTGCGCACGTGGCCGGGTAATCACAAAAACGGTCACACGCGTAATGTTCGCATCCCTAGCTGGTGGATTTGTACCATAGTGTTCAGTGCTTCGGCTGTTGGGATGATCCCTGGAGTCTTCAAGCCAGGGCACAACGACAACAACATCAACAACATAATGCAAGTAATTAAATGCTTGTATTGTGAATTTGATTGTCCTGTGACAGAAATTAAAACTTTTTTTTATTTATAGCAAACTCTGTAACTGTTCCTAGCTCCTATCTGTACAACAAAAACATATCACCTTATATTTAAATTCTATGTACGAGTCTCTTGTCCTTGAATGGGCTGTAATGAGAGAGAACTTAAGATTTTTTTGCACGAATCATCGGTTACTTCCCTTGAGCTATAATAATCGCATCCACATACAGCACTGCTCGCAAATATATTTTTTTATAATGAAAAATAATAATAAATTGGCACACAGATTTATATTCTTCGACAAGGAGGTTATGTTTTTAGCTGTATGTTCCACACATAACATGTCGGCTCCTTGGCAAAACGAACACAAGGTATATTATGGGACGAGGTGCAGGTGTGCCATTATCGAAATGGATTTGTTCTCAACTTGTCTGCGCATGTGCGAAATCGATCATGACGTACCATCAAATGTTATCTTTTGTGTATTCGACACTAAATTGACCCTGAACCTATCGCTAACCCTATCCCTATTCCGAACCCTAACCCAAACCCTAAACCAATCCCTAACCCTATCCCGAACTCTTCGCACATGCGCAGACATGTTGAGAACGAATCCATTTTGAGAATGCCACACAGGGAAGAAAAGGGGGTAGGATTATGGGGATATACATCATGTTGTAGCAGAGTGCGCATTGTTGGTACACACGCCCAGCCACACATACCGCATACTATGCACATATGCATTCATTTTTTCTTCACTTCGTGATTGTTTTCTTCACGCACGTTATTCTCAACACACACAACAGCGCGCGCGTGCACACACACACACACACACACACACACACACACACACACACACACACACACACACACACACACACACACTCGTCACTGACATACACACTGACACGCAGAGAGAGAGAGAGGAGAGAGAGAGAGAGAGAGAGAGAGAGAGAGAGAGAGAGAGAGAGAGAGAGAGAGAGAGAGAGAGAGAGAGAGAGGAATGCTTGAAAAATATTGTGGCCATAAATGTCTTAACCACTTGTATCAAAGGCCACACAGAAATTAGAATTATAGGCGAAGTTGGTGGATGGGTGGCCGCCGTGCTATGTGCGAAATAACATTAAAGAAATAAAGTTGATGTGAATTTATCTTGAGTGCGCTTATACATATATAAGGCGGTAAAGGTCAAGATGTGCCACCCCCCCTACATTTCTCGGTTAATTGTATTTTTCCGTTTTTGCCTTTCTTACCATACATAAAGCTGTATTTTAGGAACCTTTTTAGCTAATAACCTTTTTGGAATACTAACCCTAGCCCTAACCCTAGCCCTAACCCTAACCCTACCCCCCACCCTATAAGACGGAAAAACGCAACGAACCACAACTGTGACAAATCGCGGTGTACTGCAGTACATAGTGGGGGGGTAGGGTTAGGTTTAGGGCTAGGGTTAGGGTTAGGGTTAGTATTCCAAAAAGAGAATTAGCTGAAAATGTTCCTAAAATATTAGCTCTGTAGGTACTTGTTGTGCTCATGAAATAATCGGTGAACACTGCCATGTCTTATGTCAATAAACTTTGTTTGAAACCACCACCCCTGCATTTCTCGGTTAATTCAATGTTTCCGTTTTTGCCTTTCTTACCAAAACATGAAGCTGTATTTTATGAACATTTTCAGCGAATTATCTGTTGGGAATAATAACCCTAACCCTAAGCCTAACCCTACCCCCCCCCCCCCCCCCCCCCCCCTATGTACTGCAGTACACCGCACATTTGTCACAGTCGTTCATTGCGTTTTCCCGTCTTATAGAGGGGGGGTGGGGTTAGGGTTAGGGTTAGGGTTATTATTCCAAAAAGATAATTAGCTGAAAAGGTTAATAAAATACAGCTTCTTGTTTGGTAAGAAAGGCAAAAACGGAAAAATGGAATTAACCGAGAAATATAGGGGGGTGGCACATCTTGACCGTTACCCAATTTTTTAAAAATTATGATTACTAGCGCAACGCCGAGTACTGGTAACGCCTAGTAACGGTAACGCCAAGTACTGGTAACGCTAAGTACAGCAAATTTGAAGCGATTCGGTTAAGAAACGGCGGAGTTATAAGGCCCTGTTTCCCATTGGCGCTGCTCTGAGACTGACGCGCTCTCCCGATTCTCTTCCAATTTGCTGCCAGGCTTTGCCCCGGCCACAGCAAGCCTGACAGCAAATTGGAAGCGATTTGGTTAAGAAACGGCGGAGTTATAAGGCCCTGTTTCCCGTTGGCGCTGCTCTGAGAGTGACGCACTCTCCCGATTCTCTTCAAATTTGCTGCCAGGCTTTGCCCCGGCCACAACAAGCCTGACAGCAAATTGGAACAACGGCGGAGTTATAAGGCCCGTTTTGTGTTTCAGACACACACACACACACACACACACACACACACACACACACTTGCCTTTTTATTATATGATTATTAATATGATGATGATGATGATGATGATGATGATGATGATGATTATTACTATTATTATTATTATTATTATTATTATTATTGTTGTTGTTATTACTATTCGTTGTTTTGGTTTTTTAAAAGAAAGCGCTTAGCGTTTGCATTTGGGAACTTCCCTTCGGATAGTATATGGAGCCTAGATATTATCCCTAAAAACCCTCCGCCCGTGTCATTCACACACTTATCACCCCACTCTGACAGCGTAATTACAGTTGCCTCCGATAATAGCGACGCTCTTCCACTACCAGCACCACCACCACCACCATCCCATTTTCTTTAACACCCCCCCTCCACCTCCAACCCCACATTATCCGCAAATGTGCTCACACTCTCCTATAGGGGAAGACGGGGTAAAAAGCGCATGGGCGGGTAAGAAGCCCACCCCAATTATCTCATGAAATAAAGAACATTTCAGTCAAATTTGCCCATGAGACGAATGCTAGACATTAACGCTCGTCTCATGGGCAAAATGAGACTGAAATTTGCTTCATTTCATGAGATAATTGGGGTGGGCTTCTTACCCGCCCATGCGCTTTTTACCCCGTCTTCCCCTACTATGTGACCTAGCACCACGAAAAGGGACATTAAGTGTCAAAATGACCATTCTGAGAAAATGGCGTAGTTGAAACCTTCAGACAATTCTCTTTCTAATGATATAAAAAACATTCTTGTATCCTTTTTTGGGGGGGGGGTTGTAGAGTCATGAGCATTTAAAGTTAGCAAGGTGACGTACTGTCGGACATTTTGAGAAATCACAGTCTAAAGTGCATCAACCTACAAATCTTAAAACACTTTTTGGAATATTTACATACCATATTAAAGACTATCCTTTGTGGATATTAAAGATAAGATGTTACAGAGCAGGAACACACACCCATAACTGATAAAAACGAGATTTTTTGACTTTGCAAGCCTTTTGTGAGAAACTAGCTGAGCGACTTAATGTCCCTTTCGTGGTGATGGGTCACATATAATCCCCCCCCCCCCCCAGTCATGGCAATCTTGTACTTGAGTAACCCCTTCTCATGTTTACGGATGACGTCTGATTATTTCAGGGTTGATGTTTTTAAAAATAATAAAATAATCCTAGGCTGATCCTACCCCTATCCTTCTCTCGAAATGGCAGAATGCTGCCTCTCGGTGAACATTTTCAATGAATAAATTTGAGGGGTGGGGTGGGGGGACTAAGGTACATAATAGACCCAGTCCGTATGAAAATTAGGTTTTATAATTACGTCCACTCGGCTGCGAAAACAGCGCATATGGGACGAACCATCATATGGCCGCTGCAACTAGGGTTATTAACGCCCTTGACTGCAAGAGTTAAACCCTTTGTTGGTCAGTATCCAAAAGGGCATTCACTCTTGCAAAAGGCAGCCATTCGGTGGCCTCAAATAGGTTTATTGGCGAGAGTTATGCCCTTGTTTGGTCAGTTGGGAACGCAGAAGAGGAAAGAAGAAAGAAGAAGTTTGGTCAGTACTCAAACACCTTCCCCCACCCACCAAGGGCATTCACTCTTGCAAAAAGGTGGTCGCTGCAGTGGCTAATAGACAAGACCCAGTCCATCCGCTCCTTACCTGATAATATAGTCCACCACCTTTCTGGTTGGTGACGTCATACACGCACGCGCCAACGCACGGTGCCACTGGGGTTGGAGCAGGGCGTTACCCCCCCCCCCCCCCCCCCCCCCAAGCCCCTCCCTCGCCCCCCCCCCCCCCCCCGCGACCCCCTGCCCCCGTCCGCCTGGAATTACTATGTTAAAGGACATGGGGATAGTTGGAAGCAACAGCTCTGAAATAGAAAACTCCCTGATAATCTGCGATAACTGCAGTATGGGGGATGAAAGGGGTGAACATTATAACGAAGAACAGTATAAGAATCGGGTGAAATGGAATAAAGATAACGAGGGGGGGGGGGGGGGGGGGGGGGGGAGGGAGGGAGGGGGGAGGGGGGGGGGGGGGGGGGGGGTAAACGCCCTGCTCCAACCCAAATGACGCAGGGCGTAGGAGGGATGGAGCGGAAAAATCGATTATTGAGACACTAGGCAGTGAAAACAAAAATCGATTATTGAGACACTAGGCAGTGAAAACACCGATTGTTGAGACACTAGGCAGTGAAAAAATCGATTATTGAGACACTAGGCAGTGAAAAAATCGATTATTGAGACACTAGGCAGTGAAAACACCGATTATTGAGACACTAGGCAGTGAAAACACTAATCGATTATTGAGACACTAGGCAGTGAAAACATCGATTATTGAGACACTAGGCAGTGAAAACACCGATTATTGAGACACTAGGCAGTGAAAAAATCGATTATTGAGACACTAGGCAGTGAAAAAATCGATTATTGAGACACTAGGCAGTGAAAAAAATCGGTTATTGAGACACTAGGCAGTGAAAAAAATCGATTATTGAGACACTAGGCAGTGAAAAAAATCGATTATTGAGACACTAGGCAGTGAAAAAAATCGATTATTGAGACACTAGGCAGTGAAAAAAATCGATTATTGAGACACTAGGCAGTGAAAAAAATCGATTATTGAGACACTAGGCAGTGGAAGGGTATGACTGATAAATGAAGAGAAAACCCCCCACCTGTCACTAACATGTGTATCCTCCGAAGTCGGAGTGTGGCTGCTCACGTGGCGGGGTAATCAAAAACTTGTCACACACATGATGTTCTCACCACTAGCTGATGCAGTTGTACCATAGTGTTCAAGCGCTTCGGCTGTTGGGATGATCCCTGGAGTCTTTTAGCCAGGGTACGACAACAACAACAAACAAACTTAATACGAGTCATCAATCAAGAGATATCATCTTGATAATTTCAAAACATCGGGATTTTCCTGGTATTGCAGTACCTCCAGGCTCGCCCCACTATCTCTATAGTTATTAATGTTTTCTATGTGCCTGTTCCAGATTGGAAGACGTTAAACGGACTTTCATCATCATCCATGAGTCATCACCGGGGTGGGGGGTGGCAGCGGCAAAATGTTACAATTGTAACAAATTGCGTGAGGTACCCGGGGCTCCTCGCGCAAAATGTTACAATTGTAACATTTTGACGCGTTGTAACATTTTGCACGGAAAGCCTGCGGCAAAATGTTACAATTTTGTTAGAATTGTAACATTTTGCGCGAGGCGCCCCGGGCAAAATGTTACAACGCGTCAAAATGTTACAATTGAAAATTTCAATCAAAGGTGGGCGCCTCGCGCAAAATGTTAGAATTGTAACAAACTGCGCTTGGCGCCCCGGGCGCCTCGCGCAAAATGTTACAATTCTAACAAAATTGTAACATTTTGCCGCAGGCTTTCCGTGCAAAATGTTACAACGCGTCAAAATGTTACAATTGTAACATTTTGCCGCAGGACTTTCCGCGCAAAATGTTACAAGGCGTCAAAATGTTACAACTGTAACATTTTGACGCGTTGTAACATTTTGCGCTGCCACATGGGGGCTTTTAAGAGTGTAAGCAGTTTAGGACCGAAACACTTGACTAATGGAGGGGAGAGGGGGTGTTCTTTGAAGACCTATTGTCCAGCTCTCCCTGGAGTCCTTTTACACTAAGCGTCTCTGCATAGCGAAGTTGAACTTCTGTGTCAATCTAATTGTCTGTTAGTCTGTCCGGCTAAAGCTCGAAAACCCGGTTGACCATATCGATGGCTTAGAGTCAAAACGGACTATCTTTAGATAGTCCATTGACTTATTATTGAAGTTATTGCAAAAACTAAGAACTTGTATTACAAAAAGACTGCAATTAATATAAAATGGGGATTATGCTTTTTATATTTCTGAAGTCTCTCTTTGAAACAAGTTATTAGTTTTCACAATATGTTCAATAATACGTCAATGGACTATCTGAAGATAGTCCGTTTTGACTCCAAGCCATCGATTATACTCCAGGACTTATGCAATAGATTCGTAGATCACCTAAAGTTAAAACAAAAAGAACAGAAAAGAAGATGAGATACATTGATTAAAACAGCCCAAACGCCAACAAAAACTACTAAAGTGAAAACAAAGTTCCATCTGATTTTCTGTAGGAAAGGCAGAAATATGTTAAGGTCTGGGCCGCCCCCCAAAAATTACTTTAATATGCCTACTGCAAAGACCACCTTTTGCAAGAATGAATGCCCTTGGTGGGTGGGGGAAGATGGTTGAGTACTGACCAAACAAGGGTATAACTCTCGCCGATAACCCTATTTGATGCCACTTAATGGCTGCCTTTTGCAAGAGTGAATGCCCTTTTGGATACTGATCAACAAGGGCTTAATTCTTGCCGTCAAGGGCGTTAATAACCCTAGTTGCAGTGGCCAATAGGCCCGACTTGAGCATAGAATAAAGTTGATGCAAAAGTTAACAATCTTGCGAACAGAGTTTCAACTTTTGTCACCCAACCGATCTGGGCAAGAGCCATCTTAGCATGATAATGATGATTAGTAAAGTTACATTTCCTGCCCCTTGCATGTGAAAGTGGGGTGTTGGTGGGGGTGGGGGTGGGTCTAATAAGTGCCTGCCACACACACAAAAAGCAAACAACCGAAGATATACAACACGATTATATTTGCCATGAAGTGGAGTTACAAGTTAGTTTCAGTAATAAGGAAAAATGAGAAACTGCTGCGTTGAGACCTGGATCGAGTTTCTCATGGTCGTCGCGCGAATAACTGTTACGCCAAAAGGGGCCTAAGGAAACACCCTAAACGTTTGCTAAGGTCAGATAACTCTTTAAGCTTACTCTTCACTTTTGGGAGAGAGAAAAGGGTTGCTATCAAAAGGGAGATAAGTCTGTCAGTTTGTACAAAGATTTCGATTTCATCCACGTCTATTTTGTGTGCAGAAATTAAATTCGCAGTACATTATGCCATATAACATGATGAAAAATTAAGAAAGAGCACTCAAAAATACTTTCGTTCGTTTAGTTTGCTAAAATCATCCCGTATATTGTCATGATAGACTAAAGAATAATTGCTGTAACGAGCTTGTTGTTTTTGGTCTTCCATCTTTAAAGCTAAAGTCACGTTCACGCGAGATATTTTTTAAAAAAGGCCGGAAGTATTGATATTTCCCATGATTCTTCAAATAGTTTGTCGCTTGTTACCTCGATAGCAGCCACAAAACGTTTGCGGCAAAAGTCGGCAAAAGAGGCGTTTCTTAGTACCGTTTTTGCCGATTTGCGCTCACGCTACAGCCCTTGTGAAACGGACCCCTGGAAAGGAGAGAACAGTAAAAGGGGGCGTCTGGCTCAAGACTATTTTTGCCCCCTTTTAGACACGAATTCGCAACTTTAAGGCATAAAAAAAGCAAAAAATCTAACTTTTTTAAGCCCCTTTTTAGATACAAAAACGCTACTTTAAGGGGTAAAAAAAGTAAAAATTCGTCTCCCCTTTATTCTGCCAAATCAAAAAAAAAAAAAAAAAAGCCACTACTTTTAGGGCAGAATAAAAGCAAAAAATCAGACTTTTTTTTAAACCCCATTTTAGATACAAAAACACTACTTTTAAGGAGTAAAAAAAAAGAGAAAAAAAAAAAAAAAAAGAAGAAAATTCTTTGTTAAATATTGTGATGATTTTATTCTTTCTTCACAAACACTTATTTTGTCTGTAGCCTTATTTTTAAAGGGGGTCTATTCTACTACTATGAACCGGTCTAGGCTTTCTACCGTAATTAAAGAGATCAGATAACCGTCGTCGCCTCTGACTAGACTGGAGTACTGCCAACTTGTATTTAAGCTACAGGGGATTTCCGATAACGTCAAGCATAGTGAAGAGAGGAATTCATATCATTCTCCGAATTTGAAAAAAATTCATTTCATTTTTTACATTCCTAAAAAATTCTTTCACTTTTTTTTTTTTTTTTTTTAACTTTTTATAAAACAATTTTTTTTCTAAGAAGTTACTCAAGTTCTTGTTAAGTTCTTTTAAAGTTCTTTTATAGGTTCTTAAACAAGTTCTTGTTAAGTCAACTTCAAGTTATTAATAAGTTCTTGGTAAGTCACATCAAGTATTTATTAAGTTCTAACACAAAAACTTGACAAGTTCTTATTAAGTTCTGGCTTAAGTTATTGTTAAGTTCTTATCGAGTTACTTACTTAAGTTATTGGCAAGTTTTTATTAAGTTCTAAAACAAAAAAATTATTGCATTAAAAATGGATCGGAGTCAGGTTTTAAGCTATTTGACTTTTGTTTTTCTTGTTTGTCTGCTACTTTTTCTGGTTGTACTGTTTGTACTTCTACTCGTTTTTTTAGCTTTGGTTGCATGTGTGTTTTATATAATTTATAAGACAAATAACCAACACCGGCAACCGCACCAACAGTAAGCAATACAACATCGTAATTCGTACTGTTTTGTTTGTTTTCTTCTTTTTTAACTGGCATTGTGCTTATGGTTGATTCATCTTCATTCTGAGACAGCAGTTTTTGTTTTGTTTGTTTATTCATTTTTTGTTGTCGATTCCACTCTGATAACCTTTTACCTGCTTCAACTCGTCCTGGACTCTTCGTTACCTTGGTTACTGTCTGGCTGGGGCTTGTTTGCTGTTCCGTCTGATTCGTTTGATTCTCTGTCGCGTTCATTTTTAATAGCCATAAAATCTATATGATTAAAAGTAATTAACCCCATAACAACTGGTGATAGAAGCCCGCCAAACCTATAATAAAGATCACAACTAAGAGACTCTAATGTTTTAGTTAAAACAGGATCTTGACTTAAATCATACATTAAATCCTGGCTTGAATCGAGTGGAAAAAACTGACTAACTAACTTAGTGTACAAGCCTATTACAGTTTGACCTAAACTTTTAACCATTTTAGATCCTAATTGTGCTTCGTATCTGGTGTAGTACTTTTCAATGTCAGCAGAAGACATTTGTTGAATCTGTTCTATACTAAATTCTGTTCCTAAGTATTGTTTTGTTTTTCCACACGCAGCCAGAGAATACAACTTTTCCTTTTTATTCATAACACTTGTTGACACTTCATCAGACATTACGACTTCCTGCGCATTTAACAACAGTTCGTCACAATTCATTTTTAGTTGATTTATTATTTTTGTTTTTAAAATAAAAATGAGTGCCGAAAAAACTGTTGCTAACCTTGTATATCAATCTGCTCTGATTGGTGGACTTTCTGTTGCGTACACGATGGTTGGTAAGAAACTATTGAAAATGAAAGCAGCTGACCTAGGAAAACTTGACCTAGAGGACTCTGGTAAACTAATCGCTATAATCACTGCTTCAATCGCAACAAAAGACTTTCTAGTTAAGCAAGGAATAATTCCAGAAAATATATATATGTAAAAATAAAATGGCTTCACTCGCAATGATGATTGGCGGTGCTGTAGTAAACGCACTTGCTTTTTCAGGAAGTAATTACATGTTCAGTAAACTAGAAACAAACAAGGAAAGACAAAGACATAATCGAGCAATGGAGCAATTAGCAGCAGCACAAGACGCCTATGAAAAACAAAGACTCGCTCAGTTAGATTTTATTAACAACAAATTAAAACTACAAAACCATGCAGCATACACTTTTAAGAATGTTGACGACGCCATTAAAGAGTATTATTTAGTGACAGGAGAAGACCTCCAACAGCTCCCACCACCAAAACTAAGTGACTTCTACCAACCATCCGAAAAACAAAAACTCCAGGAAATAGCTTTTATTGTAGTTGGTATGACTGCTGTTTATTTCATAGCAAAAAACGTGTAGTATTAAAATGAATGATAAACTATCTAAAATTTATTATTCACCAAAAGGTTATTGGAAAGGTTTAACTGCTATTCAAAAATTAAATCAAGCTGCTGGAGTCACTGAACAAACGGCAAAAGAATGGCTATCTAAACAAGCTATATGGCAAATTTATCTACCAGCACCTAAACGAATTAAAAGACCACACTTCGTTAACTCAACACCAAATGACACGCATCAAATGGATCTTCTATACTTACCTCATGATTTAATCAGAAGAAAAAGATTTAAATACGCGTTGACAGTTGTTGATTTAGCTTCAAGATATAAAGATGCTGAACCATTGACTGATAAAAGTGCTACTTCAGTCTCTGTTGCTTTACAAGAAATCTATAGACGTGGTCCATTAACCTATCCTCGTTTAATTCAAGTTGATGAAGGAAAAGAATTTAAAGGACAATTCAACCAGCTAATGTTAAAACACAAAGTATCTATTAAACGCGGTATTCCTGGAAATCATAGATCACAAGCTTTAGTCGAAAACTTTAACAAACAATTAGCTGAACGACTTTTCTCTTACCAATATCACAGAGAACTCCTTGATTCAACTAGAAACACTGAATGGGTTAGAAGATTAAGTAGTGTTCTGAGAGTCATGAATAACGAAGAATCTAAAGTAACAGGATTTAAACCAGTAAAAGCAATACAGAAGAAAACGATTGACACTTCGTTAGACACACCTCATGAACATTTAATTTCAAAACAGCTGATACCGTTTGGAATCAAAGTTAGGTTTCTTTATGCACCAGGAGAAGCGGAAGGAGACACACGTGTAAGAGCGACTGATCCAATTTGGAGTATTGAACCGTACGAAATAAAAAGTGTAATAGAAATGAATCCACCGGTGTATTATTTAAGAGAAACTGATACAACAACACGACCCGTTCCAAAAAGAGCCTTTGTTAAAGAAGAATTACAGATAATTCCGCCAGACACAGTTCCGATTTGATTAGACAAAAAAAAAAAAAAAAATGGGTCTTTAAATGGAGACTCAGAATAAAGAGATACTCGAGACAAAGAATTACGACATTTTATTGAAAAGATTAAGGAATGCGCAGAAAGAAATTGTTCTATTTCAGCTATTAATGGAAGACGATAAAATAGTCAGTAAATACTTGTTTGAAATTGAAAGCAAAATAATGGATACTTTATCAGAAATTTACAACAAGTTTAACCTTGAATTTGACCCAGTATAAAAAAAAAGAAACCAAAAAAAATTGACCTTTTTTTTTTTGCCTTCACAAACATTTGTACTGACTAGGAAAATCTGTTTTTAACACTAGCTTACAAAACTTCTCTTTCCTCAGTTTTTGTTTAATCGACTTTTTTTCTTCTTTTGATTCAATCACATCATTTTCATCTAGACATTCATCAAAACTATTTTTATCTTTAGTAAAAAACAAAACAACCGTCTTTAACTGTTCTCTAAAGTCTTTTAAAACTGAATTATACTTTTGTGTTAAAATCCATACACTAATTCCTGCATGTCTACCGCTAAAAGCTAACTTGGCTAAACTATTTCTTTTCTTAACAATGTCTTTTTCAGCTGAGCAATCATCAATGATAAACAAAGTTGGTGTTCCTTTAAACAGTTGATAAAAATACTCTAAACATTCGCTTAGTTTATTACTTGGATTGACTAAATAGACTTTATTATCCTCCCAAATGAACTTTCTTTCTTTATAAGACTTGTTGAATTCTAAAGTAGTACAAAAAATTACTATATGTTCAAAGTGATTTCGATAAACCGTTTGTATTAAATCTAACATAAATATCGTTTTTCCACACCCAGTCATCCCGCAAAATAACCCGCAATGTGGTTCTTTTGTAAGGAAATTTAAACTGTTCAAGTCCATTGTTTTAATACACAATATCTTTTAATCTGTTATTCTCAATGTTCAGCTGAGCATCGCATAGTAAATACACATAAACATATATTTGTTTGCCCACTTCCGCTGCTTCTTTATGAATTTGAATGTTTATTCCGCCTGACCCATCACCTACTGTTCTTCCGCTACCATGAAGTTTGTTATCATCAGTTGTTCTAAGATCTAACCACAAAGCATACTTCGAAGATAAATAATCTTCTAGTCTAACATCATGAAGATGGAGGTCTTTGCAAATTAAATCAACAGACGGATCTCTTAGTTGCCCGCCTCCACCAAACAGTTTTCTTATTTCATCAAAGTGCTGATAAGGTAAAAGACCGCTCGCAAACAATTGGTTCGGTTGCCCTTCAATCGCAGTAGTCAGCTTAGTTATTTTTGGATTATAAAACCTCTCGCTTAATCTATTAAAGGGTTTTTTGGTTTCTTCAAACAGCAGCAAAATTCCTTTCAATGACCTTGCCGATATATTCAAATCGATGTTCCAGATTGTGTCTGCTGTGTTTTTAGTTAACTTACTGTGATTTAAAATTCTGTTGTAGTATATTGCTAATCTTGACTGGTATTGTTGGGAGATCAACCGAGCTAATTCTGGATGACGAACAACATCAAACTCTAATGTGATGTCTGAAATACTATATTTTGCATTTGAATCTTCTGTCGATCTGATAACACGGGCATAGTCATTAAAAGTAAATTCATACATAAGCCTATCTTGTAAAGCTCCCTGATAATATGGTGAGTGTGTGTTCAATAGTTCAAAGTCGAGAGGAATGTAGAACCGATTACCATAAACTTGAGCAACCAACGCATCTTTATTGTTATCGTTTTTATCATCAGCATCAATTCTATGTTTTATACCATTATCTCCTTGTATTCCCTGATAAACCCGATCTTTTCTTTCATTTTCTGTTAACCAGAGGTCGCAATAACTCAAAAAGACATCTGCGTTATCTAAAGACATTACCTCTCTCCCTTCAAGTTTAATAGTAATCTTACTAACGATCGCTCTACCAAGATTAGCAACTAATGTTCTGTTCGGATCCGTCGCTGACTCCAGTTCTATTTTAAAAGCAAGACGTGCGGTACCTGGCACGATGACTTCATTACTCCCCAGACTAGGAAATCTTACTGATAATATTTGTCTTTGATCGATAGTTGAAGGATTATTACTTATCACGATACTCTGCCTGGTTCCTTTTACACCGAGTGGTTCTTTTAACCGTCTGTATGGATCAAGACTCGACCCGTATGATTGCGACATCTCTCTTTTTTTAGAAATAAAATAAAAACATAATTATAAATAAAAACATGGAAGGAAAAGAAGCAGTCCACGATTATGATGCCTTTGACGATGAAGCTGGAGATGACATGAGTGAAGACATTCCTTTATTGTCTCGTCATCGTAATCTACCATCTTTAAGACAAGAACTAGATGAAGCAGAACCAAACCCGAATGTAGAAGTTAGACCAAGGGAAGATAATATAGTAGTTGGAAAATCTCAATTTGAAATGCACTATGAAATACAGAAATCGAAAGTAATGGCTTTTCGTAAATTTATAGGTCAAGATTTATCCGATTTGTATGATCCTAATGACTATGTTTTAGATAGTGAAGGTCATTTATTTTTGAATAATAATGAATCAACCCGACTTACACACAAAAATAATCCAGCAAAGTTTTATAAAATAAGTTCACTAATTTCTCATGGCGTCCCCACTAATGATCTAAGACGTATTGGCGTTGACATAAAACCAAAACCAACCCTAAGCACGAAAGCTGTTTCTGCTCTTCAAAACACACTACAAGAACTGCCTACTGATTCCCAACTTCAATCGATTCCTCTTAGAGACTTAAGCGCAACTGCGGACCAGATAATAGAAATGGAAACTAGTTTTATAGCTTTAGAAGATGAAGAAACCCATTTAAAAACATTACATGATTCACCATTACCTATGAGAGAACTAATGGCGCTCAATTCAACATTACAAACTACCAGAGGCGAGTTAACAAATAATCTAGCAAAGTTAAGCGAACTTGATGCTCACATTGACAGAGAAAAACAGAAATTAGTTGAAGCGGACGACAATAACCTAGGGCAAGACGTGAAAGACAGAATCATGCAAAGACTAGATGATCTTCAACTAGAGAGAGCGGCAAGACTAGAAGTACTGTCAACTAACCGTGAACAATTACGAACACAAGTCAGCAGAATAAAAGAAACCATCCAAAGAATTTTACACGAAGATACAACGTTAGCAGAAAGAATAAAAACTTTATTTAGAGAGCAAGGAGTCACGATAGCGAGCGTTATGACAGCTTTAGGGTTTGCAATCTCTACTTTAGTGTTTGCTTTAACAGGAACAGGTGGTGGTGGTGGTCAATTACCTTCTCCACCTTCTCCACCTTCGCCATCAAAAGACTCTTGGATTAAAAAACAACTGGAACATTTAACGAATCTATTAAAAAAATTAGGAGAAAAAGCACTAGATGCGCTACCCGGTATATTAGGTGGAATTGTTAGTTGGCTTTTTTCTACTGCAAGCAAAGTAGTCGGTTTTATGGCTGAACACTTATGGATGCTAATAGTTTTAGTTGTAGGATTACTCTCTAGTAAAATAAAAATAAACTAGACCGGCTGCTGTTAGAAAAATAACTAGTGCTGTCTTTTCGTTTTCGTGACTGTCAGTTAAGTTCGTTGAGTTCGTTGAGTTCGTAGAGTTAGTTAAGTTCATAGAGTTAGTTAAGATCATAGAGTTAGTTAAGTTCGTTGAATTCGTTAAGTTAATATTCTTTTTTTGACTGACAGGGATTGGATGGTGTGTTCTTTGTATGATCGACAATGTAGAATTTATTTTTAAATTTTTACCAACTGCTTGATTATCTTTTGCTATAAGGATTTCGTTGTTATAGTTTACAATTGTTCCTATTTGAAGTCTAAGATCAGAGGGCAGCATGTATAATCCACTACCAACAGCAAAGTCTACTTTTGATCTTGCAAATCTTAAAACGTCTTGATACCTTTTAATGCTTGCTGGGAGGTCAACTGTAGAATTGATTGCATCTTCTAAATTAGCTAAATACTGTTTTTGTGCATCAAACCCAGTAGAAGGATCCATTATCTCAGATTTAACTTGCGCTTGAGATCCCAGCAAACACCACACGTAAGTACGAATAGAATCATTTACTCGTTCTATTCCCGCCTTTGTTAGTCCTTCAGAAGTATCAAGAATAAAAGTAGACCAAGCGTTTTTATGTTTTTGTTGAATAGATCCCAGATGAACGGTCGTACCTGAAGAAAAAGACGTGTAAGGTGGATTCCAATCATAGTTATACTTTCTGTGCACGCCCCAATAATAAAGTGTTCCCAAACCCATGATTACGATCTAACTTTTGCCTAAAGTCTGTATTCAAGTTAATGTTAAACTCATTACAAATCCGTTCAAAGGCCTTCAAGTCAATTCTGTTGTTGAACGGATTAAAAGTAGAATCATTCGGTAATGGAGCATGCAGTTCAGACAAAATACGCTTGAAAGTATAATAGAAATGAAATCTATAAACTGCTTTTACCATGACTCCAGGATGATTTAAGTGATCAGCGAAAGAAACACCACACCCTGTTGTAGCGCAAAACACAGCAAAGTTTAACTGGTTTTGATAAAACTGCATTGGATGACTAAACCATGCCTTTGCGATGTTATCATGTTTGACACTAGGATTTAAATAATGGCTTAATGGATTACTGACCTTAACTTCAAAAGAATCAACTCCCACTGCAACAACTATTGAATCAACAGCTATAGTTTTAGGGTTATATGATCCAACTGCATATTTAGCGTCTTTGTTATATTTAAAAGCATTCATTTATATATTCGTAATAAAAATGTTTATTTATATAACTGATCAAGACGAGCCAATACTTTTACAACGCCCTATTGAAAATCATGGTTCTCTAAAAGTAGCGCTCCATGAAATTTATTACAAAGTTAAATGGATTAACATAAGCGAATCCTTAAAAAACAATTGGATAAGAAAAATTACCAAAGAAGAAAGGGTTGAACTGACTATACCAGACGGTTATTACGGTTTTTGTTCATTAAAAGAGATTTTAAACGACTTCGACATTACTTTAAAACTTAATGAGGGAAATTTGAAAGTGACGATGACGTTTAGAGGTCAAAAAGGTGAAGTATTTGAATTTGCTAATGAATTGGCTAAACTATTAGGTTTTAGATTAGACAGGTTCCGTGTTACTGATAATGCACTGGAAAGTAATGCATATACGGCTGTAAAATCACTTAATCTCGGAATACATTCTTTATTATACTTTCATTTAGATATCCTGAGTACGGATAACAACTTATTTGATAACCAGCCGTCTACTGTGTTAAGAGTTCTTCCAACAGCAAAAGCGGCATACTGTGATTACGAAATTATTACATTCACTAACTTACAGTTTAAAGAATTAGTTTGTGGGGTTCACCATTCACTAAAAATAAGAATAACTGACGAAAAAGGAAAAGAAGTTCAGTGCGACAGCATGAATGCTTTATTAGAAATAAAATAATTTAGTATAAAACTATGTCGCGCGGACCAGATCAACCGGTTATGCTTGACCCTGTTAGATGCGCAACTTTAGAATTGAAGGACCTAGCAGACACAGAAGACTTTGATTTAAATGGGGAGATAGGAGCGCTGTATGGCTTTGAGTACACAAACAACGGCTATTATAAACGAGCAGAAATAAGTGATAAAAAGGTTCCTAAACTAGAGCAACTGCGTAATGTAGTAGCTGACAATGTTGGCCAGTTTGAATATAAAGTTGTTAGGGAAAGGGATAACAAATGGCATTTAATTCCATTCATTGATTGGGAAAT
The DNA here is from genome assembly GCA_017654935.2 of Phymorhynchus buccinoides. NCBI lineage: Eukaryota > Metazoa > Mollusca > Gastropoda > Neogastropoda > Raphitomidae > Phymorhynchus > Phymorhynchus buccinoides. The sequence continues at coordinate 49,667,008 of CM065680.1, forward strand.
AAAGTTTGAATTTTTAAGCCCGTTTACATTCTTTGATAATAACAAATACTTTCGCAAATCATTTAACTCAGGGCCGTTACATGTCAGTCTGATTCCACAAAACAACAGCAGAAGAGAAATAGCAATCAAACCTTATAAAAAGAGACAGTACATACTGCATAGAAAAAAGACAGTGACAAAAGATGCAGCCACGCAATTAGAGTTCATTCCTAAAATGGCTTTAGCAGACGAATTTACTATGATATTTGAACTTTCTGTTAGAGCAGACAACCCTGATTCCCTACCTGTTGGTGTTAGTGACAACCTAATGAAAGGGATTCTTATTTCTTGGCAAAACTTGGATGTTGAATCAGTGAGATGTACTATCGTTATTCAAAACCGCGGTGAAGAAATTAAGGCAGTGTCGACCAGCGATAAAGTTATATTGAGTGTTGATCCAGACAATCTTAAAGAATTAACGTACATTAATGTTACTAATTTAGATCTCATTGGGTTTTATTACACTGAAAGCATTTTGCCTGATGATCTTCTTAAAATAATAGCAAGTGCAAATTAAATGTTAAATTTTTTTTTTAAAATATAAAAAGATGTCCGTTACAGTTTATCCAAAAATACCGAAAGAAAATACTGACAAAGAAAAGACTGATGGCGGTGATGATCCTGAAATCAGAAAGTTCAGATTGTCTACCATTACAGAAATACAAAGAGAATTGGAAAAAGACCTCACTAACTATAACAGAACCAAACGAAGGTACTCTTGTTTGTTTAATACGGCAACATACTTAAATACTGGATTTGGTAGTCTAGGTGCTTTAACAGCAGGAAGCTCAGTAGGATTGTTGGCGACTGGTGTTGGATCAGTAGTAGCTTTGCCGTTAGGTTGTGTGTCGTTGACGCTCGGGTTGCTTTCAATGACAACGTCCGCTTTCAACAAAAAAATAAAAGTCAAACTTCAAAAGCATACAGCCATGGTTCAATTAATAATGGCAAAACTTAGTTCATTTCGATTAATTATCAGTAAAGCTTTGCAAGACTCTCAAATTTCGGATGAGGAGTTCAATAGACTCCAAGCAGACTACAATGATTACAAAATGCAAAAGTTCGAACTACAAAAAAAGTCAAGAATGAACTTTTCACAACCGCAAGACATAGAAGCAATAAAAAAAGAATGTGAAAAAAAAATAAACGACACATTAAAATCTGTTCTAGGGAAATAACAATAAGAACTCCAAAGGGTGCTTATTCAATTCAATATGATTACAAGTTTCGAAAGTCTACTGACTATGACACTTAGTTCTCCAGTGTCCAATTGAATACGAAAACTCAGGTGATTTAAACACACGCTTTGTATTGTTTGAGTCGAGTGATTTTTTATTTACAACTGTTGTGTTTATTTCGTGTAACTTAGACTGTATTTTTATGTTGTCATGATAAAACGTCTTGGAGTCAAACAGTGCTTCTTTATAGTTATCGTGTGTCATGACCATTTGAACAACCGGTCTAGAAATTCCTTTTGCTTTTTTAATTACGCTAGTTTGGCTGGCAATTGAATACATCTTTGCTCTCAGACCAACGTACTCTTTGATTATAGTTCCATTCAGTTCATCCTTCATCTTACCGATTACCTTTTTATTTACGGATGAATGTAATGAAGATTCACTTGGGTAGTCAGAGGTGTCATACCAGGAGACAACACCTTTTGCTGAATCTGTCTCTAAATCTTTGTAGAAGTCTTCAGTCGGAATGTCTAGAATAAATGAGTCCGTATCTGTATAAAGTACTCTGGAGTCTGGATAGAGTGGTTTAAAGTAGTCGTAAAGAAATTCTAGCATCAATAACTTAGACAATTCAAGAACAGCAAACCCAATGAAGACTGGTTTATCTAGCTTCACATTAATTTTTTTCATCATTATCCCGTAAAGGTTGTCATGGAACTTTTTGAAGTCTTGATAATTAGGTTTTGAAGTTAATTTGATTGCTTTGTTTTCTTGGGTAACTAATCTGACGTCTTTGCGTTTGTGCGGGTTTTCCATTGTCTTTCCAAAACAACTGTTGTTCATTAGTTTAAAGAAGTCTTTTTCTGAGGCGTCGGTAGCTTGAGTTCTGAGATTAGTGTTCTTCATTATATATGGTTCCATGAACTTCCTCTGAGTGAACGAAATGATTCTATGAACTGCTGTTAGTCTTAATCCGTGACGTAAATAAAATTGTAGTAATCTATAATGACAGACGTATTTTTTTTTGGAGTGTAGATTAGGCACAAGTTTAGGGAGGTCATTCCCCACTTGAAGTCTTTCAACTGCTAACGGGTAGTCATTGTGCAGGTCATGGAGTTCGTCCGGATAATCTAAGTCGACTTCTAAAATAAATCCTGTTTCGTAAGAATCTGATAATTTTAAAAGCCATTGCAAAAACTCTGCGATATTAAAATTAAAAGGAGCTGTAAACATTTTAAAGTTACGTAATGGAAGTGACTGACACATCGCCCAACCATAGAGATTGTTTGCATCTAAATACATGATATAATTTGATGGTTTAGAAGGATCGTAGTCGTCTAAGTATTTGTTGTTAGCCTTGCAGTAACCGTGTGAAGCCATAGAGATTCCCCCGCGTAGTCCGTCTTCAATCATCTGGAGAGTTGGTAGATCGGAGAGTAAGTCAATCTGTATTTTGGTAAATCTTAAGAAAGCATCCCAACTCATACCAGGAGCAGTGATATAATTAGCAGGGTCTAGACTGTAATGTTTTATACACGTTTTTCTGTAGTTCTCGAATACATCTGCAAGCAAACAAACGTCAGCCATTAAATAGGCGTCGTGGTAGTCTCCCATGGTCTGGCATTTTAACTTAATCCACGCTGACTGAGCATGGTTGTAGTCAGAGTCGCTTATATCTTTTCCTTTTAAACTAGAGTAGAATGCACCTTTGGGAGGTAATTTTAAATCGTCGAACCGCTCCCAACTACTCATGTACTCATAAGGGTATACTCCTTTTCGAACAAGTGCTGGATCAAAGTATTTTTCTGTTATAGTGCATTTGGATAGTGACTGACCTAAAGACTCTAGTGATCCCATCAGATGTTGTAATGAATCGTAAAAAGACAATTGACCTAATGTAAATGTCATGTACTTTTCTGAAGACTGAGCTATACAACTGACGGTTCTAAATTCATCAGTAACTGCTTGTAGAATTAAATGAGAGTCATATCCACGTAGATTGTGAAAGAATATAGGCAGTTTCCAATTCTTTGGTTCAAACTTTAACTGCAAATTACAGGAGTTGTGTGCTGCTCCTCTGAATTTTCCACTAATGTGATCATGGTCTCGTACTTTATAGATGTCTGGACAGTCAGGGGAGTCTTCCACAAACCCTTTTCCGCAAATCCAACATTCAGTAGCTGATTCAAATTGAATTAAATCTTCAGGTGTCATGATTAAATCTAATAAATTTAGTTGGTTAGATAGTTCATTTCGTAGTTTCATCATTCTCATTAAAAAGATTTTTGCAGCATCGGGTCCTCTATAAAGTTCAGGTTCAAAATGTATCCCATCTGATCTAAGAACAATAAATGCGAATGAACAGATTTGATGATTATTCAATAAAACAGTTTTAGGAAGATTTTTAGGAGCTGGTCCTTGATAGGGTACAATGATTGACTCGAAATCAGCATAAACAACATAAGGACTTAATTGCAGTTTCTTCCAGTTTTTAAAGAACACCTTACTTCCTTCTTTCGGAGTAATAAGTTCAGTATTACAGTCAATGGATGAATTACAATGTTTTCTATGTTCAACCGCTGCTTGAATACTTGGCATTCTTAGTAAACATCTTCGACAGAATTCTTGTTTTTCTTTGTGATTTGTAGTATAGTTTATAAGTCTGCTCATTGTTCTGATTAAAGTGTAGTGTGTTTTTGTTCCGTCTGTTACTAAGAGAAGATCAATATGTTTTTTATCAGGATCACCAATCATAGGAGAGTTCTTTGAAACTCGGATTGGTTTAAGGTTTTCTTCTACAGACCATGTGTAGATGTTAATTGAAATTGGTTTATTCTGTTCTTCAAATTGATCAACTTCGCTTAGGCTTACAGGGAAGTCGATTCCATCAAAGTTTAATTCATTTATGTAAGGTTGATAGTTAATTACTCTTTCTGCGTTCTTTTTGATATAATGAAGTTTAGCTAAAACACACCACATAAAACATTTATAATCAGTATTTTTTATGTTTAATACTGCACGCTTTAAAACAAGTTCTTTAGGTAAAGAAATAAAGGAGTTTCCTACGATTGGAGCATATTTACTCTCCTTCATTTTAATTTCTAATACCCCGCCTTCTGACCAACCAGATCCTCTTAGTTTTGCCTCTTCTGATACGTTAATGAACTGGGTGATTAAATTGTCTGCCCAGGTTTCTGTAAAATCATTATAAGAAAGAACTACTTGCTGTTTAGTAGAGACCCATACTTGAAGCTGCTCACCTTGGACTGTTTCATAATCTACGTACACTGCTAACATTACTTTAACTGGTGGTTCTATAGCTAGTTTTTCAGGTATTTGCGAAATAGCATGTTTTACACTTTTTAGTACATTTTTTGGATCAATAACTTCTAAATCCGTTTCTTTAAAAACTTTGTCTAAGTGCTCAATTATTTCATCAAGCGCCATTGTCATGTTGAGTTCCTTTTTCTAACTCAAATTATTTTGTTTAATTAAAAATAATTAATTTTGTTTCACCTAAAAGTAGTGGCTTTTTTTTTGATTTGGCAGAATAAAGGGGAGACGAATTTTTACTTTTTTTACCCCTTAAAGTAGCGTTTTTGTATCTAAAAGTAGAAGATTTTCCTCTTGAGCCAGAATCCCCCTTTAGCTGTTAAATCACGCTGTTTTTCGTGAGTAAAAACGATTGAATCACACTGTTTTCGTGAATAAAAAACGCAAAAAAATGGCTTAAATCACACCTTTTTGGGGGGGTTAAAAAGCATAAGAAAAAGGTGTGATTTTAGCCGTTTTTTAATAAATGGAAGGAGTGAAACCGAAACCGAAACCGAAACTGAGCCAGAAGCCCCCTTTAGCTGTTCTCTAAAGGTCTACATTGTTTCTGTGGGCGGCAGGAGGGCAGCAGGAGGGGTGGTATGTATGGCGCGCCAAAGATACAAAACTCTATCTAGCTGTTCGATAGAGTTTCGAAACTGTATCTATCAGTTCGATAGAGTTTGAAAACCCTATCTAGCTGTTCGATAGAGTTTTAAAACTCTGTCGAACAGCTAGATAGGGTTTCCACAAAATAACCCTATCGAGATATAGTTTTTCTATCGCGATTTCTGATTGGTACATGGCTTCAGCGACAAGTTTGTGGCCTTGGCAGGGCAGTAACCCGTGAATTTGAATAAGACGATAGGCCTAGGCCCCTACATGTAGTCAAACAAACATGGCAGCTGAACGATTTCAACGAGCGAATCTTCCCGGCGTTTCATCTGTAATTGAAGCCTATAAACGAGTTCGTAGAATGCCACCTATTAGGCTAGGTGTAGGTCACAGTCAAAGATACTAGTCCTATCTACCAATGAAATGCTTCGTTTAAAAAAAGTATCAAAATGGCGCGTTCGATAGAGTTTTACGACGAGAAACTCTGTCTAGCTGCTCGACAGAGTTTTGAAACTGTATCTAACTGCTAGCTATAGTTTAGAAACTGTATCTAACAGTTCGAAAGGGTTTTTAAACTCTGTCGAACTGCTAGATAGAGTTTTGGTCATTCGGTGCGCCATAGGTATGGTGTGGGCTAAAGTGGGAAGGAATGCGGTGAGCTTCAGTTCAAGAGGTATGGTTATAATAAATGGAATTATACGGAGAGACATGAGAGGGATGAGGGGGGGAAAACACACACAGAAAAAACACACCACCTCGTGTGGATATTTTTTTGGGGGAGAGGCAAGTGTGAAAGACTCTCGACAGATTATCTACAACGGAAATGAAGAGATAATAACAGTTTGTAAAAAATCATAAATGTTTATGCTTGATCTCTTCCGGTTCTCTTTTTAACCCCTTCAAGACTTCACTGCCTGAGACAAACATCATGACTGGCCTGGGGTTGCCTAGAGAAGGAAAAAAGAATAGCAAATAAGAAAGATTTGCAAATAAGAAGCGCAACAAAACTCAACACTGTCAATGATGCAGTTTTGAAAACCTGACTGGTTGATCCAAGTTTATTTTTCGCTTCGAAATCGTGGTTACTTGCATTACAATCAGAATCTTTTATCTCTTTATTACTAACGAAAACATTGGAGCATTTTCTGATGGCTTGTAGGGCCGATTTTTAACAAATAGTTTTTACATTTTCAACATCAAAAATTGAAATAGAAGTGCCAAACATAAGTGAAGCGAAAATGAGAGACTTAGTGGGATTTTTTTCACGCCAGAGGGCATGACGCTCGTGTGGGGCTAATCCTCTCTATATTCTTAGTTGGGGATAAAGAAAGAGAGAGAGAGAGGGAGGTGTCCCACCATTTCTCTCTCTCTCTCACTACGCCCAACTAAGAAAATCGCGTGATCAGCCCCTGGTGCATTGACTGCCCTCTGGCGTGAAAAAAATCGCCATAAGTCGACCATTAGAAGAGTGATGAAGAGAACTAACACGCAAAACGTGGTTTGGGTTGAAAATAACATGGATTTAGACAAGTTTTAGACTCAGAAATCGCTGTTCTGAGAATACTCGGAATTAGGCCCTGACTGGCGTTCTCCTGTTCCGAGTATACTCGGAATTCGCCCGGAATTAGTTAACAAGTTTCTGTAGAGCTTTGGAATGGTGGGGGTAGTGAAGGAGAGATGAGCAGGGATGACTAACAAGCTACCCAATCTGAAACAAAAATTAATGCTCTCCACGTCATAATGTCACCTCGACTCCGAAGCACAAAACGTTATCCAATTTTCAAATGCTGCGGGTATCCTCCCGAATGAGTGTTCACAATAACGTCAACGATCTATCCCTTACACACACACACACACACACACACACACACACACACACACACACACACACACACACACACACACACACACACACACACACACACACACACACACGCACACACAAACAAACAAAACACACACACACACACACACACACACACACACACACACACACACACACACACACACACACACACACATTATGTCGATTCCAAGTCGCTTATGCGCTTAAGGCTACATCCATTCTACAATTTGTATAAACCTAATGGTTACTGTGATCTACTTTCATGGTTCATGTTGAATCAAAATTCCCTTGTCATAATGACGATGCCTATTGTCTTATTGATCAAAGAGAACAGTTCTTAAGTGAATCTTTACCTTTGTAGCAAGTACACCTACGTGGGTTTTAAAACATTTAGTAGTTTCCGATGAGATATAGAGATCGACACGCAGCCAGAAAGACAGAGAAACGGCAACTAAGAAAGACAAAAAAAGAAGAAAAGCATAACCAATAGGCCTATCATATCACATCCTACCATATCATATCATATCATATATCATATCATATCATGACAATTTAGGCTTAGAAATAGACTGAAGACCGATATGTTATGTTTCGTTTTCTTTTGTTTAGGGTGTGCAACCACGACAGCTAAAACCGTACGAATGTACGATACGATTCGATCACGTGATCTCGAAGCGCGAATCACATGTTCTTGGAGACCATGTGATCGAATCGTATCGTACAGTCGTGCGATTTTAGTGCACGTGTGGCTGGCCTTTTACTTTGGGGGGGCTAACTTTCTATTCTAAAATTGGTTTGGAAACAACAGGCCACTGCCAGCTGCACTCTCATCTGTACCGCCTCAAGATATCCCACACAAACGAATGCCCATGTGGGACGGGTATCCAAGACCCCGAACACATTCTACAGTACTGTCCGAACTATGCCGGCCCCAGATCGACTGTATGGACAGTTTCGACAGACATGCAGACGAAGCTGTGGGGAACAGAAAACGACCTTCAACAAACCGCCCATTTCATCAAAACCATCAAAATTCGGCCATCAGCATTTTCGGAACGCAGAAGAAGAAGGTTTGGAAGCAAAATCTGTTTGGCTTAGGACAAAATAGGGAAAAGGGGTGGAAGAGATGTCTTTCCGCGCCAACTAAAATAGTCGAGCAAAGCGCCTTGGAACTTTCGCATGGCTCAACTTCAGATACCTTGATACGATGAGGCAATAGCAATGGAGACGAGGTTATCGCCCCTGTTTAGGGCCGGAAGACAACCGTCATGGCGGCGCGGGGGGGGAGATGATTGTCATCTAAAAAGTTGAAGCTGTTGATTCAACCACGCCAACTAGTTTTCTATTTTCCCAGGAGGGGAGAGAGATAATGCTGGGAAGGAAAACAGATCTGTGAGGAAATTTGTCCAAACTGTACGCCAGTAGCGATGCCCAACGGTGATAATGTTACAATCTGTCGTGTTGTTTGGTGAAAAACGTCGTGGACGAATTGGCCTCCCGTCTCGTGCCGCGAGACTACTTGACTCGTGTCAGTTTCTTTGCCCGTGCAGACGATGTCTACTGGTGATCACTGAGGTGGGGGTGTTCTCCACACTACTCTTCCTGATTACCAGTAGGCGTGATTTTGTGGGGACAATTTGTTGCGCTAGTGGTGTTGACTTTGGCTAAACATAATGTGTCACTCGAGCTTAATATGTACCTGTGCGTGACCCAAAGGTGCATCGAGAGAAAGGGAAAAAAAAGTACAGTTTTCTCAAATGTTCTTCCTTGCCATACCTTACCCAATCCATTCTGTCTATCTGTAATAATTTCTCAAGCGGTATTAAAGCCATACTATATAAACCCGTGCTCCGCACGGCAGCATGAACCTTCTGCGTTAGATGTACATTATTGAATATAGCAAAACCCGTGCTCCGCGAGGGGCCCCTCTCCTTTAAAAAAAAAAAGATGAAATTTGGGCAGTAAGGATTGACCCTATTCTAAATGTGTCACAGAGAAATCCCACAATATTGCAGATTAAATCTTGTCTGTAGCCAAGCAAGTTTAATTGAAATGTTTGGCTCCAAGGTGGCTGGCGGCGAAAGGGTTAAAGATGAAATGGTTTCTATGCAACTCATGTGAAGCATTCTTGCATAAGGTTCAATACACATAGACCTACTTTGCAAAGCCATGGTTTCTTCTTTGTAGTATTACTACTCCGTCGACTTGTATCTGGTTTCTCTGCAAACGAAGTTACATTTGCGCACACCTTTGCTTCTTTGTCTGCCAGTGAACATTGTCGCTAGAACTGAAGTAGTTTACAGATTTTGAGGAAATGTGATTGGGAATTAGGACGCCCCCTCAAAGAACTTTAATTTTAAAAGTTAATTACTGACACTAAGCAGGTTATGGTTTTGGCTTCATCTGTCTCTGATGTGTATTTTGGGCTGCATCTCGTTTCAGCGCCCTTCGTTCTATCAAACATTACTTTTGGGGTATTGTTCTCCAGTCATTGTAAAAAGTTTCGGCCAAGATTTCAATGTTCAATTTCAAAGTATGACGCTGGTGTTAAAAGACATCATTCCATTTTGATCAATTTTGTTGTAGGGGAAGACGGGGTAAAAAGCGCATGGGCGGGTAAGAAGCCCACAAGATCTCATGAAATAAAAAAAGAAAAGAAATTAACGCTCGTCCATGGGCAAAATGAGACTGAAATTTGCCTCATTTCATGAGATAAACTCCCCACGCTCCCGGGGACTTGTCGGCGAGTGGCGCTTTGCAGCCAAGCGTGATGATTCCGTATTTTGTTGGTTCATTTGTAAAATTGTAAGCTGATTACAATTTTTTTTTAAAACAGACAAAAAGAAAAGAAAAACCCGCATGAACTCATTTTGATGACTTGTTGTTCCTGTTGACGTTTAGGTAATTCTTCTAGAGAGATAAGCCAGGTCATTACGATTGTACCAACGGTTTACTTCTAAATAGAGTTTAGTGATCTGGCTGATTCTTTACAACAAATCACTGTGTCGTTTTATGCCAATAGATTGTCGGATTAGCAGTTGTAAAATTATTGGATTATAATGTAAACTTGAAAAGGTAAACGGGAATGCACTCACAAAGACACTGTTCAGTCAACGCTATAAGGTATTACCCCGCCCCCCCCCCCCCCCCTCAAATGTCATTATTTGTCTTCCCACCTACCCCCTCCATCCTCCCTACCCCTTACCTGACCTCTCGACACCTAATGCCACGCGTGTTAAGCCTGCATACCCCGAACTGTATTATCAATTAAACACAGGAACGACAGCGAACTTGTCAACTGCATTAATAGCGGTGCAGCTAGTAATAACACGAAGGCCACACCCAGTGAAAACAGGGTCGAACTACTGTTCAAATCATTCTCTTTTTCCCCCCCTTCACCACACAGACAACTGGGGGACAGCAGTGCCGTATCCTCTTGGCAGACACCGAGACTGAACATGGAGGGCGACTGGCGCCAAGGGAGATAACTGTGCCCTCACCAGGGCAATGGTGTAATGGTGATCTCCCTCCATTGAATTTCCACCCCGCTCTTTACACCTTTTTCTTCCACGTTTTTCTCCTTCCGCCTCCCTCTTAGTTCTTCTTCTCCTCATTTCTTACCCGACGTTTATGTTTTTATCCTGCCTGTTTGGTCTCATAAACTCAAGCTAGACTAGGCTACCACTCTCCGTTCTGTTCTCTCAGTGCCACCGAAGATAGTTAGGGTAAGTCTTGGGTAGTGCCAGCATTCACCCGGTTTTGCATTGTGAACTGCGAGTGACGTGCGAACTTTTGACAGGTGTGTTCGATTGGGATTTGTTTTGGGGGTTTTGTCCACAATTATTGCACGACACGCACACACAAGCGTGCGTACACGCACTCAAAAATATATGCACACACACACTGACACACACACATACACACACACACACACACACACACACACACACACACACACACACACACGCGCGCGCGCGCACGCACACGCACACGCACACACGCACACACACACACACACACACACACACACACACACACACACACACACAAAATATGTGTGTGTGTGTGTGTGTGTGTGTGTGTGTGTGTGTGAGAGAGAGAGAGAGAGTGTGAGAGAGAGAGAGAGAGAGAGAGAGAGAGAGAGAGAGAGAGAGAGAGAGAGTAACAAATAGTTTCATGTTTAGGCCTCTGGCCCATAACAATATCAGCTGAAAAACAAAATATGTTTTTTTTTCAAAAAACACATCGTGCAGCTTTTACATTTCAGAGGGAGAGAGAGAGAGAGAGAGAGAGAGAGAGAGAGACAGAGGAGAGGAGGGGGAGAGAGAGAGAGAGAGAGAGAGAGAGAGAGAGAGAGAGAGAGAGAGAGAGAGAGAGAGAGAGAGAGAGGTCGGAAGTTGGAAAGTTTAATCAAAAGGCCGAGAGAGAGGGAGAGAGAGAGAGAGAGAGAGAGAGAGAGAGAGAGAGAGAGAGAGAGAGAGAGAGAGAGAGAGAGAGAGAGAGAGAGACTTGAGATAACTCCCAAGTTTCTGAGCTGGGCCAAACAGAATTCGCACGCGTAAGGCACTGAATTAGATTTATCAGGAGGTTCGGCAAAAAAACAAAACTCTGTGAGTGCCACCGCCTCTGATAGGCATCCACGGTCCGAGTGGAGACAATGGCACCATTGACACTGCAGCAGACAAGAAGCTGGGCCTGACTCCAAGAGAATCGGCTTCGGGATAAAAGACTGGGTTTGCTAGCTGCAGCAAAACAAAACGCCACGGCACTGTAAACTAAGCCAGTCGAGAGAGAGTTGAGGAAAACATCTATTGGTGGGGTATGAAGATTGCAGAGATGTTTGCAAATTGGATAATTTTCAATAATATTGAAATACATACATCCTTAAAACGAAATAAATTATTTAGCTGAGCAAAAGCAATGCTTTGGCCAGTTTGGAACCTACTGGGAAATTTAGCATGAAACGTATTTCACGTAGACATAGTATTTTAAATGGTCTAGGCCTGCAACCCCTGCAAACTTTGCAATGGTTAGCCATCATTGTAGCTCGATTGAAATTACTAATGTGCAGAAGTACAGTTTAGACTGTAAATGTGCTAGTTCCAATGCAAAGTCAAGCGTCAAGTAGGCTTAGGTGTTATTTAATGACATTAAACATTAAAAGGATAATTTATGGACCCAATGACCGTAAGTTACCAACGTAATCACAGAGAGAGAGGGAGGGGGGGGGGGGGCAGGGGGGAAAGAGAGACTAGAGCAAGTAATTAAAGTCACTTGCCAGCTAACGGCTTCTCTAACCTCCCCCCCCCACACACACACACAGCCAGGTATATCACCTGCCTCCAACAGCGACTGTGCAACATCTTATCACCAACAGTACGGACAAGCAGTTCTGGCAGACGACACTTTGATGGTACAAATCATTGACAACACCCGCACATCACCCCCTGCTTTGCCCAGTGAGCCCAGACCGTTGCAGCAAACACGTAATGACTGGCCGGCGTGGCATTCTCAAAATGGATTTGTTCTCAACATGTCTGCGCATGTGCGAAGAGCTATGGATAGGCTTAAGGTTAGGCTTAGGGTTAGGGATAAGTTTAGGGTTTGGGTTAGGAATAAGGTTAGGAATAGGGTTAGGGATAGGTTTAGGGTCAGTTTAGTGTCGAATACACAAAATATACAATTTGATGGTACGTCATGATCGATTTCGCACATGCGTAGACATGTTGAGAACAAATCCATTTTGAGAATGCCACACGGGTTTGGTTGTAATATCTGTGTTGCCCCCCGTGGGGATACCGGTGTTGTTTTGGTATAAATAGTCCCCCCACCTTCTGGAAGTTCTGTGTTTGTAACTTCCTCTAATCTGTCACTCTCTTTGACTCTGCCTTTTCCCCTTTGCTTACTGTCATCTACTATCTTTCTGCCTTACCGGTCCATTCTCCTGCCTTTTTTTCACGAAACACTTTCAAAAAGATTTCCTCCACCCGAAGTCGAACTTGCTGAGCCTAACTATTTTTTTAGTTAGGCGCATAACGGCAGCATGACGCATCTGCGCTCATAATTGACAGGACTGACTGAGCGATCGAAGAAGAAGAATATATGTGTTGGAGGGGGGAGGGGGAGGGGGGGGGGGGGGGGGGGGGGGGGGGGGGGGGAGGAGGGCTATCAGTTTCAGCCAGCACCCACCCCTGTCGTGCGAACGAGGCAGCTCAGGTAGACATGGGGCACACCAACGATTACCACCTACCTACGTCCCTTGCCTGTTTTCGCCTGTGGAGGAAGGGGAAATCAATCAATGACACGAGTTTTGTTCCATTTAGGCCTCGTTTATTGCAAGTCATTATCGTCTTCAGTCCCGCCACATCATCAGCAACAACAGCGGTTTTCAACATGAGAATTCATTGGTTTTATTTGGGCCTCGATGGACTAACAGGAGGAGAGGGGGTGAGGCTGTAAACACAAAAGTGATAAAGATATTAGGTAGCCAAAGGGTTTACTGATATTCACTCCGTGTGCGTGCGTGCGCGCGCGCGTGTGTGTGTGTGTGTGTGTGTGTGTGTGTGCGTGTGCGTGCGTGCGTGTGCGTGCGTGCGTGTGTGTGTGTGTGTGTGTGTGTGCGTGTGTGTGTGTGCGTGTGTGTGTGTGCGTGTGTGTGTGTGTGTGTGTGTGTGTGTGTGTGAGAGAGAGAGAGAGAGAGAGAGAGAGAGAGAGAGAGAGAGAGAGAGAGAGAGAGAGAGAGAGAGAGAGAGAGAGAGAGAGAGAGAGAGAGAGAGAGAGAGAGAGAGAGAGAGAGAGAGAGAGAGAGAGCGCAATCCTAGCACTGCTCCCTCGATTTCACTAGTGGTTATACATGAAATGACGGGTGACGACGATGATGATGATGATGACGACGAGGACGACTGTGCGACGATGATGATGATGAAAATTAGGAAGCGGTGAGAAGAAAATGTAAAACCTTCTTTGCATGTCCTAATAAAAAAAATTGCTATTAACATAATGATTGTTCCAAGGATGACAATGTCTATCCAACATTAAGGA
>CM065680.1:49686038-49693538 GCA_017654935.2 Phymorhynchus buccinoides
CCCCCTCTCTCTCTCTCCCTCTCTCTCTCTCTCTCTCTCTCTCTCTCCCCCCTCTCTCTCTCTCTCTCTCTCTCTCTCTCTCTCCCCTCTCTCTCTCTCTCTCTCTCTCTCTCTCTCTCTCTCTCTCTCTCTCTCTCCTCTCTCCAACTCCACCCACTCTCCCTCATTATGTATTGTGGCTTAAGGCCAATGTGCATTAAAACATGTTCAGTGTTCAGTGCTCTCTCTCTCTCTTTCCTCCCCCTCTCTCTCTCTCTCCCTCTCTCTCTCTCCAACTCTAGCCACTCCCCCTCATATGTATTGTGGCCTAAGGCCAATGTGCATTAAAACATGTTCAGTGCTCAGTGCTCTCTCTCTCTCTCTCTCTCTCTCTCTCTCTCTCTCTCTCTCTCTCTCTCTCTCTCTCTCTCTCTCTCTCTCTCTCTCTCTCTCTCTCTCTCTCTCTCTCTCTCAGCGTTTGCGCGTGTGTGTGTGCGCGCGAGTGCGTCTGTAGTGAATGGCACGACAATGCAAAAGAAGTCCATGAGATAGACGTGGTAAGGACAAACTAAACAGGTCGATCTCTGACAAAACAATGGAAGTGTTTGTGTGCAAGTTGTGGGCGGGGGTGGGGTGGGGTGAGGTTGTTTTCCAGAAGAGATAACACGACACAGTGGACTTCTTCTTCTTCTTCTTCTGCGTTCCCAGGCCATATGGCCATAATGGGCAAGGTACGTATGTGTCCGGTTTTCAGTTTTCACTGGTCTCCCCGCTGCGCACAGCTGACACATTCAGATTTTGGAGGAGCTCAAAGGAGAAAAAGTATTTGGATGATTTTTTTGATTTTTTAAAGGCAGGAGAATGGGCCAATAAGTCAGAAAGATAGTAGATGACAGAAAGCAAACTTAAGAAAAAAAGGCAGAGTCAAAGAGAGTGGCAGATTAGAGGAAGTTACAAGCACAGAACTTCCAGAAGGTGGAGGAACTATTTATACAAAATACCCCCCGGTATCCCCACGGGGGGGACACAGTGGACAGAAGACAACAGGGATACATCCCGGTTGGCCCTTTCCCAATTCGCCGTAGGCCCATGTCACATTATCGCATGCCATTATATTTCAACTTGGTGCCATTCGCCTACTTTATTTATAAGTCGAACGGCCAAGTGAGCGCGTGCGTATAGCCTAAACACTTGTTTGTATGCCATCACCATCTGTTTTAGATAACGGGTGACTGTTTTCATAATCATACACAGTTATTAATTATCCATGCTCTGTCATAAATTCTCGCGTATCGTCGAAAAAGTGGTCATGTGTTTTCCTTTCTTGCCACTTGAGCCACGCGCCGCCGCCGCCCGGAATCTGTCATCGCTAAGTGTGTGCACCCGTAATGATGACGTCATTGATAGCTGTGTTTTGCGTCGCGGAGTCTGGCAGGTGATTCTGGGAGGTATAGACTTGGCAATCTCTTGGCAAATGTCGGAGTCGGGCTTTTTCCGGAGACTGAGAAGCTTGATTCATCAGTTGTAGGGCAGATAGCATCGAGAGAGAGAGAGAGAGAGAGAGAGAGAGAGAGAGAGAGAGAGAGAGAGAGAGAGAGAGAGAGAGAGAGAGAGAGAGAGAGAGAGAGAGAGAGAGAGAGAGAGAGAGAGAGAGAGAGAGAGAGAGAGAGAGAGAGAGAGAGAGAGAGAGAGAGAGAGAGAGAGAGAGAGAGAGAGAGAGAGAGAGAGACAGAGAGAGAGACACAGAGAGAGAGACAGAGAGAGAGAGAGAGTTCCATCAGGGGAAGACAAGAGAGAATCTTTTTGTTGTCGCGAGTGGGCATATCCACTCACGCCGTCTATGAAAACTTCAGAAGAAGTGTCAGACTGCACGAGCCTCGGTTACCTCCGACAAAGCTGGGCTTTCACAACTCTGCCCCAATCCCCAAGATGCGATCGCTTCTAATGACACAGATAAGCCGGCAGCGGTGTTTACCCTCCACGCTCCAATTTGTTTTGAGGAAGAACAGTTTTGGGGCACCATGCAGTCGTTACAGATAAGTTTCTAGGATCCGTCGCCGAGATTGTCTCTGAATAAGGAATCACAGTGGCGTCACCCAATGGTGTTTGAAGAAAAAAGAAACAATCTTGTCTGACAAATGTTTTGGTTTGTTGTTTTACAGAAACTCGGAATCGCCCCCTGAATGTCAAGTAGAAGGGAAAATATATATATCTAAGTTAAGTTTAGTCTTTTATTATGCAAATTGTGTGTGTGTGTGTGTGTGGGGGGGGGGGGGGGGGGGGGGGGGGGGGGGGGGGTCATTTATGCTCCCAGTGGATTTTTATATTTTTGCCTGTGATAGAGTGGGCTTTTGCTTGTGAAACAAAGAGGGGAAAAAAGGCCTTTATAGAACGCAATATATCACATTCACATACACGATGGAATAAATGCATTGTCATGAATTCGACAATCGATCTGTTTGTCTGTGTCTATGCATGAGTATTTGCGAAAGAGAATTAAATTATGGCTCGAAGACCATTATTATACACACACGCGCAAGTGCGCGCGCGCGCACACACACACACACGCGCACGCACGCGCGCATACACACACATCTTTAATGGAAGGGCGTTAATACAGAGAGAGAGAGAGAGAGAGAGAGAGAGAGAGAGAGACAGAGAGAGAGACAGAGAGAGACAGAGAGAGAGAGTGATTGAAGTGGAGAAAAAGCGGGGGAGGGAACGGAAATGAAAAGTTAGAGGAATCTTAAGAATGGTTAAAAAAAAACCCCACGTACAGTACTAATTACTTTGTAGTTATTATGGTAAGCGAAGAGAAATATAATCCAAGTATTTTCCCACGCACCCACCTTCGCCTAGTCCGCCTATCTCTTTTACAACACAAATGTTTGCTTGATTGCCACTTCAGTCTCAGAAATGTTCAAAATCGACTTCAATATAATAAATGTATGTCACCAAGTAAACTTGCGTTTCTTTTGATGATCTAACAGCCACTACACAACATTTTAAAGCCGGGCTTGGTATTCTTCCCGCTCTGATTAGTTACATTGATTACTCGTATGTGTCAAAGTCCTTGATCAGACAAATTTGACGCAGACGCGAAATAAATTAATTGGAGAAAAGTGGGTAAAGGCAGCACGAGCATCGCGCAAAAGATTGCTTTCATACTGGCATCAAAGCCAAGAACTGGAGGAGTGGGTGAATGTGCCAACGTAAGAGATGGGGGTGGGGGAGGTTGCACAGAGGCACCATTGTAGCCTGTAATGATACCGCCAAAGAAGACGTTGTCTCTGCTGTTCTTGAAGGCGTCTTCACGGGCACCGGAGTTGCTGTCAGAACCCCGCCCGCTCCCAGCCCCCTTCGCCGACTCGATGGGACGCCTGAGTGCTTATCAATTAACGTGTTTTTCATACTGTCCTGTTATCCCCTTTTAGCCTTTGAGGCGAAAAGAACTCGAGAAGCAATCCATTTCGATGGAGACTGCAATAAAATTAAATTGCAGTCAGTGGTTTTGAAACTGGCTTGCTGGCTTCCTGGATCATCTTTATTTCTCTGATCCTTCCCACACCTACATACTGTACTTTCAGGGTTACAAGAACCGGACCAGTTTTTAAACAATGAAATTATGTTTAACGTCCTCCGGTCTGGAACAGACACACAATTATGGGACATTAGCTATAAATATGGTGAGAACGATCCTGGAGGCAATGCCCGGAGGCAGTATAACACCAGGAAAGTCCCGAATTTGTAACAATACAGATGTAAATTTTAAACAACGAAAAGCTGCAAACTATATTATGCTGCAGACTTGGAAGCAGCTACGCATTGCAAATGGCGACTTAGAGAAGTAACAAAATGTCATTGTCCGTCACCGAAGGTAACGGACTTTGCGATGGGCTGGTTTGTATTTTTGTTTGTTTGTTTGTTTGTTTGGGTTTTCTTCTTCTTTTTTTCTGTCTGTCCCAAGGATATCTCCCGAACCGCTTGACCGAATCGCGTCAAATTTTGTGTGAAGGTGTGCCTCCTTAATAGAAAGAGATCGGCGCAAACCATTTTGCCGTCGTGACCTTGACCTTGACCTTGACGTACGACCTTGAAAACCGAAAATCTATTTTTAGCCATATCTCGGGCACCGATCAACATAGGATGTTGAAACTTGGTATGAAGGTGGTTTGGCTTATGCCCGTTCTGATGATGGCATACCGATCAAGGTCAAAAAGATCGCTGGAGCCTGAAAATCGGAGGGTCATTTTTTCTCCTTCTGTCTGTCCCAAGGATATCTTTCGAACGGGTTGACAGAATCACGTCAAATGTTGTGTGCTGGTGTGTCACCATGAGAGGAAGGCATCCGCGCAAACCATATTGCCGTCGTGACCTTGACCTTGGCGTACGACCTTGAAAACCGAAAATATTTCCGGGGCCATAACTCCCACACCGTTAGTGTTAGAGTCTTCAAATTTGGCATGAAGGTACTTTGGCTTATGCCCGTTCGGATGGTGGCATACCGATCAAGGTCAAGGTCACGGTCCGGGCGATCAGTAAGCCTTGAAAGTGGTAGGGGTCTACATATTGGGTTTTAAGCCATATTTTCCACATTCCTACTTGACAGAAGCGCTTCAGATTGTGTGTGGTACTGTATACCCTAGAGAAGAAAACATCCGAGCATAAATAATTATCATGCTGACCTTGACCTTGAAGTGTGACCTTGAAAACCGAAATTTCCTTCTTTGCGCTATATGTTTCTTCTTCAAGCTGTATCTCGTGAACTAGAAGACAGAATCCCTTCCAATTTTGTGTCAGGATGTGACACTCTACGGGGTGTCGCAAGTGCGTGGTATTGCTGGTGACGGACATGTCTGCCGCTCGGCGACGCCCTTGTTTTGTTTTAAAAGTCAGCCGACAAGTTTTCAGGTAGGAAAAAGAAAGTGGGAAACGAAATCAGAATAGGGAATAAAGTTCTACCAAAGCATCGATGGAATGGAAGATGGTGAAATTTTGAATCAGTGCACTGCATCCAAATGATAATTCCAATAGATAATAAAAACTCTGACGGTTTATTTCCCTCGTGACATTGTAACTGTTCACAAAATGTTATGAACATCGGTCCACGTTTTCACATCAAATGTGCAAAGAGCAAAAAGGTATCAATTAGAATTAATGTTAAATACTGTATCAAAATATCAATCCAGATTCTATAAAACAGTTACATGAAGGACGATGGTATTAGGGCCCGTATATACATTAGCCCTGGTTTTAGGGTGACAATCAAAAGCCGCTTCCAACTTTTATCAAAATACGTTCAGATTATTATTAACGATTTCTTTCAGATAGAGACAGGTAGGTAGACACATGAATACATGTTGGGCGTACAAGAAAAATACCCCCCAAAATGCACTTAAAATGGAATTATGGAGATATACGAACCCCCCCCCCCCCCCTCCCAACACACACAACTTTCAATAATAACAGATGAATGATTTTTTACAATTTAAGGACAAAATGGTACCGCTGTCATATTGAAGCTGTAGGGAGTGAAAAGTAGTCTACAACAACTAAAGGACAAAACTGAAAAGGGCGAATTTTCTTGGGCAGCGATTTAATGCTCCAAAAAAATAGATGATTTTGACACAAAAAACAGATGCTTGTGGCAAAAGAAAAGACCATCTAACCCTAACCCTATCCCTATCCCTATCCCTAACCCTAACCCTATCCCTAACCACGGAAAGAACCAAGAAATAGAGCAGGAGGGTGTAAATCTACATATTTGCCGATAAATTGATGTACAAAGCCACGCACTTATACTATTTTTTTGCTGGAACCATTCCTTTTTTTGGTTAATAAATTTTAAGTCATTTTCTTGCCTCCCAATTTTTTTATATTTATGTTTTACTTTTTCTTCTTTCCTATCTTTGTATACAGTAGCCCATAACCAAAGTGTCATAATTCTGAAGCACTTGCAGGAGGACACCTTCAAAGTCTTGTGTGGTCCCTCAAAAACGGAAGAAGATGAAAAGTCTGCTCCCTATCACTGTTCTACCCACAAAGGTTATTAACACTTTCAGATCTGTGGTTCTACCAGCGCCTTGCAGGTTACAAGCATCACTCATCTTATCAACGGACAAGCAGTAAGCAGACTCCCTTCTGCGGGGATGTCATGGCAGTGCTTAGCGGGGTGGTTCCGACGGAACCTCCCTTTACTCTCTCTCTCTCTCTCTCTCTCTCTCTCTCTCTCTCTCTCTCTCTCTCTCTCTCTCTCTCTCTCTCTCTCTCTCTCTCTCTCTCTCTCTCTCTCTCTCTCTCTCTCTCTCTCTCTCTCTCTCTCTCTCTCTCTCTCTCTCTCTCTCTCTCTCTCTCTCTCTCTCTCTCTCTCTCTCTCTCTCTCTCTCTCTCTCTCTCTCTCTCTCTCTCTCTCTCTCTCTCTCTCTCTCTCTCTCTCTCTCTCTCTCTCTCTCTCTCTCTCTCTCTCTCTCTCTCTCTCTCTCCCCATCCCATGCCTTGTTGACACTAATGTGGCAAACTGGGCCTTGGTCTTCTTCATCTTCTTCTTCATATCAGGCTAGTTGGTGAGGTAGCTCCTTTTGCTACTATACCAGTCTCTTGACCGTTACGTATAGGTTGGGGCAGTGGCTTGCTGCGGAGAGAAGTGTTGGGGAGTCCGGTGTTGCATAAAATATTTTAGCCATGAAAATAAATACTCTTTTCCTCATTCAAATTGTTTGTTTGCTGGGAAAGATTCGCCCCTAAATACATTCAGAGGCGTCTTGTGGCATGCAGGAAGAACAGAGAACAGGGAAGAACATCGTTAAATATTGAGAAGTCAGGGATATTTTTTTTAATACGTATTATTATTTATTTTTGTTTGCACAGACGGTTGTTTATATCGTCCGCCATGTTGGAAAATACGAAACTAAGTGACATGCCTTTGCATATCGATTTATCGGCAAAAATGTAGATTTACACCCTCCCGCTCTATTTCTGGGTTCTTTCCATTGTAGATTGAGCGCTTAAATATCAATATTTAAAAAAAATAGTTGACTGATTTATCACATGAAAGAAGATTGTTCTAGCGCGTTTTTCAAGGGTATTTATTTCACGGTAGGTACTTATTTCTCATAACACCGGGAGAGAAAGAGCGGAAGAGATTAGCGATGGGTATGGAAAGCTGGGGGGAAGATTAATGAGACCCTGCCCCCTCTGACACCTTGCTCATCGATTATCGTCGGTGTGCGCTAACTGAGGATCTGAACGTTTAGCCCGCTCACTTCAATCGGTGCACTCTGTTCCCAGGTACGTGTCAGTGTTGGGGGGTGGGGGTTCTGGTTGAAGAATGGCCTGAATGGCTTATAGCTTCAATGGTGATGGAACTTTGCTGCTAAACGCTTATGTCTGTCTGTCTGTCTGTCGCTGTCTGTCTGATTGTCTGTCTGTCTCTGTCTCTGTCTCTCTCGCCCCTCCCATCTCTCTGCCTCTCTTTCTGACCTCTCTCTCTCTCTCTCTCTCTCTCTCTCTCTCTCTCTCTCT
>CM065680.1:49698538-49713538 GCA_017654935.2 Phymorhynchus buccinoides
CAGACAATGAATGGTGGCCCCCCCTAAATCATCGCTAGTCGTTTGCCCCGCCATGCCTCGACAGAAATATGAAGACAGGTATCTCGCCAACAATCACTTATGAACGCCTAATCTCCGACCCCTCCCATCCTACCCCCCTCCATCCCGTCCACTTCGCCCACCTAGGTCTATCTGAAGAGTTCACAAACAAACATCACCAACGCCCCCATGACTACAGGTCACATCGATGTGCCCCCGCATCTGTGTGTCCTCCCGACTATTATCTGTCACTCTCATCGTGCCCCCGTCTCTATAGGTGAAGACGGGGTAAAAAGCCCATGGGCGGGTAAGAAGCCCGTGCCAATTATTTCATGAAATAAAAGAAAATTTCAGTCAAATTTGCCCATGAGACGAATGCTAAACATTAACACTCGTCTCATGGGCAAAATGTGACTGAAATTTGCTTCATTTCATGAGATAATTGGCATGGGCTTCTTACCCGCCATGGGCTTTTTACCCCGTCTTCATGTATGTGCCCGTCTTTTTGTGTCCCTATTTCTGTGAGTCCCCCATTTGTTATGTGACCCTTCACGCCCTTCTTCTTCTTCTTGTGCGTTCCCAGGCCATATGGCCATAATGGGTAAGCTACGTGTGTGTCCGGTTTTCAGTTTTCACTGGTCTCCCCGCTGCGTACAGCCGACACATTCCGATGTCGGAGGAGCTCAAAGGAGAACAATTATTTGGAAGAGTTTTGTTTTGAAAAGGCAGGAGAATGGGCCGATAAGTCAGAAAGATAGCAGATGACAGAAAGCAAAGGGAAAAGGCAGAGTCAAAGAGAGTGGCAAATTAGAAGAAGTTAGAAGCACAGAACTGCAAGGTGGGGGAACCATTTTTATGACAGACCCCCCGGCATCCCCACGGGGAGAGACTCGTATGTGTGTGTGTGTGTGTGTGTCGGGGGGGGGGGGGGGGGGGGTCGTCCAGCTCCCCATATGGAGGCACGAGGCATCCACCCACTGTCCCACTTTCACTCTCTAAGGTCAGTGGCTTAATATTAGGGTTAGGGACGCACGGATATGGAGAAATATAAGAGTGGCACACATAAACACTGGGACATATTAGTATACAACGGATTCTCACAGAGACGAAATTTTCCGACACATAGAATATAGACGGAAGCATGTCGCTACGTAACAAAACAACAACAACCTGCTAGCATTCCTGTTGTTTTCGTTTTGACCATCATCTGAGTGATTGATTGTTGACTTGATAGGCGTTTTACGACACGGTAGTGGACATGTCCACTGTGTCAGTGTGCTTCATTGCCAAACACGATCCATCAACAGAGAAGACCGTCCGTCTGTTCACAGCACAGCCACGCTGACTTGGAAGAAATTGGGGGATTTTGCGGGTGCATTAAAGATGGACCATGACGGATGAGTTTTTGCAAGGAACACTTCGAGATCACCAGAAAGACAGCCTTTTCAAGGATCGGAACACTCACTTTGCTCTGGTTTCCTATAAATCAAACCGTCAAAAGGGCGATTCCTCCTTGGCGGAGATTCCGGAGAGAGAAGCCATTTTGGATGGGGTGGGTGGAGACCAATCCCATTGTGGTTGAAGCTTTTTCTTTTTTGTAGTGCAGTAAAAACAAGCGCGGATTCGCAATCGTCTGTGGCGTGCGACAATTTTGGACCGACCGACAGACCGACAGACCGACAAAGTGAGTTATAGGTTTGTGGCTTGTGCCACAAACAAAAAGAAAAGAAGGCTATTTCCTTTGTTGTGAGCGGAACTCCATTAGATAAACTGTATACATTTTAAAATAATAAAAAGGCTTGTATTGCAAGCATTTCATGCAAACAATTTGATGTATTGAAAAATCTCGACCCTTGTAAAGCTGTGGGCCCTGACTTAATTCATAATAAAATACTTAGCTGCTGCTGATGTTATTTGTGAGCCCCTGACACGCCTGTTTAATCGTTCGTTAACAGAAAGCACATTTCCATCTGTTTGGAAGGTGGCCCATGTCACTCCCATATTCAAAAAGGGAGATAAACAAAAGTGTGACAACTACCGTCCCATATCTTTATTGAGTTGTATAGGCAAAGTTATGGAAAAATGTGTGCAAAAACATGTCTTCAAATACCTTAACGACAATAACCTTTTAACCACAGCACAATCTGGATTTATCCAAAGACTCTACCGTCTATCAATTGTTAGGTATTTATGACGACTTTTGCAAATTTTTAGATTCTAAGACAACCGGGCAGGTAGTTTTCTTTGACATATCTAAGGCGTTTGACAAAGTGTGGCACCAAGCTTTGCTGTACAAACTCTTTGCACTTGGTATTCGTGGACAGTTGCTTGAGTGGTTTGCTGACTATTTAAGGGAGCGCACGCAAGCAGTTGTTCTAAAAGGTAGTAAATCCCCTTATCTCCCTGTGTCGGCAGGCGTCCCTCAAGGTTCTGTCCTCGGACCTCTACTCTTTCTTGTCTATATTAATGATATTGTAAATGACATTGAATCTATCATCAAGCTTTTTGCTGATGATACTAGTATGTATTTAGGCCTTGAAAATACTGAATACGAACAGAAATTTTAAATTCGGATTTAGAAAAGATTAACAGATGGGCATCAACATGGAAAGTTAAATTTAATCAAACCAAAACTGAAGTGATGACAATCTCTAACAAAGCACTTCCTCACACACAACCATTAATATTTAACGATGTAGTACTTCAAGAGACAGACAACCACAAACATCTAGGAGTTATCATTCAAAATAATTGCAAGTGGAATCTCCATATCAAATCTATTCTATCTAAGTGTCGCACACTTGTTGTTTGCCTTAGGTCATACAAATACCGACTAAGTCGTAAAGCGCTTGTAACAATGTATAAATCGTTTATTTTGCCCCATTTAACTTTTCAGATGTGGTATGGGACAACTGCACGCAAAAACAAGCAGAAGATCTTGAACAAATACATCTGGATGCACTCACAATTTGGCTCAGTCCGAGGGACTAGCCATCAAAAGCTGTATACTGAACAGGATTCACATTTTTAAAAGAAAGGCGGCGTCGTCATAAAATAATTTTGTATCACAAAATTGTCAACGGTTCTGTAGCCTCCCCCAACTAGTTGCATCAATCAATCCCTACCATAGACGATATCCCCTAGAGAGACAAGTGCCTAGATGTAGATTAGAACTTTACAAATCCTCTTATTTTCCATCCACTACTGTCCTTTGGAATAGCCTTCCGGAGAATATCAAGCAGTGCGATTCTCTCAGTGTCTTAAAATCAGTAGCGCCGATAGCACAGTTCCCCCTTATTACTACTTACAAGATCGACTGTCTGAAATAATTATTTGTAAATTAAGACTCCAAATGAGTGATTTGCGTAATGATTTATTCCAACGACATATTCTGAACAACCCAGCTTGTACTTGCAACGCACCTGTAGAAGATGCATGTCATTTTCACTTTCACTGTCCCCTTTTCCAACAGGCCCGTAGACAGACTATCGACTTATTACCTGAGATGTCAAAACAAATGTATCATTGCTTTTTCGGAAGCTGTGATAAAAACCAAAGTGAAAATAGAACAATACTTGAGTCTATTAGTAATTTCATCCAACTGTCAAACAGATTTTTGGCAGATTAACTGTCTCTAATGTGTGTCCTTATTGTGACTCGTTACATAAGCCCTGGTTGGTATAGTTTCTGTGATGAAATTGTTGATTTGATGCAGTTTGCAACCGGTGCGCGTCTCAGCCTTAAAATTTTGATTAGAGAGTTTTATGTGATTATAATACGTTTCTAATCTGTTGTTTTGATTCATGTTTTTGTTGGTAAGTTATTGTTTTATTTGTTTTTCTTTCCATTGTACACTAATATTGATGTTGTGCTGTTTATTGCCATGCTTGTGGCAGCCAATATTATGTAATTGTAAATTGTTGGAGTGCCTTGCATAAGCTCTAAGCTTGTTGTGCTCTTCTTATTTAAATTATGTGCTGCTGTATGTGCTTTATTTGATTAAATCTTGTTTAAACCAAAACAATTTGACACGTCACATGTCTTCTCTTTCACTGAACGAATTACCTCCGCCAAGGAAGAATCGCCGATTTGACGGGTTGATTTCTAGGAAACCAGAGCAAAGTGAGTGTTGCGATCTCTGTAAAGGGTGTTTTCATGCTGATCTCGACGTGTTTCTTGCAAAAACTCATCCGTCCGGGGCCACCTTTAAGTTAAAGAGGGGGGTTGTATATATGGGAGGAGGTTTTTTTTAATTGTAGTTTAATATTCACTTGCTGGAAGCAGAGCGATGCCTTAAGAGTCAAAACGGACGATCTCCAGATAGTCCATTCGCTTATTATTGAACTTTTTGCGACAAAAAACAACAACTAATAACTTGTAAAGCTCCAATGTGAGCCTGTGCTTTAGCTGAGTGAAACTGCTATAACATTCGCTTGATCATAATAACTTGTATTTTAAAAAGACTGAAAAAATAGTTTAAAATGTGGATTGCGCTATTTATATTTCTCCAGTCTTATTTTTTTACAAGTTATTAGTTTTCGCAATAAGTTCCATAATAAGTCAATGGACTATCTGGAGATAGTCCGTTTTGACTCTAAGGCTGTGGTGGCTCGCTGGGGTTTTTCTTCTTCTTCTGCGTTCCCAGGCCATATGACCATAATGGGTAAGGTACGTATGTGTCCGGTTTTCAGTTTTCACTGGTCTCCCAGCTACGTACAGCCGACACATTCCGATTTCGGAGGAGGTCAAGGGAGAAAAATTATTTGGAAGATGTTTTTGAAAGAAAAAAAAAGGCAAGAGAATAGTCCACTAAGTCAGAAAGATAGTAGATGATAGAAAGCAAAGGGAAAAGGCAGAGTCAAAGAGAGTGGCAGATTAGAGGAAGTTACAAGCACAGAACTTCCAGAAGGTGGGGGAACTATTTTTTACGAAAGACCCCCCCGGTATCCCCACGGGGAGGCTGGGGTTCGATATTCACAGCCTATTCTGTGTGCAGAATTCTGAAAGTTGCAATCTCTGCAGGCAGAGTTACTTCCCTGGAGCCATTAGCCTGATAACATGGCTGACTTTTTAGACAAGAAGGAAACAGTATGTAGATTGCTTGAGAGATCGTATACATCATTGTTTTTCTTGATGTTTACTCTCTATTTTATCGATTGTGTTAAAGGGCACAATCGTTTTGGGTGTTGTTTTTTTTAATCCACAAGAATAGAAAGCAATGCGTTTAGGAGTTTCCATCAATAGCCAGGAAATGTTGTTCCGATGCACACAGCACGTCTGGTTCAACAGAATGATGCTGATGTCTGACTTTAAGAAAAAAATCTAGTTTACATGATTTGTACGAATCGCTAAGCAAGGATGTTGAAAAAAATCCTGTCACCCTTACAAAATTATAACACCTCCACCACTACCACCACCACCACCTCTCTCTCCCTGCTTTTGATCATACATTCATACATGAAACAAAAACAAAGATAATAAGAACATTTTTCAGACAGACTGGCAAGCTAAATAATCATCGAAATTCCGAGTCCAAGTGCACAAAAGCTTCAAACATCCTCATCTTCATCCGCCTCCTTGAAGCGTCGATGGGTTATTTCAGTGTGGGGGGATAGGAGGGAAAGCAAGGTACCTGCGAAAAAACGCGTCACTTGACTATCTGGAGATAGTGCGTTTTGACTCTAAGGCTGTGGTGGCTCGCTCGGGTTCTTCTTCTTTTTCTGCGTTCGCAGGCCATATGGCCATAATGAGTAAGGTAC
The DNA here is from genome assembly GCA_017654935.2 of Phymorhynchus buccinoides. Lineage (NCBI taxonomy): Eukaryota > Metazoa > Mollusca > Gastropoda > Neogastropoda > Raphitomidae > Phymorhynchus > Phymorhynchus buccinoides. Next base: position 49,704,316 of record CM065680.1, read on the forward strand.
GTATGTGTCCGGTTTTCAGTTTTCACTGGTCTCCCCACATTTTTTCAGACAAACTGGCAAGCTAAATAATCAGCGAAATTCCGAGTCCAAGTGCGCACAAGCTTCAAACATTCTCATGTCCATCTGCCTCTTTGAAGCGTCGATGGGTTATTTCAGTGCGGAGGGAAGGGAGGGAAAGCAAGCAGTACCTGCGAGAAAATACGTCACACAACGGAACGGAAACATGGCAGCGCGGACATAGTAGGCGTCTGTAGGATTACTTTGGAGACAGTGGTTGTGGTCCCATCTTAGGCGTCAGACAGAAATCCTCAAAGCTTGTCCTCATTTACAGAAACCACCGACAACTTTATCCCTCACGTTCATGTTTTTGGTATTGAGATTTGAAGTCGTGGGAAGACGATCTACTAACGATAGGGGGAAGCCATCTTTCATTGACTATCCCTTGTGTTCACCAGTGGGGCTGGGTGATGACTTTACTAAGCCCATTATGTAGAGAGGAAAACGAGATCATTATGTAACTCACATCTGTATTGTTAAAAATTCGGGACCCTCCTGGTGTTGCACTGCCTCCGGGCATTGCCTCCAGGATCGTTCCCACCATCTTTATGTCAACTAATGTTCCATATGTGTCTGTTCCAGACCGGAGGACGTTAAGCAGATTTTCATTCATCAGGAAAACGAGATGTGGTGTGGAAATGAAAAGGAAAGAAGGGCAGAGCTGTGTTGGATTAATAAACTTGGAAGAACAACGAGTTTGAGATCAGGGTACCGTTTCTCTAGAGAACGGTCGCCGCGCGAATAACTGTTACGCCAAAAGGGGTCTAAGAAACAAACACCAGTAACCGCGAATAACGTTTGCTAGGTAAACATAACTCTAATAGCTTACTCTTCACTTTCAGAGAGAGAAAAGAGTTGCTATCAAAAGGGAGATAAATCATACCTCTCTGACATGTTGCACAAATATTTCGATTTCATTGTGCAGAAAATTAAGTTGCACTATATTATTATGCCATCTACCATGGTGAAAAAGTAAGAAAGAGCACTCAAAAATGCTTGTAATTGTTTAATTTGCTAAAAATAATCCCATATATTTTCGCTGTAGAGTGAAGAATATGTATCTGTATCCACTTCCTAGACTTCCATTTGTAAACAAAAAGTTACGTTATCGCGAGAAATAAATTTTAGCCGGAAGTAAAAACAAAGTTGCACATTTCCCATGATGCAGCTAACAGTTTGCGGCGTGCTAGGGCACGAGAGAGAACAAAACGTTACGCGAACTATCGGCAAACGAAGCGCGTGTATTAAACCGTTTTTGCCGATTTGCGCTCACGCTACGTAACGTTAGCCCTTGTGAAACGGCCCCTCCAGATGTTAGATGTTTGAATGTTTGTTTCATAGCCAGGCTCTGGTTTGTTTACTTGTAACACGCAAAAAGAGCTACAGATAGTAGCTGCCTGGGACATAAATAGGCCTGTATCTTATTGAAATTGGGTGTTGTTGTTGTTTTTGTTTGAAACACAAAGCTTATCTTCAGTTTGAATTACACTTTTATTGAGTGAAACAGAAGCTTGCTTATCATAATGCATTCGACAAGCACATAGCAAGAAGAGTTTCACCTTTGAAAACGTTTTGTTAACAATCATCACCGATACAATGTAATACTAACCCTCAAGGACCAGCCACACGTCCACTAGAATCGTACGACTGTATGATACGATTCAATCACGTGGCCTCGAAGCGCCAATCACATTTGTTCTTGGAGACCACGTGATCGAATCGTATCGTACAGTCGTACGATTATAGTGGACGTGTGGCTGGCCCTTAATTGGACATGTCTTAAGCATCTGGGCCCCCCAGATTACCAAATATAATCGAACAAAACAGCTTAGAAACTTCGCTAAACTGAACTTTACGTTGTTCATATTATTTGCACTGTAAAGGTTTTAGTTGAATGAACTTCACAATCTGTTTTCGTCGACTGAATTGGATGGTCTGAGGCACGCTTTATCAGTCACTACACAATACAAGGAGAAGCAAACGATAGCGCTGACACTGGCGCTAAAAGTCAGATTGTTCATGGTGAATCCGCCGCGATTTCAATTATACTTCTTCACTGCAAGGAATGTGTGACACAAAAGTGTTTAGTCTATAAAGGCTGAAACCTGCGATTTATGAACATTGGGTGTGGAAGGAAAACCCGAAGGGGGACAACCCTTATATATTAGGCTCTACCTCCGCCGAGGAGGCTATTATAATCTCGTCTTTATTCACTACAATTTTTGTTTGTCTGTTTGTCTGTGATCTTCTTCTTCTTCGTTCCCAAGCCATATGGCCATAATGGGTGAGGCACGTATGTGTCCGGTTTTTAGTTTTCACTGGTCTCCAAACCTCAGCAGTAAGGCGACACATTCCGATTTCAGATGAGTTCAAATGATACATTATTTGGAAGATATTTGTTTAAGGCAGAAGAATGGAAAAATAAAGTAGAAACATAGTAGATGATAGTAGGAAGAGGTAGAGGCTGAGTAAAAAAAAGAGTGATATAATTATTAGAGGACGTTGCTAGCACAGAACCTCCAGAAGATGGAGAAACTATGTGTACTGAAAGACACCCCCCACCCCCCGGCATCCCCAATGGGGAGAGACGCTTGGAAGGCGGGGTCGTCCGGCTCCGCGTATGGAGTCACGAGGCATCCACCCACAGCCCCAATCCATCTGTGATAACATTGATGGGAAAAACCAACCACGGGCGGATTTTCAAATCATTTTGCAGAATGCTTCAATAGTAGTTATATTTCTTCTTTCAGTTGTCGCTCACTTCCATCATTTTTCAAAATACTGATATACACATATAAGCACGTTCTCTAGAGTTTGATTTTCAGAAGTTATGTATTCTTAAAAATAATACCGACACTTTCGAAGGAACCGTCGCGGAACCACTATCCACTTCCTCTCCTCGACGACGACGACTTTGTTGTTTATTTATTCGCTTGTTGGTCAACAAAAATGCTTGCTTTTTGGCGTGCACGTGCTCAAATCGTTCATTGCCAAAGTCGTAAAATTTCAGCAAGATTCAATGAACGGTATTGAAAATATGAAGCTAAATGTAAAAGTATGGGTGCAAACACACCCACGGGGTACGGGAAGGGCTATTAACTCGCAAGAACGTTCCTGATCTTTACTATTGTGACAGCCCTAACTTGGGCGGCCAAACCTGTTCATAAACATCAGTATGGAACCACGGTAAACACCTACTTTCCATCGAACGAGCAGTCTAGGTCAGGCGGAGCGAAGAAGGGTTTCTAATCAACCAAAGAGCTCCGGGATTGAAACGGTCGAAGGGAGAGAAGTATCCTAGAATTGAGAAACATAATTTTATCACCTGCTTGGGTCCGGCTTCAAAGGGTCCGACCAAACTGCTGCGAGCCAGTTCAAAGGGCTGAAGCCCGAGAGGATGACCTACCGGCACGTGCACGAGAACGGTCAGTGGAAACACGTTTCGATGCTTACTGCCTAAAAGGGCCAGCCACACGTCCACTAACAAAAATCGCACGACTGTACGATACGATTCGATCACGTGATCTCGACGCGCCGATCGCATTTGTTTTTGGAGACCACGTGATCGAATCGTATCGTACAGTCGTGCGATTTTTAGTGGACGTGTGGTTTAAGATGACTTTGCAGTCTGTTTCATGTTCTTTTTCTAAGAGTGCTCTGCAAATAGTGTTGGTTCACCTGGTATTTTTTCGTCTTGGGTTATGGAACTGGGCATGTGGGCGTAAAATGGCTGCTTTGATCATTCCATAAGAATCAATATCGTTCATCTCCAGGTAGCCTACCGTAATCATGAACGCGTCTTAAACGGTTAACGCTGGTAGTAACATGTAAATTGGAAGAAACTTCTGAAACGGTTGGCCGTTTCTTGCAATTTACAAAAAAATGTCTACCCCGTGTTAACTGTTTAAGATGCATTCACGATTACGGTACCATGTTCTAATGAAACACGATGTTGCTGGGACTTGTGGTGTTGGAGGAAATTAGGCAAAGATAGTTTTGTGTGTGTGTGAGTGTGTGTGCCAGTTTTGTTTGTTTTTGTTTGTTTGTTTGTTCGTTTATGGGTTGGCCTTTGAGGACCTTCCCCAACGCCAGCTGTGTCCTCGAATCCCTTTGGCCGAGAGAGTGGGGATGTACCCTGGGTAAGGCATCTTCACTATAAACGCATTCTCGCCCAGCCCGCCAGAATAGTATCTGCCCCCCTCTGCTGTCTGGGTAGTCATGGTCGGAAACAACTGACTGGAATACACAACCCCCGGTCACTTTCCCAAGCCCTCACGTGGTACAGAACCACGATATGTTAGTGGGAATGGAGAGGAATTTGAAAAAAACAAACCCAAAAGAATCCTGTCCGAAGCCGTGTACAAAAATTAACTGTACGATAATTATTTAAAGATTATTTTGCTCCTGTCATAAAGACCCCCTCTTCCGCAATATAGGCGTTACAAATATCACTAGATGAAACAAATATTTGCTTTTAACAAAAATAACTATATTAATTAATTTCAAGCCATTCAAACTTTTTAAAGACACACTGACCCACCACGATTAAGTCCCTTGAGGTTTTTTTCTGGGTAGTTGTGACCCACATAGAAATTCCCCCAACTTCAAATTGAGGCTGCTCTTTTTAAAATGATGCTTCGTTTTCAATTTGGGGGCATTTGTATGGGAGTCAAACCTGGTCAAAACACAAGATTTCTTACCAGCTATAAGAGGGATAACACGTGAAACCCGTGATTTTGACACGTGACCTGGTGGGTCTTTCAAGACACACTGACCCACCACGATTAAGTCCCTTGGGTTTTTTCTGGGTAACTGTAACCCACATAGAAATTCCCCCAACTTCAAATTGAGGCTGCTCTTTTTAAAATGATGTTTCGTTTTCAATTTGGGGGCATTTGCATGGGAGTCAAACCTGGCCAAAACAAGATTTCTTACCAGCATATAAGAGGGAAAACCCGTGAAACCCGCGATTTTGACACGTGATCTGGTGGGTCTGTAAACAAGCTAGTTCCAAGACAGTTCTACAGTCGGTCGTTTGGGCTTGTACTTTCTGGGCTGTATACTTTATCTTTTCGGTTTTTTGTTCAACTCCTCAACATATCGCCTGGAAAACACATTCTCTCCAGCGATTAGTATCAGTGCACATCTCAAGTGTGGGGGGTTGGGCCAACGGGTGGCTTAATGAAAGTTGTACTTACCCCTGGAGCGCTGCCTGGCGCCTATACCCTCTTAAGCTGGGAATCCTCAGCCACGGAAACGGCACGGCGACGGCAACGACAAAAAGTAGGGGAAGATGGGATAAAAAAAACCCACCATGGACGGGTAAGAAACCCATGCCAATTATCTCATGAAATAAAGAAAATTTCAGTCAAATTTGCCCATGAGACGAATGCTAGACATTAACACTCGTCTCATGGGCAAAATGTGACTGAAACGTGCTTCATTTCATGAGATAATTGGCATGGGCTTCTTACCCGCCCATGGGTTTTTTACCCCGTCTTGCCCTATGTCGTGTTAATCACTCAAAACTCAAATTTCTACTGCTTGAATCCATAAGACACGAAACGGTAACGGCAAGCCATGGGCTTTTTACCCCGTCTTACCCTATGTCGTGTTAATCACTCAAAACTCAAATTTCTACTGCTTGAATCCATAAGACACGAAACGGTAACGGCAAGCCATGGGCTTTTTACCCCGTCTTGCCCTATGTCGTGTTAATCACTCAAAACTGAAATTTCTACTGCTTGAATCCATAAGACACGAAACGGTAACGGCAAGTTACCGGGCATCGGCACCGTCGACGGTTTGTTCTAGCGGGAGGTTTCGGAGCATTAGCGAATTCTGCCGTTGCCGTCTACTAAATAAGGACGGCACCATGAAATATGAGAAGAAAAATGCCTGGGTCAGCTATGGAAAGGGGGGGATTTTGGTGAAGGTCGTGTTTGGATAGGTGGGGTACCATCTCTTTCAAACAGAAAAGGCGCCGTGCAAGGAAGGCAAGGCAAGAAATTTATTTCATACCCCATTTGGGCACATAAATATAAAAACATACACACATAAATAAATTTCCAAGAATCAACCCAAGAGTGATGTCCAAAATCATTTCAAAGAAAACCCATATCATAATATTACAAATAATGTAATGTATTACTAAATTAAAAACAAAATGGGAAATAGACATGACTGATAACATTTATCTGAAAGAACCGTTAACAACTGTAATGAAGTGCTTTAGTTTGAGTAATATTTTCTTATATTTTGTAGAGAACAAAGCTTTGAATTTATAAGCATTAGGGCGAGTACAAAAATACTTAGGGAAGTACCTTCTCCTGTCAGTGTCAAAGAAAGGACAAACAAATAAGTAGTGAAACTCATCTGCCACATCATGTACATTACATTTTTCACAAATTCTTTCATGTCTGGGTGTACCAGTATAACGCAATGTGTTCACAGGCAAGTTATTATTAGTAGTTCTGAATTTTAACACAGTAATCATATAGCTATATGTGCTGTTTCCGTTTGGGTGGATTCAAAACTTCGGGTTTCGTTATGGAACCTAGGACGACAACGACAAAAAAAAAGCTGCCGTGCTGTTGGGAAAACGTGGATGTGGATTTCCAACTTAAGGCCATGTACACACATATGCGGAGATTCCGTGCGGAAATCCCATGCGCAATCCGTAAATAAGTGGAAGAAAGAAGGGTAAAAATGTACGGATTAGGGGACATTCTGACACGTGCGCAAATCTGTTCCCTTCTTTCTTTTACTTATTTACGGGTTTTCGCACGGAATCTCCGCATATGTGTGTACACGGCCTATGTCACAGCTTTTAGTCTGCATCCTTTCGAGGGAAATGTGCTAGAAATAGGGGCGGATCAGTCAGTCCACAGAGGGGGGAGGGGGCGAGGGGGGTCCAGTGGCTGGGTTGGGGATTTGGGACTTTTGTTTGGGGATAATTTGAATGTCAAAGAAGCTAAGAAGTCCTCTTCTGGGAGAGAAAAAAGGTAAAACTCTGACTAGAAATTATACAAAGTTATGGATTTCCCCCTCTTTTTTCCTTCTTTCTCTCTCTCTTTTATTTTAGGGGGGGGGGGGGGGGGTGTTCCGGAATCCCTGTAAACCAGATCCGCCCCTGCAGAAAGTACTATCATTCTTCTCAAGTAAAAGCCAGAAGGTATTACCGACCATTTTTATTCCTTTCACGACAGCACCTTCTGGCTTTTACCAGAAAAGAACGATAGTACTTTCTGGCCTATTATTATTATTATTATTATTATGATTATTACACTCGGAAGGTGCTACCTTTGATACCTCCATGCAGCACTTTAACAGTACAGGGGGCGGAAATCTCAATTATGTCAGCGATATTTTCGTTTTGCGTTTGTTTTTCTGTCTGGAGTTTCTTTAAAAAAAAACCCCGAGCTTCTCTCAGATCTGCTGCTTGGTCCAGACTCCAGAAGGTGCCCCCCGCAACAGCTAATGACAACACGGACTGGCACATCTTCAAGAGGTTCCGTTGGAGGGGGAGGCTGGTAAAAACACAAGTGGCTCCCGATTTTAGGGAGCCACGTTAATTGGTGAGGTGAAAGGGGGTGGTGGGGGGTGGGGGTGGGGGGTGGGGTGGGGGGTGGATGAGCGGGGGTTCATTGGAGAAGGATGCTGCGGTACTTGAAGAACATGAACTGTTGCCTTCGCTTGATTCCGCTAGAGTTGTCACGACAACACACGCGTTACCGTGAGAGAAAGTTGACGTCATTTAACTTTTAATCCACTGCATCCGGTGTAGTGTGGGTTTTCTGTGCCGTGAATTTTTCGCACACATTCGTGTATGTTTTCAGTGTATTCGAGTGAAAGTACCTATGTAAAGTGTATGGTTTCTATGCAAGTACAAAATGATACAGATGCGCAGGCGTTGTCTGATGTCCAAACTTACATTTATGCATAACCATTACATGCATGATGTTGCGTGAGTTACGCTCATAAAACGAACTTTTTTTGATGTGTGTGTATGTGCCACCCCACCCTACATTTCTTGGTTCATTGCAATTTTCCGTTTTTGCCTTTCTTACCAAACATAAAGCTGTATCTTATGAACCTTTTCAGCTAATAACGTTTTTGGAATACTAACCCTATCCCTAACCCTAGCCCTAACCCTAACCCTAACCCTACCCCCCCCCCCCCCTATAAGACGGGAAAACGCAATGAACCACGACTGTGACAAATGGCGCCGTGTATTGCAATACATAGGGGGGGGGGTCCTATTAGATAATGGCCATGGGTTAGGGATAGGGTTAGTATTCCAAAAAGGTTATTAGCTAAAAAGGTTAATAAAATACAGCTTTATGTTTGGCAAGAAAGGCAAAAACGGGAAAATGGAATTAACCGAGAAATGCAGGGGGAATCTTGACCTTTACCCAGTTTAAAAAAAAATTAAACTTTCATTATTATCGCTGATGTCTTTTACTAATGTCTTTCATTGTCAAAGCTGATGTCTTTCATTGTCATAGCTGATGTATTTTACTATAGTGTCTTTCATTGTCACAGCTGATGTTTTTTCATAATGGAAAATGTCTTTTCATTATTACACCTGCATTTAATGTCTCTATGTGCGGATGGCACATTTCATTCACGTCTGTTCAGTTATAACAAGAATCGCTTCAGCTGTAAGCAAATAACTATTGTGATACCTGGCACGGCTTGACCAGTTAGGAAAACATTCAGCTACGCTTATATTTGTGTGTGTGTGTCACAAGGGCCACATCATAGACTGGCTAATCGCGCGTGATTCAGACCAACTTGTTTCATCAGTGTCAGTGTCTAAGATCCTTTCCTCTGACCATTTTGCCGTCCTCGCCAGTCTTAATCTTTCCAAAACTCCCAGAAATAAACGTACGGTCACACGCCGTAATCTCAAGTCTATAGATATTCATACTTTTAGTTCAGAGGCAACAGAACTCCTTTCTAACGTGAGTATTTCCGACGACCCTGCCTCGACTTTTAATTCTACTATGCGTAACTTGCTTGATAAGCACGCTCCCCCATCCACTCGTGTTGTGCCCGATCGTCCCTGCGCTCCCTGGTACACGCCTGAACTTAGAGTAAGTAAACGCACTAGTCGTAAGGCTGAGCGTCAGTGGCGGGCCTCAAAACTAGAAATACATCGTCA
>CM065680.1:49718538-49773538 GCA_017654935.2 Phymorhynchus buccinoides
CCGGCCCGTTTGACCAGTGGACACAGCACCTGATTGGTTCGTCTGTCATTTACACGTCAGTGCCCTTCATGCTCCGCCCCCTTATTACTGATGATCACTAAAGTCAAGTGGAGTGGCCAGAACTCGCCAGGAAAATGTTTGCATCGAACCCTCCTCTACTTACCCCCTGCTCCCGAAAAGAGGATGGGAAGGGGGGGGGGGTGAAATGGGTGAGGGGAGCGTTGCACGAACTTGGCAAGACGCCGGACAGTGGTTGGCTGAAGTGGGCGGAGTCAACGCAAGGCAAGAAAAAAACCCAAAAGGTTAGCCACGCCCAGCAGCAAAAAGCGCTAAAGGTCCCGTGAGCCAGTCAGTCATTATTATAGGGATCGCTTCTCCTAGCTGTCATAGTTGTAGAGGGTTCTCGCTTCTTGGAGCTCAACCACGGTGTAGTATAGTAGTGGAGGGGTTTATTTGGGCTTCTGTTGCGTTCTGTGCGTCCCATGGGACATTTCACAATTTGTGTTGCTGCAAATGCAAGCATTTGTTTCTGTGTACGATCGCTTGAATGACACACCGGGGTGAGGTTTAGTCAGTCACTGAGTCTGTAGGCATAAGAGTTGTTCAGTCCATGAGTTTGCGGATGTTAGTGTTTCTAGCTGCTCAGTGTGTGTTTATGTGAGCGGAAGTGTTTTACTTAGAAAGGCAATCCGATCCGGACTGTGGACATCAGCCATGATTTGTTTTGGTTAGTCTGAATCAGCAAGCATAGTGGTCTTTCGCTGCTATCAACGTCACTGTTCGGTTGAGGAAATTCTGTTGTGAAGAAGGACTGTGCTGTATTAGTCACATCTCCCCCCCCCCCTTTCCGGCCTACTGTTGTACGCGTGTGTGTGTGTGTGTGTTTGTGTGTGAAGAATAGCAGTTTAGTTACTGGGACTCAAAACTGAACGTCAAAAGATGAGCGACAAGGAGGGCCCGCGCTCTCCCCGCCTACCCGGGAAGATGGAGAGCTCCCCTGCTCCCCCCAACATGGACAGTTCCAGCCGCCATCCCCATCAGCAGTCCTTGCTGCCACCAAACGCCTCAGCCGCGCCCTCCAAGCTGACCCTGTCTGTTGGGGGCAAACCCGGGCAAGGAGAACGCGGTTCCGGAGGTGCCGCGGACGTCAGCGATGACCCGTTCAGCCAGCAGATCCAGGAGGCCGTGTCGCACGTGCTGGACGGCTACGACTGGTCGCTGGTCACCACCCCGGCCCGCAGCCAGAGCGGGGAGAAGAGGAAGCCGCACATCAAGCGGCCCATGAACGCCTTCATGGTGTGGGCCCAGGCCGCCCGCCGCAAGCTGGCCGACCAGTACCCCCACCTGCACAACGCCGAGCTCAGCAAGACCCTGGGCAAGCTGTGGAGGTCAGTGCTCAGTGTCTGTAGTCTGTACATCTGGGTATGGGAACCGAATCGTAAATTTATGACAAGGGAGGATTATGTTATTGATCTCAGGAAGAAGAATGTACTCAATAAAACAATGCCTTTGTCGACATTATTTTTTGTAGCTTAGCGGTTCTAGGAGGACCGCTGTAAGTTCCAGTTTTGTGGGTCTAGCTTTTCTGGAATGCAAAAAGAAAGCAACAAGAACAATAAAACACCAAAAACACCACCTCCACCCACCCACCCCATCCCACCCCTCAAAAAAGGAAAAGAGAAAAACAAAACAAAAAGATGGTAATAAAGCAAACAATAATAAGCACAGAGGAGATAATTATAAATATTATAATGTTTTTGTCGCTTTTTGATTGTTTGTTTGTGAAAAGATAAAAGCTGTTTGTTACAGAACCATCGTGATCATATTGAAATCCAAATAAAAAATTACGGGGTTATTGAATATTTTGTTTAATCATAATTTTTGTTTATTATACAATAGTACTTAGTTTGGCAGAGTTGATGGCAAAGCGGATTTGATGGATGTTTACTAACATTAAGATTTTGGATGTCAGACCAGAAATGTATGTCAACATATGAATCAGTTTGGTCATTCTCATGCTATCATTCAGATACATGGGTTTTGTTGTTCAACGTTTGTTGGTGGTGGTTTTGGAAAATTTAGTTTTTATTTCTCGTTTTCACCACTTTACAACTCGCTTGAAGGGAAAAGAATCGTGTGGTTTTGTGATAACCTTTTAACTTAACTAAGCGCCTCGTGCCTCCATACGGGGAGCTGGACGTCCCCACCCCCTCCACGAGTCTCTCCCTGTGGTGATTCCGGGGGGTCTTTCGTAAAAATAGTTCCCCCACCGTCTGGAAGTTCTGTGCTTGTAACTTCCTCTAATCTGCCACTCTATTTGACACTGCCTTTTCCCTTTGCTTTCTGTCGACATCTTCTCTCTTTCTGACACTCTCCTGCCTTTAAAAAACAAATCTTCCAAATAATGTTTCTCCTTTGAGCTCCTCCGAAATCAGAATGTGTCGGCTGCACGTAGCGGGGAGACCAGTGAAAACTGAAAACCGGACGCATACCTACATACCTTACCCATTATGGCCTTATGGCCTGGGAACGCGGAAGAAGAAGAAGACTTTAACTAAGCTGCTCGATTTGCTTTGTTCGTTTCTTGGTTGGTTGGATAGTGTGTTGTTGTTGTTGTTTTTTTCTGAGGGTCAGCACTGACTTAGGATAAAAATGGTTCTAGCTGTAAATTATTTTCTTTGATGTTGCATCTGTTTAGTGTGTGTCTAAAGCATTATGAATGTTTCATTGTTTGTCAAATGTGGTGTTTGTAGCGGTCTGCTGTGCCAGTGTTGTCAGTCTCGGATTGTGTTGACTCCGGAGGGTTTCCCCAAAGGCGTAGAATTCCCACTATCGTTCGAGTCTCCTAGCATATGCTTGGCCATGTAAAAGATTAGAAGCTGTTTTGGTTTTTTGTTTGTGTTGGCCCTGTTTGCTGTTCTCTTTCCTTCCGAAGGTTCTTAATATGCAGCATAAGCATCGACAACCCGTACTGAGCTAGACTGCAATAGACAAAATATATATCTCTCTCTCTGTCTCTCTCTCTCTCTCTCTCTCTCTCTCTCTCTCTCTCTCTCTCTCTCTCTCTCTGTCTCTCTCTCTCTCTCTCTCTCTCTCTCTCTCTCTCTCTCTCTCTCTCTCTCTCTCTCTCTCTCTCTCTCTCTCTCTCTCTCTCTCTCTCTCCCCCTCTCTCTCTCCTCTCTCTCTCTAGTTATGTATTGCATGCTTAGAACCAAGGACAGAAGGGAAGACTAGGCCCAGCCTAAATTCTTACCCTTGTAAAATAAAGTTTCTGAAGTCTGAAGTCTGTCTCTCTCTCTCTCTCTCTCTCTCTCTCTCTCTCTCTCTCTCTCTCTCTCTCTCTCTCTCTCTCTCTCTCTAGTTATGTATTGCATGCTTAGAACCAAGGACAGAATGGAAAGACTAGGCTCTAAATTCTTATCTCTCTAAAGTTTCTGAAGTCTCTCTCTCTCTCTCTCTCTCTCTCTCTCTCTCTCTCCTCTCTCTCTCTCTCTCTCTCTCTCTCTCTCTCTCTCTCTCTCTCTCTCTCTCTTTTTCCTCCCATCCCGGCTTGTGCTTCGATTCGGTTAATGATGATAGACGGCAACAAAATTCATTCATTCAACCAATCTCTCTCAGTGTTTGTAACTGTTTTACCTCACGTATTCATTCTCATCTTCGTTTGAACACCCTCACCCTGTCCACACCAGTATTGTTGCTTCTCAAAGTCAGTCATCGTGTGTACATTTAGACAGTAAGCTATCTGAAGAATCGACTCCAGCTACTTGTAATTTCATTGGATAATGGCGATGCCAAGCGGTCATTTTGTCCTGATTTTTTTTTCAATTATAATCCTAACCCCAACCCTAATCCTAACCCTATCCCTTTCCCTGGCGTTCTATCCCAACCCTATCCCTATCTAACCCTATCCCGACCTGGAGAGATGGATAGGAGTAGCAGCGAGTTCATAACTTGAAAAACAAAACATCATTGGCGTCGATACTGCAGATAGCTTTCGGTCACATTTAGTCCAAAAGAAGAAACCGTGTATCGCACCATTGATCTTTACTTAGGATTGTTTCAGAATTATATCCCGGCTTTTGATTGGTTGTGTATGCTGAAACATTTAAAATAGTGTTCCTTGGCGGAAGTTTGTCTAAGCATAAGCGTGAATTATTGTTTGGGGTAAACTTGGGTTTACAACAAATTGTGTGTGTGTGTGTGTGTGTGCGTGCGTGCGTGCGTGTGTGCGTGTGCGTGCGTGTGTGCGTGTGCGCGCGCGCGCGCGTGTGTGCGCACGTGTGTGCACGTGTGTGCGTGCACGTTCAGGTTTACAGCTTATCTTGGCTTCTGCACGGACCTGGCCTGCATTAAATAATAGCGATATAAATCTCCAACCGTCTGCAACCAGCGATATATAATTTTGTTGTTCAAATGGGGCCTCTTACCCAAAAAAAGCCTGAATATCTTTTTGCTCTTACTAGACTACACTAAACATAAAACAAACACGCTTTTTTCTGTTGAGTGATGTTCCTTCCTTCTCGAATCAACTAAAGCAAAGTTCAGCGCTGTTTTTTTGGTTTTTTTGTTTTTCGTTCTTAAATAATAATAATAATAATAATAATAATAATAATAATTTTATTTCATATAGCGCTACAATCCATACAGTAGTATGCTAATGCGCTTGACAAAGGCAACATTAAAATCAACATTAAAAACATGCATTAAAATCAACAAGATATGAATACTACCAGCATTCCAGTGCAAAAGAAATAAAGTAACAAAAATAGCATGATTCTCACTCACAGACACCCACCCTCATTCACCAGCACTGTCACTCTCTGCTAACACATCACCCTGTCAAAATATAGCGCTAAAATCCGTACAGTAGTATGCTCGATGCGCTTTACAAAAGCAACATTAAAATCAACATTAAAAACATGCATTAAAATCAACAAGAATTGTCATACTACCAACATTCCAGTGCAAAAAAATCAAGTAACAAAAATAGCATGATTCTCCCTCACAAAGACATCCACCCTCATTCACCAGCACTGCCACTCTCTGATAACACATCACCTTGTCAAGACAGTCGCGATTTCACTCGTTACAGAATACCAACATTTGCACTATTTCGTGCTTTAATTCTTTTACGTGCTCAAGTCCACCTTACTGACAGAAAACACCGATTGCTTACAATACAGTACTTTTGTTTTGCTTAGTAGTTGATGATCTTTCCACCTGAAGTCCTCCTCAGAGATGAAGGTAAATACAGCTTTTAAGATTCTGTTTACGTTCCTGTCAACCATAAGTACTTTGCTATTTTAAACAAGGACATTTCCTTGCGAAGGGCAAGCGGGGAAGATCAAGACGGGAAGTCAAAAAGCCTAAATGCTACAAAGAGTGATAACGTCGCACTTTGCAAAGAATGAAGCTCACTTTCTTACTTCCCACCTGGAAGGTTGAAAATGTGCTAGAAGCCAGGTGGGAAGTGTTAGTGTTGTTGCAGGCAGTGAGCGAGCTCACAATGATCCCCAGCTGTAGTGTAGGTGAAAGCAGAGATTAGGTGAGATTAGCGTCCAATCGGTCAGAGACCCTTATCAGACCTGTTTACTCTACTCTTTTCGAGTAGTATTCTACTCAGTTTGGATCTCTACTACTCTTCAAAATTGAAAATAATGCTCTTTATGTTCTTGATTACTACTCATTTTCAGTGAACATTGTTTGATGGTTTAATGAATACAACTACACATTTTGCACCACAACTACTCATTTCAGCTATCCAGACTACTCGAGACTTGTGTAGGGGGTAAGCAGGTCTGCCTTATGGACGGTACTTGTAACGAAACTATTACAGTCTGTGGTGAAAGGGTGGGAGTACAAAAAAACAAAACAAAAACTGGAATACTTGCGTAAACTGACCCAGTCGCGACACACGCTTGCACCCCTAACCCTAACCCTAACCCTAATCTTAACCCAAACCCTTAACCGCTAACCCGATTTTGCCCACATTCGACCTTGTCCGAGCTTTTGACCCCTAGTATCCACCTGTAAATGTTCATGTTGATATATCCAAGCGTTCTCGAGTTATCGCTGTCACAGACAGACAAACAAACAGACACATTTGAGCACGGACGGACGGACGGACGGACCAAGTGAAAACAATACCAGTCTCGCTTCGCGGCTGGTAAACAAACAAACAACCGGCTTCAGTCAGCTGCGGAGTAGCGAGCTCTTTTGTATATTCAGGCTTTTTGATAGGAGTGGAAATCAGCTTCAGCGGCTGGGGTGTAGCAAGAGTGTGTACACCGCCCCTTTCCGTCTTGGACAAACTACCGATAACAAAAGGGCACGGTCGACGATACCCCCCAGATAATGCAGCGATATATGGTTTGTAGGTTTATTTTGATGGAGGGCTGCAGGCTAGTTTTGTTTGCTCTATTATCAATTTTGTTATTTTATCTTTATGGAGTGAGGCGAGGAAGTGGGTAAGTGGAGGTGGGGTGGGGGTGGGGGGTGGGATGAGCAGGTTAAAGAGGGAGGGAGGTCGTTAGGGGCGTTGATGTGGGGGGTGGGATGAGGGGTGGGTGGGGGTGGCAGGGGACATTTAAAGTGCAGAGTGGGTGCTTCGGTTTGTTTATTTTTTATCAGAAGAAAAGATGCTATTTCTATCATGAGAAGGTACGTTGACTCATTGCCTATGATTCCTAATGCATGTATATGCGTTACTATCTCGGTTAAGGAGCCGCTGTAGCTCAGTTGGTAAGTCCGAGTCGCCAGCTCGTAATCTGTTAGGTTTGCGAGTGCACGGGTTCGAGCCCAGCTCGGTTCACAGTGGTGTGTCCTTGGGAAAGGCACTTTACTCCTATTTTTCTCACTCCACTTCGGATGAGACTTTTCAATAACCGATGTCCCGTGTGCGAACGCATGCACAAGATATTGCGCACACGTTAAAGCCCATCCCACTATTCGGTACGAGTAGGCCGTGTGTGCCGGTGGGATGGATGACACGAATTCACATAGCACGCATCCTGTGCGCTATTAGTATTAATGGTCTGAATGAAGACCGGTGAGCGCGGGGCAGAATAAACATCCCCAACTGAAAGAAGATGAAGAAGATGAAGAAGAAGAAGGTTCACGAAACTGAGGACACGTTTTTACAAACATCAACTATGTCTTAACCTTTAAGGGTCACCTGTGCGGTTTGCTGTATGTTATGTATTGGCGCATGTTGAAGCCGTGATGTTAATTTTTGTGTAAATGAAAGCTTAGTTTGGCTCGAAAATAAGCACAGGTCATGACCAGATTTTGCCATGCATCTCATTTTGCTTCTCTCGGGCATCCCAGTTGTTTCTTTCACCGAGCAACAAATTTATAGGGATGTTTTGAATGCATTTCAAAAGTCAATGTTTTAGCAAAACATCCCTATATTTCATTGCTCTGTAAAAATTTAAAAAAAAATTAGGATGCCCGAGAGAATCAAACTGAAATGCATGTCAAAGCTACACATCTGATCGTAATATCACATGTGCTCTTTTTCGTGCCTACGCATACAGAGATCAACAATAGTTAAGCATCGCTTACTATTCATAAGAGCGCAGAACCCAAATGACAACATTAAATCCTTTGATATTTTACGTATCATTAGTTCAATTATTGGTAGGGGAAGACGGGGTAAGAAGCCCACCCCAATTATCTCATGAAATAAAGAAACTTTCAGTCAAATTTGCCCATGAGACGAATGCTAGACATTAACGCTCGTCTCATGGGCAAAATGAGAGTGAAATTTGCTTAATTTCATGAGATAATTGGGGTGGGCTTCTTACCCGCCCATGCGCTTTTTACCCCGTCTTCCCCTACACCTGAACCCAAAATGTCATGGTATTCGTAGCATTAGTTTGGAAGCTATAGTTCCACAAATAACGCAACCCCAAGTTAAAGATCACAATGCACTACCAGTCAAAACGTGTCAAAATCGGGTGTGCCCACCAACTGTGTTAGTCAGCAGTTCCTCTGGGTTTTCTCGACACATTAGGGGGTTCATCATGGGATATCATTTCATTTATTTGCCTTGCCAACAACATACTGAATTTTTGACACTTTGGGAGTAGCTACACTTTTGTGATTTTCAAATTTGGGGTGGTAGCGTTTGATGAAGCGTTGTATCAACAGTCATTTTACGAATGCACTGAAACTTCAGCTTTGGGTGCACAACTAATTGAATGAGGCATATTGAAATACTGGATGAGCCGTTTTTATTTTATGCGCATATTAAAAAAATGTGGTGATGCTTGTATTTAGTTTGTCAGAAAAAGTTGAAAATGTGAATGTTTTAGTGTAACTGTAAGCTTACCTTATCGCCAACTTAAATGTGATATTTCGCAAAATAACAGTAAGAATTACTTCCAGTTATATATCTGCTTATCATTCACACGCACGCTCACAAGCACACACACACGCGCGCGCGCAGACGCAGTCGCATACCCCCACACCCCCCACCCACCACATCACCCCCACCCCCCCCCCACCCCCCCCCCCCCACCCCCACACCCCCACACTCACACCCCCACACTCACACACACACACACACACACACACACACACACACACACACACACACACACACACACACACACACACACACACACACACACACACCCCCACCATAATTATTCATATATACACACACAAACACGCTTGGAGAGAAAGAGAGGGGAGAGACAGAGACAGAGAGAGACAGAGAGAGAGAGAGAGAGACAGAGAGAGACAGAGAGAGAGAGAGAGAGAGAGAGAGAGAGAGAGAGAGAGAGAGAGAGAGAGAGAGAGAGAGAGAGAGAGAGAGAGAGAGAGAGGGGGGGGGGGGAGAGAGAGAGAGAGAGAGAGAGAGAGAGAGAGAGAGAGAGAGAGAGAGAGGGGGGCAGTCGGAAAGAGACCGTCAGAAAGACAGACAGACAAAGATAGAGAGCAAAGTAGGACTATTGGCCACTGCAACGACCACCTTTTGCAAGAGTGAATGCCCTTGGTGGGTGGGGGAAGCTGGTTGAGTACTGACCAAACAAGGACATAACTCGCCAATAACCCTATTTGAAGCCACTGAATGGCTGCCTTCCGCAAGAATGAATGCCCTTTTGGATACTGACCAACAAGGGATTAACTCTTGCCGTCAAGGGCGTTAATAACCCTAGTTGCAGTGGCCAATAGAATTAGGATGCACTCCGACGTACGTACGGTAGCCTATTGTGAACCTAACTATACCGGGAAGAGAAAGAGAGGAGGAAGGAGGGCTGACAATGAGTCAAATGAAGCTATCATCACAGCGGACACTTGAGGCCTCTTCGCTGGCCGGATATTGTGTCAGTACAGTACATGTATACACTCTGCCTTGCAGCTTGAAGTTAGTTGTACTGACGCCATCTTTTTGTTAAAGGTTTACTTGCTTGAACAATAATTATTGGAGTAGGCCTACCCCCAGAATTTAACAGACCTGTTTACTCTACTCTTTTCGAGTAGTATTCTACTCAATTTGGACCTCTACTACTCTTCAAAATTGAAAATAATGCTCTAATTACTCATTTTCAGTCAACATTGTTTGATGGTTTAATTAATGAATACAACTACACATTTGGCACCCCAACTACTCATTTCAGCTATCCAGACTACTCAAGACTTGTGTAGGGGCTAAACAGGTCTGCTTTATAAAAAGCTTACTTGCTGGAACAAGATGGCAAGCATAATTATTATTGGAGTACTCCCAGAATTTAAGACAAGAGAGGGAAAAACGGAGAGAGAATGAATGAATGAATTTTATTTATAGAGGGTAATAGCATAAGCAGTAACATGCTTTTTTTTTTTAAACATCCAGCCCTCTGGAAAAAAATTCATAATAATAATAATAATAATAATGGGAATTTATATAGCGCTCTTTCTCACATGAGCTCAGTGCGCTTTGCATACATAACAGTAGAAATGAAAAGGGAAAATGAGAAATAAAGAAATCTTTATTAATTTATATTTATCTAACCACAACCCTTGTGATTGGCTGAATGCAACAAATGCAGAGTTAGTTGTTTGATTTTTCCTTTTACAGGAACCGGTTTAGTTGTCTGCACTTTTACCTATCTTCACTTAAAGACACCCCACGTCACGTGTCACATTCCCTCTTATACTTGGGATATTTCTTACCAGCTATAAGAGGGAAAACACGTGAAAACTAGGATTTTGACACATGCCGTGGTGGGTCTTAAATGTATGGTCATCGACTACTGTCATTCACCCTTTCCTTCCTCCACTCTTCTACCCCATCGCCTCCTATTCCTATTCCCTGCCTGAATGTACGCATGTCTCTCAGTCCTATCTACCCTGTCCCTGTTCCCTAAATAAATTAGTTTCGACATGCTTGGCCGGCGATGACTTGATGTAAGAAATGCAACAAACTAAATAATCTTATGACTACTATAGCCAAGAGAGACGACATGCCACCACCACCACCACCACCACTCCCCTAAAGAATGGACTAAGAGTCGCAACAACAAAAAGCCTGAGGCGATTTGTGATCAATGGCTTCCAACCAATGAAATCTTTCAATCGGCAGACAACTCGGACAGAGACACTGACAGATTTGCTGTTCTTGCTGAAGGCGCTGCAACGTCGCACAGATTTTGGGTTTGGTTTGGAATTCTGTAATTTACTCGGTGAAAACGGCTTTGTCCGTAAACGATTGACGACTGATTGTGCACAGGAGAGCCCGGCCATCACGGGATTAAAGACCCACTGACCCACCACGATTAAGTCCCTTGTTTTTTTTATGGGTAGCTGTGACCCATATACAAATGCCCCCAACTTGAAATTGTGGCTGCTCTTTAAAATGATGTTTCGTTTTCCATTTGGGGGCATTTGTATGGGAGTGAAACCTGGTCAAAACAAGATTTCTTACCAGCTTTAAGAGGGAAAACACGTGAAACCCGTGATTTTGACACGTGATCTGGTGGATCTTTAAGACAATCTGCCTACTAAACCTACTACATTCAGGGACTGTAACTGCGGAAACTTGGAAAAATATGGCCAAGACAACAAATTGATACATTATTCAAAGTCAAGGTCAACAAGGTAACAGTTACCCAGCACAAATATAATATTCACATACAATATTTTTTGGGATTGTAGACTGCAAAGAGGCGAAAGACATGGACTACAAAATCAAATTTAGGTTTTCAAAATCAGATGTCAAGGTCAAGGCCAAGGTTACACTTTATTTATTAAAGACGCACCGACCCAGCAAGATTAAGTCCCTTGTTTTTTTCCTGGGTAGATGTGACCCACATACAAAAGCCCCCAACTTCAAATTGAGGCTACTCTTTAAAGTCTCTGTCTCGTTTTCAAATTGGGGGCATTTGTCAAACCTGGTCAAAATAAGATTTCTTACCAGCGACAGAAGGAAACACGTGGAACCCGTGATTTTCACTCATGGATCTGATGGGTCTTTAAGAACATTTATACAGCGTTTTACCTAAGCGCTTATCGTCCACATGACCCTTCAGTTTCAGGCTACATTCATCACTTTACAAAAAATGTGAAGTGATTCTGTGCATCGTTTCACGTGACTTAGCCTGGGCGGTCGGACACAAAAAAGACCCAAGAGACACAGAGACGCAAACAAAAAGCACAGCCCTCTTCCGCTTTTGAGGCACAGAAGTAATAGGTTGTAGGCTTTGCCAAAATTTGGTCTGCTTTGCTGTTTAAATTGTATTAGTTGACTGTTTTCCTGAACAAAGAAAGGGTTGTTTACTGGGCAAATAAGCGATGAACGGGGTTCTTCCTTATTACTGGGAAGAATGACTTTTATGCTTTGCTAGTTATAAAATTGTGGTTTCTGTTTCACCCCTACAATCTCATCCCATTAAAGACATCTTTAATACCCCCCCAAAATCGACGTTTACATTGTTAAGTGATAGTTCTGTTTATTTGAGACTCTGGCATCCTGGATTCAAGCCGCTTTGTCCTTATCTCAGCCATTAAAAACAGCATTATGAGGACTTAGAATCAAACTCGTGAATCCTTTCTTCCCTCTCCTCATCACCTCATGTCGACCCCGGGCCAGCTTTTCAAAGGGTGCCAAGAGTGTGTGCCTCTACCGAGGGCATGTCCATTGTCTTGTCACCTTAAAGGGCCACCCTGACGGATCAGATTTTGTAAGAAACACGTCGAGATCACCAGGAAAACACCCTTTATAGAGATTGCAACACTCACTTTGCTCTGGTTTCCTAGAAATCAAACCGTCAAATCGGCGATTTGACGTGCTGGAAGTCGAAATTCTTTCACCCAAAGATAAGGCGTGTGACGTCTCTTATCTAATGGCCGCCAAATCGTTTGCACGAATTTTTTGCAATACAAGACTTTTAAAAAATTGTATACAGTTTATCTAAAGGAGGTTCGCTCACAACAAAGGAAATAGCTCCTTTTTTTAAATTTTACTGCACTACAAAAAAAGAAAACGCTTCAACTACAATGAGTCCTCTACCCGACCCCCCATCCAAAATGGCTACTCTCTCCGGCATCTCCACCAAGGAGGAATCGCCGTTTTGACGGTTTAATTTCTAGGAAAACAGAGCAAAGTGAGTGTTCCTATCCTTGAAAAGCCTGTCTTTCTGGTGATCTCGACGTGTTTCTTGCAAAAAAACCCTCATCCGTCAGGGTCCACCTTTAACTGTGACTTGGGACACGGACTATTGTGTGGTCTGTGATGTCAAGTCAGGTAAGCAAACATAGCTGGAAACGCGACCCTGTTTTCCTGTTCTGACGAAGGCTAATAATAATGCAGTGGGGAAGGCAGGCTTTTAAGTTAATAAAGATGGGGGTGCTTGAGATCGACATTCTGTCTCGACATGCTTGCGGCTTTGTCCTCCTCGGGAGAGTTGACTATAAGAAACACAGCAAAGTACCTTTCAACAAAGGGTCCACAGAGTTGTCCCGATCTTTTTGTATTTTGTATTTTATTTTGATGAGCGTCATGACCTACGATTGGCCCAGGCTTCGGCGTCACTTCGGGTCATCCTGTCGCCTTCAAACAATGGAAGAAACTCTCCGATGGTGTGTGTGTGTGTGTGTGTGTGTCTCTGTGTGTGTTTGTGTGTTGACATTTCAATTTGATCCGTTTGTTTAGCGTTAACAATCAAGTTGTGAATAATAATTTAAAAAAACCACCCAGGAACATAAGAGTGTATTAATTTGTCAGGCTCTAGTTCCTATTGTATGGAACTGAGAGTTTAGCACGTTAAGTATCACGCATGCACGCACGCGCATTAGCTAACACACTGGCGTTCACTTCACTGACATGCATACTCCTTCGCCCACCCCCACCCCATTTATTTAGGTAATTTATATGTATAATGTAGACTCGCATACCCATACCGGAGCTTGTCAAAACAGCGCATAGCCCATTTGAGCGCGCCCATATGAGCGCGTTTTATAGCCCATATAGGCGCGTTTTTGATGGCCCATATGAGCGCGTGTTTTCTAGTCTATTAGCAGATAGTAGCAGATTCTCGTATCCCATAAGCGCGCGTGTCCACGATTCAACACATCACCACGTTAGGGAAATAACACACTCACGTCAATGCAAACAGTTTTTCTTGGGTTAGGGTTAGGGTTAGCGGGGTGATACTTTACCTGAAGCTTATTAGTTTAATACCTTCCAGTCGCCACATGCTAGGTGAATGAACCAACTAACTGACATAATTGTTTCTCATGTACTGACGATGATGCATGTGATGTTACTTCACCCAAATGGCAAACCATGCAAATTATAGGCCTACTTCCAGCATTGCATTTTGAGAAAATTACTGAATCGATTATAATTAAAACAGGCAGCATGACCTACGGGCGATGATGCCCAATACCGCAGTTCACCCAAATGGCAAACCAAATAAATGTACTCCCATAAATCCCAAATTCTGTGAGTATATTTTATGTGCTCACCATCCTGTATTTCCATGTCCCCAATACCAAAGTGGACTGTATGAGTGTGTGACCGCTGACCACTGGCGCGATGACCGGTCCCAGCTTTGTGACTTATCGATAGCCCTTGCTCAGTTCCTGTCCGTCTTAACTCAATTCGGAAACTGAGACCCCCCTTCCCCCGTCCATCCTCGAATGAGATGACCACTGTGGTGTTCTCAAATGGGATTTGTTCTCAAACCGTCTGCGCATGTGTGAAGAGTTAGGGTTAGGGTTAGGTTTAGGATTATGGATTATGGATAGGTTTAGGGTTAGGAATAGAGTTTGGGATAGGTTTAGGGTCAATTTAATGTCGAATACACAAAAGATAAATTTGGATGGTACGTCAGGATCGATTTCGCACATGCGCAGACATGTTGAGAAACAAGTCCCATTTGAGAATGCGACACCGGCCCAAGTGTCCATTTCCGAGCGGGTTTTCCCATATTTTATGGAGACGGATGTTGATTGAAGACATACCAGACTGACCACATACTATTGTGGTACATTTATTTCTTCACAAAGCTTCTCTCAGTCAAAGGCTCGAGGGCCTAAATCTTGACCAATTTCTTCACATCACATCAAAGCTGAGCTCGGCTGTCCACATCAAGAGACCGGCGGGGTTGCCAGGAGAAGAAGAGTCTAGTCTGACTTCCTGGCCAGTCAGTCCACCGGGGCAGTTAGTGGTCAAGTGGTTCGCACTGTCGCCCCCATTTTTTGTTGAAATGTTTGGGTCAACTATTGTATCGGTCCAGACGGTTGTCCGCGCGTGCATGGTGTATAATGGGCACCGGTATAATGTATGATGAGAATAGCGTAGAGGTAACGATGCTGCAGGAGTCACGACAAAAGAGTGGTCTGTGTTAACTGTCGGTCGTCAGTCTGTGGTGGTCACTGACCTTGTCTTTTAGATATTGTGGGGGTAGATGGGTTCAACGTTCTAAAGGTGACTACAATACAAGACAAAGACGATCAATGCTTGTTCGTGGGGAAATGCTCTCTTTCGTGTCGCCTCGTTTTACAGAACGACAAAATATAAAGAGAAACAACAAGGTTTCCTTTGGCACAGCTCCAATAAAGGTCGTTTCTGTCCAGTAGGCGAACGATGAAAAGGCAAAACGGCACTCCGCCTTTGGCGACACCTTTTGTGTTATATTTTTAAAGTGATTTTCTTCCATAGTCACGTGGTCTTTAACTTATATTACTCTAGTTGGAAATAAGAAAGAAACTAAATTTTAGCGGTTTGAAGGCTTATTCGGTTTCAGCAACCTCGTTTCCCCCCCTCCCCCTCTCTCTCTCTCTCTCTCTCTCTCTCCTCTCTCTCTCTCTTTCCCCCTCTTCTCTCTCTCCGTCTCTCTCTTTCTCGCTCTCTCCCACTCTCTCTCTTTCTCGCTCTCTCCCACTCTCTCTCTCTCTCTCTCTCTCTCTCTCTCTCTCTCTTCTCTTTCTCGCTCTCTCCCCTCTCTCTCTCTCTCTCTCTCTCTCTCTCTCTCTCTCTCTCTCTCTCTCTCTCTCTCTCTCTCTCTCTCTCTCTCTCTCTCTCTCTCTCCCTCTCTCTCTCTCTCTCTCTCTCTCTCTCTCTCTCTCTCTCTCGTTCCCTCCTCTCTCTCTCTCTCTCTCTGTCCCCCCCCTCTCTCTCCCCCTCTCTCTCTCCCCCTCTCTCTCTCTCTCAGCCTGCTCGTATCGAGACAAGTGTTATTACCCGGCCAGACGCCGAGGTATTGCGATCGGTTTGTGTGTTCTGTGTGTGTGTCTGTGTGTGTCTGTCTGTGTGTGTGTGTGTGTGTGTGTGTGTGTGTCGTATATTATCTTAAAAACTACTGTTTGGAGTTTGATTAAAATTGGCAGAGGGGTAGACAGCTTGAAAAGGAAGCTTCCTTTCGTTAATCAACACCGTGCTGACCTTGACCTTGAAGTTTGACCTTGAAAACCGAAATGTCTTCTTTGGGCTATGTAATTTCCCCCCAGCTTTATCTCGTGAACTGGTGAACAGAATCGCTTCAACCATGGTTTTGTATAAAAGGTGTATCTCGTGTACCATGGTGCAAGGAAGTTTGCAAGGAAGTTTGTATAAAAGTTCAGCTGTATCTCGTGAACTACTGAACAGAATCGCTTCAAATTTTGGGCTATGTATTTTATGCGTTCTGTAAGGGTGGAAAGTGGTGTTGTTGTGTTTTTTTGGGGGGAGGACATAACTCTGGCCGGGTTTGCATTGTCACAATGCGTTGCTGCCGCTCGGAGATGCCCTTGTGTTCTTTGCGGTAGCCATAGATAGAGAACATCCTGAGCCTGAAAGCCGCATAGCCTGCTAGAGGCATACATACATACCTGTGCCCCCAAAAGTCTACTGTATGTTCAAAATAACAGAAGTGGGGTTCCGGCCTTGAACAAAAATTGTGTTTGTTGTTCTTCCTTGCAGCCTTTCCTGTCGCACTTTGGATTGAAGTGGTATGTCGAGAGAGATGAGGGAGGGGGTGGTAAGAAGATGGGAAGGGAGAGGAGTGGTAAGATAGGGGGAGGGTTGAGGGGGGGGGGGAGTTCTTCCCGCGCCCACCACTGAACTCGACTGCATGCCATACAGGGAAAGGGTAAATAGTAGGGGAGGAGTCGGACCACCCGCCGTGTCATCAAGTGTATGTGCGTGCGTGTGTGCGTGCGCGTGTGTGTGTGTGTGTGTGTGTGTGCGTGTGTGTGTGTGTGTGTGTGTGTGTGTGCGCGCGCGCGCGTGTGTGTGTGCATGGGGTAGGGTTGGGGACACAATAAATGACACAGTTGCCTGTGTCGGTGCATCCTCGACCTTTATTATCCTTTATCGTTATTGTACTTCCTTTGACTCAGGGCTGCATGTGGGTCTGCCTGAAGCCTGAATTCAGGCAATTTGATGATGGGTTCAAGCAATGGTCTGCCTGAAGATAGGGCCCTTCTCGTGCTCTTGTTGCTCTTAAATTGACCATTACATCAAGGGCTATGATGGAAAGTTCAGGCAACAGTTTTGGTCACCCATGCAGTTTCTCCTTGCTGTTGTTCTTATTCTTCCTTGCGCATGAACCAGAGGTAGTTGAAGTTGTGATGGTAGTAATAGTGGGTCTAGCAGTTTCTGATGTTTCAGGCATCAGAATAGTCTGAAATCTAATCCTCTGAAACCCGCGAGTAAAAAGGCCATCAAGGCCCCAGACTAAACAGAGACAACACTGAAATGAGTTCCCAAATTTGACCAAAATGGGTTAATAATTATAGTGATAACTCATTTTTAAAATGCTATTTAACAGAAAAGATAACACTGGATAAAAAAAAAAGGCAAAACCTCTGACAAGAGAAGCCTGTCCAGAAATTCTTAATAATCCTCTGAAATTAGCAGATCCTCTGACAATTCTGACGCCTGTATTTGGATTCTCTGTACTGTACCGGTGTCATGAGAAATAAGTACATACCGTGAAATAAATACCCCTCAAAAGCGCACTAGAGCCATTCTTCTTTCATGTGATAAATAAGTCAACTTTTATTTAAAATATAGATATTTAGGTGCTCAATCTACACGGAAAGAACCAAGAAATAGAGCGGGAGGGTGTAAATCTACACTTGTTGCTAAGAAATCGATATACAAAGCTTAGTTTCGTGTTTTTCAAAATGGCGGACAATAAAAACAACCGTCCGTGCAAGCAAAAATAAATAATACTAAATATTAGAAAAATATCCCTGACTTCTCAGTATTTAATGATGAATCTTCTGTTCTTCCTGCATGCTGCCGCAAGACGCCTCTGAATGTATTTAGGGGCGAATCTTTCCCAAACAGCAAACAATTTGAATGAGGAAAAGAGTATTTATTTCATGGGTAAAATATGTTCTGCGATTAACCGGCAATCTAAGACTAAATCCTAAACATTCAAAACGGGGACACGGACAGAACACGGACAGTGGGCATGCAGTAGGAACGGGCAAGGTCAATGGTCATTCCGATCAGTCTGTATACATCAGGGTCTATTAGGTTAACTTACTCGTGCATTTGTTGCTTCTTCCTTTTTAGGACAGGGGTGTGGCAACGTAGCGCGTTACCAATTCCAGGGTCTCATTTTAATAAACACATTTAAAATTTAAATTTGTATATTAAATGAATCAATAAAAATTAATAGATAAATGTGTATTTTGTCTATGGGGAAATGGTCCTTAATTTCTTATGAACAGCTTTGATTATTAATATTATTATTATTATTATTATTAGTATTAGTAGTAGTAGTAGTAGTAGTAGTAGTAGTAGTAGTAGTAGTAGTAGTAGTAGTAGTAGTAGTAGTAGTAGTAGTAGTAGTAGTAGTAGTAGTAGTAGTAGCAGCAGCAGCAGCAGCAGCAGCAGCAGTAGTAGTAGTAGTAGTAGTAGTAGTAGTAGTAGTAGTAGTAGTAGTAGTAGCAGTAGCAGTAGTAGTAGTAGTAAGATTAACATTAAAATTAAATTAAAACCCTTTCAACGCTAGCCATTCCTCAGCCACAATTTACCATTGAACTTACCCGGGTAGAGATAATATTTTGTCTGTAATATTGGGGATTCCTCTTTGACATGCATAAAATAGGGCCTGTCCTTACGTCCCAAAATTAAGAACATAAGGTCACTGGATACCAGACCCTCATTCGATGCCTTTCAGTGACATGGGTGTTACATCATTGTGGTGCCAAGAGGCGACAGTGGCGATGAAAGGGTTTTAAGATTGAAATTATAGCCCCGTCGACAGCTGAGGCCATCTCAGGGCTGTCACCACGTTAAATCTTACCACGTATTTAGTAGTAGTAGTAGTAGTAGTAGTAGTAGTAGTAGTAGTAGTTATTATATATAGTAATCAAACAGCCATTCAATACTCACTACGCCTTTTGGTCATTAACCTGATAATCGCTCACTGTCGACGAGGCAAGACGACACGTAACGGACTATTAGGACAAACACAGTGTGATTGATTGCACAGATTGATACCCCTGTCCTCCATTCCATTAGAAAACAGGCCTATTATCTCTGTCTGTTTTTACCACGCTCCAGCACTCCTACTATCCTCCCGCTCCCTTCAGTTCAGTCCAGCCAGAGGTGTAACTGGATCGTCTTTGGTCAAGCTGTCAGACGGCCATTTTCCGCTCTGATGAAGTTTAAACGTCTTCATGATCGCTAGGCTTTCAAGACTGCACTTGGTCATCTCCAAACATGGAACACTCAATTTTTAGCCAAGTTTTATTTTTTGTGTCTTTGACGGTTTAAAGATCCACCAGATCACGTGTCAAAATCACGGGTTTTACGTGGTTTCCCTCTTATAGCTGGTAAGAAATCTTGTTTTGACCACGTTTTACTCCCATACAAATGCCCCCACATTGAAAACGAAACATAATTTTAAAGAGCAGCCTCAACTTCAAGTTGGGGGCATTTGTATATGGGCTACAGCTACCCAGAAACCCACCACCAAGGGACTTAATCGTGGTGGGTCAATGTATCTTTAAGGTTTAGGTTAGGGTTAGGGATAGGGTTAGGTTTAGGGCTAGAGTCAGTTTATTTTCAGATTGAATGGTTTAAAAAGATACACATTCTAAAGTTTCGCTGAAAACCAACATTGTCACGCGAATGGCGTCACTTTCCATATTTGGAGATGACCAAGTGCAGCATTGAGCTGTCTTGTTTCTTGATCGGCCTCTGGCTGCTTTCTGTTCCCTCCTTCTCCTGGGACCGCCGCATGGACGTTGTGGTTCCCTGGGTCGTCCATCATTGTTGCCGCTTGGCTGGGGGGCTGGGGGCGATTCACTGTGTCTTCATTTGATGCTGGGGAGAATGAATTTCAATCGGCGAGAAAATCCACCAAGTTAAGCTCCCTGTACTGCATTACAGGCTGGAGTAGAACATCAGGTGTTGACGTTGAAGACACGGGTAGAACATTTCGCCTTGAAGGCTGTCACGATTTAATTGCAAAATATGCGTTGTTGGTGATATGAATACAACATCTATTTACACCAAACGCATCGTAGAGTACAGGCATGGGAATTGGCAGTCTTTGGGCTGATTTCAGCTTTTTTGATGGTCCTCTTCAGTCTTTTTTTTTTGCAAGTTTCAGCTTTTTTGATGGTCCAAGAGGACATTTATGAGATAAAAAAAAGAAGCCCAATGAGTAAAACTTAAAGTTATTTGTTATAAATGAATGCAAAATGAACTAAGTATATCAGTCTTATCTCTAATACTGTTTTTAAGGCTTAGATAACAGAAGAAGCTTCATTTTCTGGGGGCTGTATCCCAACATACACGGTTTTCAGTTGTTTTTTTATTCCTTGTTCCTATGCCTGCTTCCAGACCCGAATTTTCAGGGTTTTTTGTCTTCTCTAATTCCCCTGCCTGAGAGTAGTATTCTACATGTTGTGGTTGAGGTTTGTTTAGGCCTACATACACATATCATACAGTACAGTTAGGACTCAACATCTTTATTTAAATATGTATTATTCGATTCATTAGAGAAATTCTTTAATTTTACAGCGTTGGCCTTCAGCCATACCATAATTCGCATTAAGTGATTTACACGTTTCTAAACGTTTCTTATCCTACAAATACGTAGTTAATACCTATGGTCTGTGAAGGAACGCCATACCCATAATACATTGGTTGTCTTGTGTGTTTGGAACGGTAAAACAAACCCATAATGTTTAACTTAAAGAGATTATTCCTTTGCCTTTGTTTTTTCCTTTGTTTATATGTGCGTAACTCCCCTAAAACTACGAACGAGTAGTAATTGAAATATGAATGCGCTTATTAGTTTCTTGATTTGTATGTCGCTTAGCAACCTGATTTAAAATATTTGGAATAAAATTATAATTTTATTTTAATAAAATTAAAATCACAGTATTGTAAACCGACAGTGAAGCGCACACCGATTGAGGATTTGTTTTTTTACATCGAAATTAATTTGCTTGAGCTGAAAGAAAAACACTCAATATTGAATATTAAGGACAATAATCTCTAAGCTGCTCTAACTATATTTGTTGTATATATTACTTGACATTGAATAAAAAGGTGTTTTTTTTTAGACCAACAAGAATCTGGAGAGAGATCGAAAAAAAAGTAATGGTTCGGCTGGGGGTCGAACCCAGGTCCTCTCGCGTGTGAGGCGAGCGTGATAACCGCTACACTACCGAACCCTCTTGAAGACTTAACCGCATTTTCAGTTCACAATCGACACGCAAAGTTACCTGCGACCCTATCGAGTGTGTGTGTGTGTGTGACACCAGATAAATTGTGCTCTCTCTCTCTCTCTCTCTCTCTCTCTCTCTCTCTCTCTCTCTCTCTCTCTCTCTCTCTCTCTCTCTCTCTCTCTCCCCCCCTCCATCACCGTGTGCGCGCGTGTGTGTGACACCAGATAAATTGCTGTCTCTCTCCCTCTATTTTTTTTTAATCGTTTTTTTCTTTTCTCTAGTTTTATGGATTATGTTTATGTATGTCCCCTGATTTGATTTGTATTCGTTTACATTTATTTATGTTGATAAAAAAAAGTATCGATACGGGCAGAGAGGCCTAATTAATAAAAACAATTAAAAAAAAACAAAAAAACTTCTGACTTCACTTGACTTCCTCTCTCTCTCTCTCTCTCTCTCTCTCTCTCTCTCTCTCTCTCTCTCTCTCTCTCTCTCTCTCTCTCTCTCTCTCTCTCTCTCTCTCTCTCTCTCTCTCTCTCTCTCTCTCTCTCTCTCTCTCTCTCTCTCTCTCTCTCTCTCTCTCTCTCTCTCTCTCTCATTCGCTTTGCTATGATTTACTACGTCGGGATTCTGTCTGGATACCAACACCCACCCTCCTCTCTCTCTCTCTCTCTCTCTCTCTCTCTCTCTCTCTCTCTCTCTCTCTCTCTCTCTCTCTCTCTCTCTCTCTCTCTCTCTCTCTCTCTCTCTCTCTCTCTCTCTCTCTCTCTCTCTCTCTCTCTCTCTCTCTCTCTCTCTCTCTCTCTCTCTCTCTCTCTCTCTCTCTCTCTCTCTCTCTCTCTCTCTCTCTCTCTCTCTCTCTCTCTCTCTCTCTCTCTCTCTCTCTCTCTCTCTCTCTCTCTCTCTCTCTCTCTCTCTCTCTCTCTCTCTCTCTCTCTCTCTCTCTCTCTTGTTATTTGCATAGTTAATAATGATTAAATATCATGGGATCAACTGGACAACGTCGTACACGATAATCTTCATTGAAATCTACCCAAAGGTTAAAAAATGACGGACATCTTCTCCTTCGTCTGCGTTCCCAGGCCATATGGCCATAATGGGTAAGGTACGCATGTGTCCGGTTTTCAGTTTTCACTGGTCTCCCCGCTGCATGCATGCAACCAACACATTCCGATTTCGGAGGAGCTCAAAGGAGACATTTGGGAAGATTTATTATTTTTAAAGGCAGGAGAGTAATAGAGGCAGGCGGGTAATAGATAAGGCAGAACGATAGTGGATAACAGAAAGCAGAGGGAAAAGGCAGAGTCAAAGAGAGTGAAAGATTAGTGGAAGTTACAAGCACATAACTTCCAGAAGGTGGGGGGACTATTTGTACCAAAGACCCCCGGGTATCCCCACGGGGCAATGATACGGACAAGACTGGGAATGCATGTAGTAGGTCCTTCCTATCTGTGTAGATGTGATAAAGCGTCTACCCCTGTCCTCCTGTCAATACTAAAGGTCTGTGTACACGTTAACAACATTCACAAAATATCTCTTATTTCCTCATGGCAACACCGTGTTAGGACACTCATAATATGACTTACAACTCACTGTACGTGTTGCCATGGGGAAAATAGTGATATTTTGTGAATGTGGTTAACGTGTGCACAGACCTTAAGCTTGCGCCTCTCTTTTCTCCAGTCTCCGCAACAGCCCCCTTCTATCACACCCCCCACCCCCCCGCCCATATGCTTCTACCCCCCCCCCCTCTCTCTCTCTCTCTCTCTCTCTCTCTCTCTCTCTCTCTCTTCTCTCTCTCTCTCTCTCTCTCTCTCTCTCTCTCTCTCTCTCTCTCTCTCTCTCTCTCTCTCTCTCTCTCTCTCTCTCTCCTCTCTCTCTCTCTCTCTCTCTCTCTATCTATCTCGGGTAATAGAAAATACTGTTGTGTTCGTTGGACCTGAGCTGGAAGATCCTCATTTAAATTCATGGTGTTATTGTTGCGATTTACATTACACTGGTTATGAGAGTTTTTTGGAACGATTATATTATCGACTCCCTTGAGCCCCCCCCCCCCCCCCCCCCCTCTCTCTCTCTCTCTCTCTCTCTCTCTCTCTCTCTCTCTCTCTCTCTCCCCCCTCTCTCTCTCCCCCCTCCCCCCCCCCCTCTCCTCTCTCTCTCTCCCCCCTCTCCCCTCTCTCCTCTCTCTCTCTCTCTCTCTCTCTCTCTCTCTCTCTCTCTCTCTCTCTATCTGTGTGCTACGCGTGTAGGCTCTATCTGTGTGCTACGCGTGCGCGCGCGTCTGTGCGCGACGTTCGGTCACAAAAAAATATTTTTGCAATTATCAAATTTTCTTTCGTTGTTTTTTTGTTGTTGTGAGAGTTGTTGTTCGGACCCGTGATTTGAGCGCGCGCGATCATGCGCACACGCGCGCACAGAAAAGGCCATTTCTTCAGGTAAGATGCAACTGCATCGATCGACTTTCGGATGTAAGAATAACAAAGCCAAAGTTGATTAAAACATGTCGTGGTGTTGTTGGTTTTTTTAAACAGTTGGGTCACAGACACACAGACCGAACGACAGACAGAACGATACACGGAGACGATCACAATAGTTCCTCCAGCGAAACTCGGGAACTAACAAACCGACCTAATAGGGTTGTAACAATTTTCTAACAGGGAGCTAGCGACTTGTAATTTGTAAACCAATTGCACAAAATGCCCTTAATATCAGGTTTTGTAGGCCGGAGCTGGATAGGACAACACTCCCGTTGTTCGAAATTTCGTTGTGTGTGTGTGTTCTTTGGTGGTTGTTTTTTTCCAATAACTGTTTTTCTGTCCATACTTTCTTTTCTGTCCTTCCAGTCTTGCCAAATGTTATTCTAATAAAATTTAAAGCAAGGGTGCAAACCGATTTACAAAACATTTTCCTCTGCCTTTTTACAAACCCCGCATTTCTTCGATTTCCCCACTTGGTGGCGAAGGACTGCGAAAAGTCAGATCGTTACAAAACCCATGATTGTGACGTCTTTTCTTAATTCACTGAGAGTTGCTGCATGGCCTGTTTTGCTAGTATTAGCTTATCAATAATATCCTTATTGTCCAAATGCTCAACTTCGTAACATAAGACCGTGGACTTCTGCGAAGCCAACAAATTGAATTTAAGCGCAGCATGGAGGCTGTAGCAAAGACGCTTAGAGCGTAGCTTAGCTCTAAGTGTCTTTGGTAGGAGCTTGAGGGGAGGGAAGAAAGAGGGGGAAGAGTGGAAGCGTACTTCAAAAGCACTCTTGGTGTGTGCATCACTTAGTACTGTTTACAGTACTGCAATGCTAGTATCTGTGGAGTGTTTGGGACATGGAATAACAGTAGGGCCTACTAATCTACCGAAGTCAGTAGGCTCTAGTTGTGCGCGGAAAGTGCGGTTACCCAAATCGTAAAAAAACCGCTGCTTTGGATTTAAGTTGTCGGCGACTTATTGAATAGGCTATTCTAACAGACCCAAACCCTTGCCCAACAAAGAAGGAAAATTAGCTTAACACTTTGGATTTAAGTTGTCGGTGACTTGGCGAACAGACCCTTGCCCAACAAAGAACGAAAATGAACGCTTTGGATTTAAGTTGTTGGTTACTTATCGAACAGGCCCAAACTCTTGCCCGACAAAGAATGAAAATGAACGCTTTGGATTTAAGTTGTCGTCGACTTATCGAACAGGCCCAAACCCTTGCCCGACAAAGAAAGAAAAACGAACAACATCCAAGAATCTAGAAAGTTATTTTAACATTCAGTGAAACACGGCAGTGGTGCCGGAACCTACATGGTACATGACTGTAAATCACGGCATGATTATGGCGTACAGCCGTCACACTGTTGTCATGGTCAAACCAGCAGCTGGCACATCCACCAAAGTCACCACTCCTGATCAATCAGTATAGACGTAATTGAGTAATGTTCAAACAGGCGCATTTGAGTGGCATCCCTTTTCTCCCACCCACATGACTACAACCAACGTTTTTTTTAAAAATGTTTTGAGGGGGGGGCATTTTTTATATATAATATTATTCTCTTCTCAACAAAGTTAATGATATGCCACTCGACGTCTCTTCTGTTGTCCCTGTTTTGTTGGGAAGCGAGGGTGGATTGAATTTATTGTTCACAAACCCAGTCGAAGAAGAATTGGGGCCCGCGTGGCCTATTGTGGACCTATTCAGGGTTAGGTGGCGAGTGGCTGCTTTCTTTGTAGCGCCGAGCTCACCACCATTCACGCTGCCTTCAATGAACTATATTATTGGAGCTGCGAACAAATATTCGTCACCGACAGGCGACTGCCGTGGTTGTACAGTGAAACCTCCCTTATTATAAGACCTTCCAGAATCATCCAAAATGAGGTCTTATAAGGGAGAGGTCGTATGAGGGAGGTTCCACTGTACCTCCCATATAAGACCTTCCAGAATCATCCAAAAACGAGGCCTTAAAATGGTAGGGAGTTGTATAAGGGCGGGAGGTAATTTTATTACTTACAAAAGAAGGGCAATGTCTCAGAGAAGTCTAGGTCTTATAATGGGATGGAGTCTTATAATGGGAGGTCTTACTAGGGAGGTTCCACTGTACCTCCCATATAAGACCTTCCAGAATCATCCAAAAACGAGGCCTTAAAATGGGAGGGAGTTGTAGAAGGGCGGGAGGTAATTTTAATACTTACAAAGAAGGGCAATGTCTCAGAGAAGTAGGTCTTATTAGAAGGGAGGGAATCTTACAATGGGAGGTCTTATAACTAAATAAGGGAGGTTCCACTGTACCTCCCATATAAGACCTTCCAGAATCATCCAAAAACGAGGCCTTAAAATGGGAGGGAGTTGTATAAGGGCGGGAGGTAATTTCAATACTTACAAAAGAAGGGCAATGTCTCAGGGAAGTAGGTCTTATTAAAAGGGAGGGAGTCTATAAGGGAGGTCTTGTAAGGGAGGTTCCACTGTACCTCCCATATAAGACCTTCCAGAATCATCCAAAACTGAGACCTTAAATGGGAGGGAGTTGTATAAGGGCGGGAGATAATTTCAATACTTACAAAGAAGGGCAATGTATCAGAGAAGTAGGTCTTATATGGGAGGGAGTCTTATAATGGGAGGTCTTAAAGGGAGGTTCCACTGTCTCTCCCATATAAGACCTTCCAGAATCATCCAAAAACGAGGCCTTAAAATGGTAGGGAGTTGTAGAAGGGCGGGAGGTAATTTTAATACTTACAAAGAAGGGCAATGTCTCAGAGAAGTAGGTCTTAACAGGGAGGGAGGTCTTGGGAGGTCTTATAAGGGAGGTTCCACTGTAATTCTGGGACCCGAATCCATTTTCTATTTGGACTTCGCTGAGCAATATTGGGGTGGGGGGTGGGGTGGGAGTATTGAGATGAACTTGTTATATTAACAAAGCAAAAGAACGCTTGGAATAGTATTATAGCAACCTCTATGCTGAGAGTCGAAGATTAATACATCTCCCAAAGTGAAGTGGCCCTGAATAATGGATATAACGATCTTCTGCTTAACAAAAAAAGAAGAAGGAAACCTCACGTTCCCTCACTTTATTATTTTAAATTTGGAAGTTTTATGTTCGTAACATTTGATACATTGAGTATTTGTGTATCTCATTGGATGTTTGTAGGTTTACGTTTTCTCTCTCTCTCTCTCTCTCTCTCTCTCTCTCATCTCTCTCTCTCTCTCTCTCTCTCTCTCTCTCTCTCTCTCTCTCTCTCTCTCTCTCTCTCTCTCTCTCTCTCTCTCTCTCTCTCTCTCTCTCTCTCTCTCTCTCTCTCTCTCTCTCTCTCTCTCTCTCTCTCTCTCTCTCTCTCTTTCTCGCGCGCCGCGCGCGCGCGTGTGTGTCTGTCTGTCTGTCTGTGTTCTGTATATGTGCTTGTGTAGTTGTATGCGGGTTTTTTTTTAAGAGAGAGAGAGAGAGAGAGAGAGAGAGAGAGAGAGAGAGAGAGAGAGAGAGAGAGAGAGAGAGAGGGGGGGTACAGAGGATGTCGAGGTGGTTTATTAAATTATTAAATGAACTTGCCTACATTTCATGAATATAAAAAAAGGTTTCACCTTTACATTAATATATAATTCGATCAAAGATTCACTAACACCCCTTAGAGAGCACACATTTTTGATTTTAATATCTTTTTCAACAACATCTTTAAAAATGGCAGCAATTATCACATGTGGAAACATAATAATAAGAATATGCATGCACTCACTAACACAGACACTAACACCCCCTCTAACACTCGTCTCATGGGCAAACTGTGACTGAAAGTTTCTTTATTTCATGAGATAATTGGCATGGGCTTCTTACCCGCCCATGGGCTTCTTACCCGCCCATGGGCTTCTTACCCGCCCATGGGCTTTTTACCCCGTACGTCTTACCCTATGCACACACACATACGCTGGGCTACACTATGTTATATGCTCAACCGCAACCAGACCGATAACAATGGATTGCAAGTGCAACTCCGAGCGGCTGCAAAGTCCCCTCGCAGCATCGCCGAGCTACTAGGAAATCGGAATGTGTCGGCTGTACACATACATAAAAACGCATCAAAACAGCACGTAACTACATAAAAACGCATGAAAACAGCACGAAACCGAATAGTTTTTGATATATAGCCTTAGGGTTCGGACCCGTGATTTGAGCGCGCGCGATCATGCGCACACGCGCGCACAGAAAAATTAATGACAACTGTGTTATAGACCATTCATCAAGAAACGTTGTGAAACAAACTGTATTGAAATACATGCAAAACTTCGCGAGATATTAGCGATTATGTGTTTCGGGGTTTGAACCCCGTAACTGGCGTGACCTTGACCTTAATGTAAAACTAAATACATCAGTGGATAGCTTGCATCTTGGCAAACTAGTATACTAAATTTTATGATGATAGACTGAATAGTTTTTGAAAAAAACGGACGAATAGCCGGACGGACGGACGGAGGCACGCCGGAGGCACGGACGGATCAGACAGAAACAATAGCTCCCCGAACCTTCGGCTCGGGGACTAAAAATGTTGAAAACAGAGGGAGAAAGAGAAGGGAGGACGAAAAATGCGGTCTCATAACTTAAAATATGAGACAGGAAGTGAAAAACACACATTTAAACTTTTTTTAAAAGCCGAGCGGGCGAAACGGAGAAGAGAAAACAAAAAAGACTAGATTAAGAGGAGGAGGCGGATAAGACGCATAACCATAGCTCCCCTCTTTCCCTTCACCTCCCCCCCCTCCTCTCCACACTACCATCACCAAAGATAATACACCCTCCTTTATCTTTGCCTCCTCCCCATTTTATTCCGTTTTGCACGCAAACACATGTGCAGTGCGCGTACGTAGATCTCTCTCTCTCTCTCTCTCTCTCTCTCTGTCTCTCTCTCTCTCTCTCTCTCTCTGTCTCTCTCTCTCTCTCTCTCTCTCTCTCTCTCTCTCTCTCTCTCTCTCTCTCTCTCTCTCTCTCTCTCTCTCTCTCTCTCTCTCTCTCTCTCTCTCTCTCTCTCTCTCTCTCTCTCTCTCTCTCTCTCGGGTCTCTCTCACGTATACATACAAAGATCTCTCTCTCTTTCTCTCTCTCTCTCTCTCTCTCTCTCTCTCTCTCTCTCTCTCTCTCTCTCTCTCTCTCTCTCTCTCTCTCTCTCTCTCTCTCTCTGGTCTCTCAGGGATGCATACAAAATATATCTCTCTCTCTCTCTCTCTCTCTCTCTCTCTCTCTCTCTCTCTCTCTCTCTCTCTCTCTCTCTCTCTCTCTCGGGTCCCTCACGTATGCATCTACAAAGATCTCTCTCTCTCTCTCTCTCTCTCTCTCTCTCTCTCTCTCTCTCTCTCTCTCTCTCTCTCTCTCTCTCTCTCTCTCTCTCTCTCTCTCTGTCTCTCTCTCCGGTCTCTCAGGGATGCATACAAATCTCTCTCTCTCTCTCTCTCTCTCTCTCTCTCTCTCTCTCTCTCTCTCTCTCTCTCTCTCTCTCTCTCTCTCTCTCTCTCTCTCTCTCTCTCTCTCTCTCTCTCTCTCTCTCTCTCTCTCTCTCTCTCTCTCTCTCTCACTCTCACTCAGTGATGCATGCAAACAAAATCAAAACAACAAAACTGAAAGCCAACGATGGGACAGTAGGCAATCTGAGCAAAGCTCTACCCTTAAGTGCAGTTGTCCCAGATTAGCCTTTAATCTGACCACTTTATCAGACACTCCAATGCCCGTCCTGCTTTGTAAAATTGATGATTAGAAAACCATCCCCTGCAGAAGGGAAGGGTGTGTGGGGTGAGGGCAGTACCATGATAGGAGAGGAGGAGTCCAGGGAACCACGCCCTGCAATGGTCTTTTCCCCCGAGTACCTTCTGATCCCAGTACAGGTCATTGGGTCTACTGAACTGACCGCTTCGACTCGTTGATGTACTAGTAGGATGTTCAATGAAAAGTGTGACATTCTTTTCAATAATTATTAAGTTTCCAAGCTTGATTAATTCATGACCAAGCGTGGAATGTACCCTTGTCACATCATTGGATTGCTTTTGTGGGGCGTTTTATGAAAACTGTTTAGTGATTCGTATGGGGACACATTTCGCTATCGCTACGTATCGATAACACTACCAAGATAAATCAGTACAGCTATCACTAACGTATCTATAACGCTACTGGGCTAAATCACTACGGCAACTAATTGTTAGGATTAGGGTTAAAACAGGGTCAAATTTAGGTAAGGAATAGGGTTAGGTTAGGGAAAGGGTTCGGATTAGGGTTAGGGTTAGTCTGTTGGAATTTAGACTGAGAGATTGGCACAGTCATTATCAACTGATCTCTATGGGTCGTAGTGGTAACAGCGGGTAGTTCTTTCGATACGTAGCGATAGCGCTACGCACCCCATTCGTATTATTTTGTTCTGCACAGTTTGGTGTTCTAGGCAGATTAGCAGCAGATGGAGATCGTTATCAGTAAATAAGAAGCAACGAATCATACATGCACGATGTTGCTATGTCATTTGATGGAGGGTCACTCACAGAGAGTTAATCATAGTACATTTAAACCGGTGATAATGTTACTTGTTATTAAATAACTGATAGCAGGGCTGCCTACTGTTCCTCCTAAGGGGTAGTTGTCCCTGGAAACAGTTACAAATGGCACCATTGTCCCTGGAATCCACTTTTCTGTTGTGTTTAGTGTCCCTGGCAACTGAGCAGAACCGAAAGTTTGGAGAGGAATCACTTGTCTTGTTAGCTGACCTTACTTTTGAACATAGGAACACCCCAAACAAAAGAGAATTTGAATTTGTCTTAACAGACATGCTGCAGGTAGATAACTGAACACCAAAGGATCTTAAAACCAAGCAAGTTGGCACCGAAAAGACACAAACATACTAACTAACATATCCAGTTGCAGACATTTGGCTAAATCACGAAATATACTTCATGACGTCTGACATTGCGATATTTGTCCCTGGAAATAAGTCTCTGTCCCTGTTTCTTTTAAGGCAGTTTGTCCCTGGAAACTGCGACAGGGGTAGGCAGCCCTGTGATAGCTAGTAGCAAAGAATTTTGCGAACAAGTTTTGGTTTATCAACATTTTAAAACGCTGGAGAAACGTAAGATATAATGTTCTGTGCTGATTCATTTCATATGCTTGTTTTATGTGTGTTTTTTACAATAAGATCATTTTGATTATGTTTGATTTGATTTGCCTATGGTTTGAGTTTAGTTTGATAGAATGATAGTCTTTACATTTTTGTTTTTATTTAGCCTCTGCCAAAAGCTGTTCGCCTGAAGATTTCAGATAATCTTAACTGCTCCTCCTACCACCAACCATTTTTTTTTGGGGGGGGGTTATTACTTGATTGGTAAATATCAATGATTTTGTGCTGGCAAAGTAAAAGGCCACGTCATTGAATGAACAGTGTTAAAGAAATACCAGTGCCGACAGCCATCCGATTAGTAGGGGAAGACGGGGTAAAAAGCGCATGGGCGGGTAAGAAGCCCACCCCAATTATCTCATGAAATAAAGCAAATTTCAGTCAAATTTGCCCATGAGACGAATGCTAG
Source organism: Phymorhynchus buccinoides (assembly GCA_017654935.2). Classification (NCBI taxonomy): domain Eukaryota; kingdom Metazoa; phylum Mollusca; class Gastropoda; order Neogastropoda; family Raphitomidae; genus Phymorhynchus; species Phymorhynchus buccinoides. The sequence continues at coordinate 49,749,674 of CM065680.1, forward strand.
ACATTAACGCTCGTCTCATGGGCAAAATGAGACTGAAATTTGCTTCATTTCATGAGATAATTGAGGTGGGCTTCTTACCCGCCCATGCGCTTTTTACCCCGTCTTCCCCTATTGAACGGAGCAACAGCAAAATGCACAAATTAAAAAACAGTTCGTTATATTATGCGAGTTTTAATGTCATGGTACTCTACATTTACACTTGACCGTGGACTTGAAAACCCTTTCATCGCCACTGTCGCCTCTTGGCACCACAATGATTTAACACCCATGTCACTGAAAGGCATCAAATGAGGGTCTGGTATCCAGTGACCTTAAGTTCTTAATTCTGGGAGGTAAGGACAGGCCCTATTTTATGCATGTCACAGAGGAATCCCCAATATTGCAGACAAAATCTTTTCTCTACCCGTGTAAGTTTAATGGTAAATTGTGGCTGAGGAATGGCTAGCGTTGAAAGGGTTAAAAAAAAAAGCCTATTTATGTTAAATGTATGCTCGGGAAAGTGAGAAAATACGGTCCCCTGTTAGTCTTCACAAGAGTTTAACTCTTTTCGGTCTGCATTCACATTAGGGGGCCTGGAGGTAAAACTGGTGGAACTTAACCCTTTCACCGCCAGCCATATTTTAGCCAAAAATGTCCATTAAATTTATCTTGGTAGAGAACAAAATCCATCTGCAGTATTGGGGATTCTTCTGTGACATATATAAAATAAGGTCTATCCTTACTTCCCAAAACTAAGACAACAGGGTCTTTGGATAATAGACCCCAATTTGATGCCTTTTAGTGGCATTGATGTTAAATCGCTGTGGTGCTAAAATGCGACTTTGGCGGTGAAAGGGTTAACCGTTTTCAGTCTACATTCACATTAGAGGACCTGGAGGTGAAACTGGTTGAACTTAAATCGAGTGATTTAAATTACGATCTTTACAACATACACATTTCTATTGATGCTTCATGTACTTTTGGATATCTGCAAGAAACTTCAAAGCACTTTCTCATTGACTGTCCCAATTACATTACACAACGTAGAAACACCATCGATAAACTTCCGCAAGAGCATATCTTTATTACAAGCCTACTGTTCGGCAATACTTCTTTTTCCCTTCAAGACAAATGATTGTCAGTATATTTGAAGCAGTTCAAGCATTCATCCTGCAAACGAAACGTTTTGAAATCTAAGTTAAGGTGCATTCTTCAATAGCTCTCCTGGCCTGCCCCCCCCCCCCCCCCCCCCCCCCCCTCTCTCTCTCTCTCTCTCTCTCTCTCTCTCTCTCTCTCTCTCTTTCTCGATGGTTTGTAGCTAATGTTTGTTTTTACCGCCCTTCCTTAACAAACACGACAAATAACCCTATCTTGGCTATGGCTCCCCCCCACCTGCGTGCGCATCTCGACCCTTCCAACGGAAGTGTCGCCATCTTAGTCAGATTTGTGTGTAAACAGCATCGATCTGGCATTTTTTAAGCAAAGTTACTGACTAAGATGGCGGTCTCCCATAATATGGCACGCTCCTTGTGGCCGGATATGACGACACGTGGGTACAAGCCATTGCAGAGACAGGTCTCATCTAGTGTCCGAAGTCTCTAGTGATAGACCGTTTTTCGAACTTTGCATCAAGGAGAGTAAAAAACATATTCTCTCGTTTCTTATATATATGCCATCATTCCTTTTTTAACATTTGATGTAATCGCTGTTTGAAAGCTTTTGCCCTTGGTAACCTAAACTAGGTGGATGAAATCAGGTGGGGGGTAGTGCATTCTTAGAAAGCAGACAAGAGGGGAAAGAAGTGGTGGAAGGGAGGGACGGCGGATGAGAGGGGGTGGTGAACGGGAGTGTGAGCTTGTTCCTGTCCAACTTTGCCCGTTCAAGAGTTCAAGCTAATTGTCAGGGAATGTGGCGACGTGTCCCTAAACGCCTTCCGCTGACCGGCGCACCTCAATTGCGCCTATTTTAATGACCCCTATCCTCACTTGCGCCCGTTTTAGTCAGTCATCAATTGCGCCCATTAAAAATGTTCAAATGGTTTATGAGAAAGTTTACCCCCCCCCCCCCTCCCCCCGTGGGGATACCGGGAAGTCTTTTGTATAACTAGTTCCCCCGCCTTTTGGAAGTTCTCTGCTTGTAACTTCCTCTAATCTGTCACTCTCTTTGACTCTGCCTTTTCCCTTTGCTTACTGCTATCTACTATCTTTCTGCCTTGCCCGTCCATTCTCCTGCCCTTTTTTTCTTTTCTTTTTGTCAAGAAACACTTTCAAAAAGATTCCCTCCATCCGAAGTCGGACTTGCTGGGCCTAACTATTTCTTAGTTAGGCGCATAACGGCAGCATGACACATCTGCGCTCATAATTGGACAGGAAACTGTCTGAGCTATCAAAGAAGAAGAAGAAGAAGAAGAATGAGAAAGTTAGACATAATGGCAGTTTCTGCGTCAATTGAGATTTTGTTTCAGAACTGAAGACAGAGCTAACTAACGCTCCTTTTAAAGATACAGAAGACATAATTTAAATAGCTTTTTTTTAAGGTGTTTTTTTTAAAACTTGTTTTATAGCCATCAGAAGTCTAACACTTCTAAGATACACCAATTGCGCGGAAACTAGGCGCAATTGATGTACATTCCCAGAAAGGCGCAATTCTTCTTCTTCAATCGCTCAGACATTTTCCTGTCAATTATGAGCGCAGATGCGTCATGCTGCCGTTATGCGCCTAACTAAGAAATAGTTAGGCCCAGCAAGTCCGACATCGGCTTCGGCTGGAGGAAATGTTTTTGAAAGCGTTTCGTGGAGAAGAAAAAAAAGAAGACAGGAGAATGGACAGGTAAGGCAGAAAGATAGTAGATGACAGTAAGCAAAGGGAAAAGGCAGAGTCAAAGAGAGTGACAGGTTAGAGGGAGTTACAAGCACAGAACTTCGAATGAATGAAATTTTGGGCTTTACGTCCTCTCGACCTGGGAAGGCACATATGGGACATTTGTATTGGGTTAGTATGAGGAACTAAAAATAAAACAAACGCAAGACACAAAAGACGAAACAAGGACGTGGACGGGACATATAATATAAAGGGGGAGTTCTTAAAAGCGCAAGTTTATTTATTACTTTGAAAGGATTTAAAATTTATAAAATATAGTATTTTGTGTCACGTGACACTTAATACATGACTATAGTGATGTAAAATAGATTAATAAAATTATTTTGTTTGTCTGGCCATAATACAACCCTCCCTGTTGTATTACAATTCAAGGGCTACAAGGTTAAAATTTCAAAAAATTATTTTATTCATAAAAAGCCAAATTTGGCCCTTATTTATTATTAAAAGGGAATATGTACATATATCTATTTCATATTTACAATATATATATATACATATATATATATATATATTCTTATGGCTATTTACAAAAAATTATATCTAGCTAAACATTAATATTTTATTGTCCTACCCGGGGAAGGAGTACAGACCTTCGAGAGAGAGAAAATGGAGTTTTACGTCCTCTTGGTCTGAATCAGACACATATGGGACATTTGTAAATACAAATATGGTGGGAACAATACTGGAGGCAATGCCCGGAGGCAGTACGAAACCAGTAAAGTCCCGATTTTAAAAAACAAATTAATACAGATAGCTGTATATATATAATACAGACCTTCGAGAAGGTGGGGGAACTATTTATACACAGACTCCCCCGGTATCCCCACAGGGGTGGGTGTGTGTGTGTGGGGGGGGGGGTCGCAATTGGGAGGTAGCCCCAGTGACACTCACACCTACCCTCTGAACAAATGATGACAACTGCACGACAAAGCGTGTTGCACGGGACGCTCGCTGCCATGATGTCGGAAACGAGGTAGTTGGCACCCCACTGCGGTATTTAATTAACAGCGTGCACCGCAGCATCGGGGGCTGTCCGGCGTGGGCCGAGTGGCCTGCTGTGTTTGAAGTTGGCTGGAGTGACACCACCACCACCACCACCACACAAGGCCAGGACAAGAGCTGTGGACAGTGGTGGGGGGTAGGGGTGGCGTAAGTAAGGGGGTGCTGGAAGGAAGGGGTTGGGATGGAGGGAAGATGCGTTCTTGGGAACAGAACTAAGTAAAACAGTTGTTATTGCCTTCAAGTCGCAATAATTATGGTACAATAACCAGCAGTAAACACTTAATTTAAGAAAATAAGGCATTCTATAACTCTGTGTTATACTCCCTTGCGACGCATCGTTTCAAGATGTTGAAAATGCCTAATTTAGACATTAGTTTTGACAATAATTATAGTTAACGTGTGCAAACGGACAGTTATGTCACGGCATTAGCCGCAACAGGGTCATAGAGTGAGGGCTACTCTCTCTCCCCCGCTCCACCCCCACAACGGCACTTTAGTGACACAGTGATCCAGCTTGTTTGTAAACGTTTGACACCCCACACACCCCTGCTCACCACACCACACCAATCACCCTCACCCACCTTAGCCACCCCTCCTTCACTCAGTTGGGGTCAATTTTAGGCCAGCAGCGAGACGGACTGGGATTCATCAGTTGAAGGCTGCTGTAGTAGGAGGGACTCCGTGGGAGGGACTCATCTTATGGCGTGTCAAAGATACAAAACTATATCTAGCTGTTCGATAGAGTTTCGAAAGTGTATCTATCAGTTCGATAGAGTTTGAAAACCCTATCTAGCTGTTCGATAGTTTTAGAACTCTGTCGAACAGCTAGATAGGGTTTCCACAAAATATCCCTATTGAGATATAGTTTTTGCTATCGCGATTTCTGATTGGTACATGGCTTCAGCGACAAGTTTGTGGCCATGCAGGGCAGTGACCCGTGAATTTGAATAAGACGATAGGCCTAGGCCACTACATGTAGTCAAACAAACATGGCAGCTGAACGATTTCAACGAGCGAATCTTCCTGGCGTTTCATCTGTAACTGAAGCCGCCAAACGAGTTCGTAGAATGCCACCTATTAGGCTAGGTGTAGGTCACAGTCAAAGATACTAGTTCTATCTATGCTTCGTTTGCTTCGAAATGCTTCTTTTAAAAAAAGTATCAAAATGGCGCGTTCGATAGAGTTTTACGACGAGAAACTCTATCTAGCTGTTCGACAGAGTTTTGAAACTCTATCTAACTGCTAGCTATAGTTTAGAAACTGTATCTAACAGTTCGATAGGGTTTTTAAACTCTGTCGAACTGCTAGATATGAGTTTTGGTCATTCGGCGCGCCATATCATCTCTCTCTCTCTACGCCCAACTAAGAATATCACGCGCTAAGCCCCTACTGGTTTGATTGCCCCCTGGCGGCCAAATCATCGTCCTAAGTTGACCACTGCTTCAAGTAGAGAGAACTAAAAGGGAAGTAAGATTTTCAAATCTCCTTGGGTCATATACATCTGTATCGTTAAAAATTCGGGACTTTCCGGGAGTTGCACTGCCTCCGGGTATTGCCTCCAGGATCGTTCCAACCATCTTCATGCCTACTAATGTCCCATATGTGTTTGTTTTAGACCGGAGGATGTTAAACAGATTTTTCTCAAATCTCCGATTCGTCCCCTTCTTCCTCGTCGATCGCTCAGGCAGTTTCCTGTCAATCATGAGCGCAGGTGCGTCATGCTGTCGTTATGCGCCCAACTAAGAAATAGTTAGTCCCAGCATGTCTGTCTTCGGTTGGACAAAATCTTTGCAAGAGTTTCTTTATAAAACAAACAAACAAACAAACAAACAAACAACAACAACAACACACACACACACACACACACACACACACACACACACACACACACACACACACACACACACACACACACACACACACACGCACACACACACGCACACGCACACGCACACGCACACACACACAAAAAGGGGGGGGGGGAGGGAAAGGGACCAGTTACGCAGAAAGATAGTAGAGGGATAAGCAAAAGGAAAAGACAGACCGAGTCAAAGAGAGTGACATATAAGAGGAAACAGTTTCCAGAAGGCATGGAATTCTTTGTCCCAAAGACCCCCGTTATCCACACGGGAGGGGGGAGGGGGCTAATCTGATTTAAGCCACCCTGTTTCATTTCCGACAGTCACCAGTGACAGGAGGGTGTCCTGGAGTGGCCAACCGGAAGTTAAAGAAGGTGTAGTTATCCAAGTTCCTAGCCCTCTTTGGTTCTACAGTGTTTTCGGAAGTGAAGAAGATCCTATACTAACGAACGACCAACGCAGGAGAATCACTTTCACGCTTAGTATAACGATGACCCTGTGACTGTCACTCAGTGGTGAGTCTTGTTCGCGATGTTAGCCACTCGGTGTGCGGTAACAACAGCGGGGCCTGCCACCCGGGGGGAGCCTTGTGGTGTGGTGAAGCAATTAGCAACACACCCCGTTGTCCGTGGATCCTGCTACTGCACGACCGTTTGATCCAGTTAGAAGAAACAAAAATGGCTGTTTCAGGCTGCCACTGATCCAGTTAAGTCACACTAATGAGGATCAATTTGGCTTGACCACAAAACGTTTGCAGGTTTGCCAAGCGAAAAATCCTCGTGAAAACGTAATGCAATGGGAAGATGCGGTGAGACCCGGGAGGGTGCATGCAGGGGCATGATTGATTTTGAGTCTATAATACATGTAGGATTATGCTTCACTGCTGTCAACATCCTAGGCCCTCTGTCGTAGACCTTTGCACTGATGGATTGCCTACCCCCTTGTTCTGCCTCAATGCTCTCGTCATGGCAGTGAGTTGCGGCTGTTTGAATAGAATTCAAGCGTCTGCTTGAAGCAACTGAACGAAAGTTGTTATTCATTGTTGTTGTTGTTGGGGAAAGAGAGGGAGAGAGAGAGAGAGAGAGACAGACAGACAGACAGACAGACAGACAGAGAGAGAGGGGTGGTGGGGTAGAGGGCGATGGAGGAGGCCATGAATCTTAGGCTACCACTGTGACATGATTGGAACAGTCGATATTCGGACAGGTGCAGAGAGCTGGAATTAAAATTGTCATTACGTCGTCGGCTGATACGAAGGACCCATGTACCAAGTCTGGGGAAGAAGGAACTCATCTGCATCACTCTCCTGTCGCCTTACCAAAGACACTGTAATGGGAATAAGACAGACAACTGGAGCGTTACGGCGAGCCGGGCTGATAGGGTTATCGTTAGTGATCCCATTAACAATGGCGGCTCTTTCCAAAGACTGGAATTTGAATCGACGTTTTTTTAAATACCCGATTCTAATTTGAGTGTTTGGGCAAACCTTTTTCTGTTTTCCTGAAGACAAAGAAAGGTAAGGAAGCTGCAAATACGGCCAGAAAATCTATGAAACACAGCAACAACCACTGTTAGATTACTGCTGATGTTCATGGTTCAAGGGGGGCATAATCAGGGTTTCTGTCCTCACTACTCAATAGGGGGAAATGACCGCTTGTCTGTCTTATTCCCATCACAGTGTCTTTGGCCATACCCCCCCCCCCCTCCCCCTCCCACTCCACCGGATTCCGTGTAGCCCCGTAACGGATTTCTTCCTAAGGACGGGTGACAACTTCCTGCCGACAAGTTTCTGTTGCTCAACGGGGCTCATTACGCAGCGCGTGATTTTCGCGGGTTGGAAATCAACAGGCGATTAACAGGCAACACCAAAACCTATGTATAGGCCTACTTATGCTACCTACACTACACCACTTACTGTCAAGTCAATATTAAATAGGTTTAGCAGACCTCTCTGGGCGGTCAACAGGTTCCGCTGTGCAGTGTTTGCAGGCGTCCTGCAAACCCGCTTCTCATCTGGAAGCAATTCTTCTTCTGGAACTATTATTAACCGCGTGTTGTATTTAGTTGTTAGAATGGCTAATACAGAAGTGCTTACTTACTGTATTTTGTCAATCTGGTTCTGTATTCGTCACGTGTATCCCCAAGAACGGGGGTACATTAAAATGGGAACGAGGGTCTCTGCGAATCTGTCGGTCTGCCAGTTTTTGAAGAAACTTTTGTTCTACTTTTCCAGAACCCAAACTACAGAACTGATCATAATAAAAAATGGAACAGAATCACGCCTCTTCCTACCTGTCCTGACGATGATGACGCTGTCTAGCTTAAATCAAATAGTAAACCGTATTAATATACATTTAATTTGTGTGTGGCAATCTATACTTATAATTACGAAAGGCACTGAATCGATCATAACTTTTTTGAAAAGGTATATTTCGAGGTGTAACTGCCTAAGCGTGTTATCATCCTTCTTTATTCTTCGCTTAGGCAGTTACCCCTTGAATTGTGTTCCCGGTAACTCGAGAATGAGGCCTGTGATGTCGTTTATGAACCTCAGAGTCAGAGCAAAGTGCATTACTTAATTATACAAAGAGAATGGGGAGAAAGGACGGACGAAGCATTGCAACGAAAGGGGAAAACAAATAAAAGGAATAGCCCGTGACAGTTGGTGGTTGTGAGTCAACAAACTTGAACAAATGACGTAAAGAAGCTTTTTGCAACACAAATAATAAGTCCTGTAACAGAGCTGTCAGCGGGGCCTTGACACCTCCTTCGTCTGGGCCCAAGATGAATTCGGCACCGGCCCATGGTGACAGAGAGGGCAAAGCCAGGGAACACCGTTGACTCATCACTGTTCTAAACCGATTATTTCTACGCATAAAGACATCCCCAGAAGAAAAAAAAGTAGGCCTAGTTAGGGAAGACTTGAAAAATACGCTATGCTTTTTTGTTTCCTTTTTTTCATCTCCCTTAAAGGTGGACCCTGACGGATGAGTTTTTTTGCAAGAAACACGTCGAGATCACCATGGAAACACCATTTACAGAGATCGCAACACTCACTTTGCTACTGGTTTCCTAGAAATCAAACCGTCAAAACGGCGATTCCTCCTTGGCGGAGATGCCGGAGAGAGAAGCCATTTTGAATGGGGTAGGTGGAGGCCAAACCCATTGTGGTTGAAGCTTTTTTCTTTTTTGTAGTACAGTAAAAAAAATGAAGCTATTTCCTTTGTTGTGAGCGAAACTCATTTAGATAAACTGAATAACATTTTTTTTTTTAAAGAAAACAAAAGAGACTTGTATTGCGAAAATTTCGTGCAAACAATTTGGTCTAAACTCAGGCCGCCATTACAAAAGAGACGACACACGCCTTCTCTTTCAGTGAATTTGATTTCCAGCACCTCCGCCAAGGAGGAATCGCCGATTTGACGGTTTGATTTCTAGGAAAGCAGATAAAAGTGAGTGTTGCGATCTCTATAAATGGTGTTTTTATGGTGATCTCGACGTGTTTCTTGCAAAAACTCACCCGTCAGGGTCCACCTTTAATAATTATAGTCGCACAGTAGTGCTTTATATTCATTTTTCAGTGTGACTCCCATCTGAAAAAGTGAAAACGAATGAACGTGAATAATATAGGATGCGCTGGAGAAAAGTTATGGTAGAATGAGGCATCAACAGAGAGTGACAATAACAGTGTTTTTTGTTTGTTTGTTTGTTTGTTTTTTAAAGGCATTTTACACTGGATGTACACGTACCGTTCACATTAAATACTTTATTTATATACAGACGACGTAGGTGCTGTCGGGAATGTCTTGAAAACTTGAAAAAATAAATTTCTCTCGATGGAAAAAAAGGCCCCCAAAACATCATAGTTCGTGTTCAGTTTATGGGTTTGGAGTTTAAAAGGGGGGGGGGGGGCAGAGGAAGGTGGGTAAGTGCGAAGCATCGCTCAAAATCAACTATCTGGTGTTATAACTGTCGCCATTCTGATGCCAGCAGTTTGCCTGCAGGCTGCAGGTTAGCAGCTGTTTCACTGCCTGTCACCAACAAGCCTGAATGTTACAAAGAGTGATAACTTCGCAACCCGGGCTACAAAACCTTGCAAAGAATGAAGCCAACGTTCTCACTTCCCACCTGGAAGGTGAAAAAGGTGGAAGGCGGGAAGCGTTAGTGTTGTTGTTGTTGAAGGCAGTGACTGAGTTAATAAATGATCCCCCAGCTGTAGTGTAGGTGAAAGGGTGGGAGTAAAATTTAAAAAAAAAAAAACGGCTTCAGTCAGCTGCGGAGTGCGAGCTCTTTTGTATTTTCAGGCTTTTTGCTGTTTCCAAATAAAACTGCATAGAATGGCCAGCATCCTCCAACGGTAACAACTTCTTTACTCTCTCTCTCTCTCTCTCTCTCTCTCTCTCTCTCTCTCTCTCTCTCTCTCTCTCTCTCTCTCTCTCTGGTCTCTCAGGTCTCTCAGGGATGCATACAAAGCTCTCTCTCTCTCTCTCTGTCCTAATCGATGATCGATCAAACGCGAGTCTCTCTCTCTCTCTCTCTCTCTCTCTCTCTCTCTCTCTCTCTCTCTCTCTCTCTCTCTCTCTCTCTCTCTCTCTCTCTCTCTCTCTCTCTCTCTCTCTCTCTCTCTCTCTCTCTCTCCTCTCCCTCCCCCTCTCTCTCCCCCTCGTTGTGTTCTGCCTGAGGGCATGGTGTAAAAACAAGCTGTCTGAGCTTATCCCATTTCCTTCATTTTAACAAAATTCGTATTCATATTCGTATTCGTATTCCCTCTCTCCCTCTCAAACGGATGACATGACTGTGCGTAAAAGACATTTGGAAGAATTTTAGTTTTTACAAAATGTGTAGACTTCGTTCGGCCCATGTACTCAATTACACGCAAGCGCTATCACATTAGCAATCTACGGTCGGATCTTTATTTTGCGACAGCTTTGACATTATCACGAAATGGTGCGGTAAAGAGAATAAAATCGGCAGAGCGAAGGTGGGGGAGGGGGGGGGGAGGGGGGCGGGGGCGGGAGGAGAGGAGGACAAGGGATGGGTTAGGATAGGAAGGGGTGTGTTTAAAACGTGTCAAAAAGATGAGATCTCAAGGCCCATCTTTACGCGTCGAGTCGTGTGTGAATAATAGGCCTAACACACGTTGACTTGTCGCAGGTGAAGACGAAACACACCTTCTGCACTATTAGTATTACATAATACTACCACGAATAATATTCTCCAAATGTGTGTGTGTGTGTGTGTGTGAGAGAGAGAGAGAGAGAGAGAGAGAGAGAGAGAGAGAGAGAGAGAGAGAGAGAGAGAGAGAAGTGGGCTAATATTAACATCAACACATAATATTTGATGCAGAAGAAACAGAGAGTGGGGTTGGAAGTGTCTGTCCCTCAGGAAAGTTGGCCTAGGATCCACTAGACCTATCCAATCAACACGTTGATAAACTTTCAATAAACAATTTGCCCAATTTAATAAATTTCCAAATTGACCAGTTTTCACCATAAGTCGGATCTGCTGATAACTATATAGTTTAGAGAGAAAAACAACATCCAATCAATTAATATTGCAAGTTACACATACCCACGGTTGTGCTGCGAATTTGCTGAAAATGTTAGCGCAGGGGGGGGGGGGGGGGGGGGGGGGGGGGGGGGGGGGGGGGGGGGGAAGAAATACAAAAAGAAGTAGTACAATGGAACCTCCCTTATAAGACCTCCCGTTATAAGACTCCCTCCCACATAAGACCTACTTCTCTGAGACATTGCCCTTCTTTGTAAGTATTAAAATTACCTCCCTTATAAGACCCCTCCCTTACAAGACCTCATTTGGGATGATTTTTGGAGGTCTTATAAGGGAGGATCCACTGTACTAGTAAACTGTCCACAATTAGGCCTTCAACACTGTTTATTCAGAATCACCATGTCATCAAGCTCTATTGTTTTCTTGCTGATGCTGCTTTGTCACATGATTGTTTATGAATGCATTTTTGTTCAAACCAATCATCACGCCAGCAGGCTGATGAAGGATGTTATGAGAGGAAACAAAAGGGAAAGGATCTCTATAAAAAGATCTGGTTATAATGATTCCTTTATCTAAGGGTGATTGTTTATTAATACATTTGTTCAAACCAATCATCACGCCAGCAGGCTGATGAAGGATGTTATGAGAGGAAACGAAAGGGAAATGATCTCTATAAAAAGATCTGGTTATAATGATTCCTTTATTCAAGGCTTTAGTGAGACTTGAGGCCGTGCATAAGGGACACACAGACAGACAGACAGACAGACACACAGACAGAGTTCGAAAATATATATAAGATATGGCAATCCAGTATGGTGTCCGCTTTTGCGAAAACACATAGATCTGCTAGAGGGAGTCCAGAGAAGGTATACAAAAAATATTGTTGGTACAACTGATATGACCTATGAAGAAAGGCATGTTTATCTACGATTACCTAGCTTAGAGTATAGAAGGCTCAGGAGTGATATGATAGAAGTTGACAAAATTTGTCACCATTTATACGATTATCCTGTAACTAACAGCCTACTAACTCTTGGTGAGGGTGACAGAACCCGTGGCCATAAATTCAAACTATACAAAAAAGATACTATAACACCAGACTAGCACAAAACATTTTTTTACTAACAGAGTGATAAATGCATGGAATAACCTTCCTGATGAAGCAGTCAATACAAAGTCATTAAATTCGTTCACAAATGTTATAGACAAGTTTTGTTTTGTTCAAAACAAAATGTATTCAGTAAATATACAGATTTAAAACTAATAAAACACGGATGCCTTTAGTAGTCATCAGTGAATGAAGCCTAACCAGATAAAAAAAAGAAAACAAGGGCATCGTCGAGCGGCAGCAACGCATTGTGAAAATGCAAACCCGGCCAGAGTTATGTCCTCTTCCCCTTCCCCCCCACACACCCCAATAAACACACCACTTTCCACCCTTACAGAACGCATAAAATACATAGCCCAAAATTTGAAGCGATTCTGTTCAGTAGTTCACGAGATACAGCTGAACTTTTATACAAACTTCCTTGCACCATGGTACACCACCACACAAAATTTGAAGCGAATCTGTTCACTAGTTCACGAAATAAAGGGGGGGGGGGGGGGGGGGGGGGAAATTACATAGCCCAAAGAAGGAAATTTCGGTTTTCAAGGTCAAACTTCAAGGTCAAGGTCAGCACGGTGTTGATTAACGAAATAAAGCTTCCTTTTCAAGCTGTGTACCCCTCTGCCAATTTTAATCAAAGTCCAAACAGTAGTTTGTAAGATAATCAATACACAGACACACAGACACACACACAGACACACACACACACAAACCAATCGCAAAACAGGCCGGGTAATAATCCAAACCACATTAAGAGGGGCAAAAGGCTCATACAAAATAGCCTATAGTGTGTGTGTGTGTGTGTGTGTGTGTGTGTGTGTGTGTGTGTGTGTGTGTGTGTGTGTGTGTGTGTGTGTGTGTTCGCGCGCGCGCGGGTGCGTGGTGTATGAGAGTTGAGTTTTATGCTTAACGTCCTCCCGGCCGAAGCCATATGGGATATTACTTTATTATATTTAGTTGGGGCGTGGTGTATGACTGTGTGCTTCTCTGTTAGTGGGTTTGTCCGCGCGATAACGTAGCTCATGAACTTTGATTTCCCTAGCAATTTTGTTTCTTTTCTTATAATATTGTAATATTGTTTCAAATTTTTGATTATGAGCAGGGCTTTGTTTAAATAATGTTATTGTATGTATATTTGATTTGATTGTAGTGAGTCTTATGTGTATAATGTTAACTTACTTGTGTTTTATTGTCTATGTAAAGCGCTTTGAGCTCCCTGCAAAGGGAGTAAAGCGCTATATAAATGTTCAGTATTATAATAAAAGTGCCGCTTATGCTATGCCGTGCTATGCCTAACACGTAACTCTTGTTTTCTTTGTGTCCCAGACTGTTGAACGAAGGCGAGAAAAAGCCCTTCATGGACGAGGCCGAACGCCTGCGAGTGCAGCACAAGAAGGACTACCCGGACTACAAGTACCAGCCCCGACGCCGCAAGCCCCTGAAGGGCTCCCAGCACGGCAACAGCGACTCTGCTGCGGGGTCCGGCCCCGGGCACCACGCCCAAGGCAGCACCGCCGCGGCGGCGGGGCTCAAGGCACCGGGCGGGCGGGACACCTCCTCCCCGAGCGACGACTGCTCCAGCGAGTGCTCCAGTCAGCCCGGAGGAGGGTCCAACGGGCCCCCCACGCCCCCCGCCACTCCCAACCAGCACGAAGCCCTCACCATGAAGTGCCTGTACGACCGCAAGCGAGGCTACATGCTGGGTAAGGCTGAGCGAAAGACTGAAGAGTGCATGGACAAATTCGACGGCTCAGAGTCAAAACGGACTATCTTCAGATGGTCCATTGACTTATTATGGGGACCTATTGCGGTGCATGGACACAGTCGATGCCTTAGAGTCAACACGGACTATCTTCAGATTGTCCATTGACTTATTATGGAACCTATTGCGGTGCATGGACACAATCGCAGGCTTAGAGTCAACACGGACCATCTTCAGATGGTCCATTGACTTACTATGGAACCTGTTGCGGTGCATGGACACAGTCGAAGGCTTAGAGTCAACACGGACTATCTTCAGATAGTCTATTGACTTATTATGGAACCTATTGCGGTGCATGGACACAGTCGAAGGCTTAGAGTCAACACGGACTATCTTCAGATAGTCTATTGACTTATTATGGAACCTATTGCGGTGCATGGACACAGTCGAAGGCTTAGAGTCAACACGGACTATCTTCAGATAGTCTATTGACTTATTATGGAACCTGTTGCGGTGCATGGACACAGTCGAAGGCTTAGAGTCAACACGGACTATCTTCAGATAGTCTATTGACTCATTATGGAACCTGTTGCGGTGCATGGACACAGTCGAAGGCTTAGAGTCAACACGGACTATCTTCAGATAGTCTATTGACTTATTATGGAACCTGTTGCGGTGCATGGACACAGTCGAAGGCTTAGAGTCAACACGGACTATCTTCAGATAGTCTATTGACTCATTATGGAACCTATTGCGAAAAATAATAACTTGTATTAAATGATCCCCGTGTGGGAATACCGGGGAGTCTTTCATTAAAAAAAAATAGTTCCCCCATCTTCTGTGCTTGTAACTTCCTCTAATCTGCCGCTCTCTTTGACTCTGCCTTTTCCCTTTGCTTTCTATCGTCTACTATCTTTCTGACTTATTGGCCCATTCTCCTGCCTTTAAAAAAAAAAAAAAAAGTCTTCCAAATAATTTTTCTCCTTTGAGCTCCTCCGAAATCAGAATGTGTCGGCTGTACGCAGTGGGGAGACCAGTGAAAACTGAAAACCGGACACATACGTACCTTAGCCGTTATGGCCATATGGCCTAGGAATGCAGAATAAGAAGAAGTATTAAATAAGACTAAAAAAAGTGAAGTGGGGGTTATGCTATTTATATTTTGTTGTCTTTTTTTTTTCATGCAAGTTATTGCTGTTCGCGATCATTTCCAAAGCAAGTCAATTGACCATCTGAAAATAGTCCGTTTTGATTATAAGGCATCGAGAAATGATTATACATTACAATAAATTCACAAAATGTATGTTACTATGCATCGTACAAAGCGTATAGATAAAGCTTACTGTCTTGTAAGTTTCTGCAAAGGCCTGCACAACTCTAAAACCGGGTTTGTTATACACCTCCCAGCCCGTGTTCTGCTCTTGATCAGCATCACCCAGAGAATGGAGTGAGGTACATTTTGACAGCGTTATCCTCCGCCAAGGAAACACTCAGGCATTCTGTCCTCCCGAATATATTTTACACTGTCACACATGTCAATGAAGCATTTCATTGATGAAATCAATTCTTACACTTCATCTCAGCTATTCATCTTCATTAAAAATGTTAAACAAAAACAAAGAAAAACACCAGCATTTAAGAACCACAAGTTGCCAACTTTTCCCCCCGATCAGAGAACATACTCGTCTGTAGATCTGTCTGTCTTTTGGGCCTTCTGGCTAATTTTCTTAGTGAGAGTCTGTGTAAACATGAATTTTTCAATGTGTGTGTGTGTAAAACTCAAATATTGTTTTTGGGTTTGTTTTTTCCTCAGCAAGCACAATCATGTCAAATCTCATGAGACTACTCTCTCTCTCTCTCTCTCTCTCTCTCTCTCTCTCTCTCTCTCTCTCTCTCTCTCTCTCTCTCTCTCTCTCTCTCTCTCTCTCTCTCTCTCTCTCTCTCTCTCTCTCTCTCTCTCTCTCTCTCTCTCTCTCTCTCTCTCTCTCTCTCTCTCTTTTGTGATTCACCTTGTGAGTATTTGTTGTAGTATCCCCTCCCCACACCTCCCATCTCCCATTATCCTCATTTTTCCCGATTTTGTGTGTGTGTATATGTGATATTGTGTTTGTGTGTGTGTGCGTGTGTGTGTGTGCGTGTGCGTGTGCGTGTGCGTGTGCGTGAATGAAAAATGGTGTTTTACGTCCTCTCGGTCTGGAACAGACCCATATGGGACATTTGTAGATACAAAGATGGTGGGAACGATACTGGAGGCAATGCCCGGAGGCAGTGCAACACCAGTAAAGTCCCAATTTTTTTAACAATACAGATAGGTGTAGCAGTAACCACGCCTCATCGGCTATGGTACCGCCACAAGTGTATAATAATAATGTGTATGTGTGTGTGTGATGTCCTACTTCAGGTCCCAACGGTCACCCGATAGACTTCAGCCGGGTGGACCTCCGTGACCTGAGCCCTGACGTGATGGAGCCCCTGGATGACCAGGACCTGGACCAGTACCTGCCCCCTCCGGGCATGGGGCTGCCCCACGCCGCACACGGCCACCTCCATCACCCCCACCAGCTGGGGTCCCGCGGCGAGGCCCCGTACGGCCAGTGCTATCTGGGCTCAGGCTCTGGAGGCATGGCCCCCTCCTCCTCCTCCTCCGCGGGCAGCTGGGTCAGCTCCTACAGGATGAACGCCCCCTCCTCCAGCTGCCTGCCGCCCCACTACATGATCAACACCGGCAGCGGCGGCGGCCACCCTCACCACCCTATGCCCGGGTCCAACGGAGCCAGCAGCACCGTCAGCCCGCCCTTTGACCTGTCGGAGCAGACGGCTCGTTCTCCCGCTTCCCAGACCTCGACGCCCTCCTTTCTGGGCCCCAGCCCTTCTTCCGCCAGCGACTGCAAGTACGGCGACGAGGAGCCCAGCTGCCAGCAGGTCAAACTGGAGCAGATGAACGCCCAGCAGCAGCACAACCCCGTGCAACAGCAACAGCAGCAGCAGCAGCAACAGCAGCGTTACTGCGACCCCAAGTACGACGGCTTTGAGGCCAGCTGCTCCTCCGCAGGGCGCTACGGCAGTGGAGGAGGTATGGACGGGGGAGTCTTCACAGCACCGCCCCCCGCCATGCACGGCGGCCCCTACCTCCCTCCGCCCGCCTCTGGTGGCTCTGCCGCATCCACCACCGGCAACTACCAGTACGGCGTGAACCTCCACCGCCAAATGTTCAACCCCATTGCCGCCGCCGTTCCCGGGGAACAGAGCTGGGAGAGGTACACGTGAGCCATGACCCTACGAGAAAAGTCCGTCATGAAACAGTTTATGTCGGCAGTCATCCACCTGCTAGTGAGATTGTGGATGCAGTTTCGGACTTCAACCCCCATTTATCCTGGAGTTTGAACTCGGCCTTTTTTTTATACATTGATACTGATAGCAATCCAGGGCACCATCCAATGTTCTTTATATATGAGAAATGCTTCGGTGTGCCTTCAAAGTGTTGATCGTGCCTTGATGGTAGTGGATTTCCCCTGTCGCTCTGTGAGGACAGTGTCAGGAGACCGGTTGCTGTGCCATCTGGTGAAGGCTGATGCTGGATCACGCAGCGTGAGGCTACTGCACCACTGACGGTTTTCACATCTGCACAGGGTATACGATTTACAGCCATTACCCAATAGTGGATCCTTTATTCCGTTTTTTTGTTGTAAAATCAAACATTTTATTTGAAAGTTTTATTATCTCCAGTTTTTGGCTTTTTTTCTCTTCAAATAGATTTTAGTGTTTCTAGAGCTTGAATCTGCCGTAGGCCCTACAGATAAACTAATGTTTGGTTTTCAGTCGGGGTTTTTCCCCCCCTTCGAAACAGTTTGTAAATATGACGAGCTTTGATTTTGTATGAAGACAATGACATTTGCGAATTATTGCCGGTTTTATATTATGAGCAGTATTATATTGTTCAAAGAGTATTTTCCAGTCCTATTGTCGGCCCAGTTTTAGAATCGTGTGTTGGGAGTTTGCATTGTATAATACGGGCATGTCTACACCTAGCGTGACTGGCATCCAGAAAAGGAAATGTTTATAAGATTGATTCTGGGATCACAAACTGTACTGTGCCGAGAGGCGACTGGCATAATTGCTTCTTGTTTCTTATGCCTATTTATGCCAGACTAAAGAAAGAAAGAATGGCTTCAACGCCCGTGTCATGACAGATCTCACAAAGGCGTTGCCGTACATTTAATGCAGCTTCAAATGTTTTCCCCTTATCCATTTTCACTTTTGAATCGTTTTGGAGTTTTCTCCTTTTTTTCTTTCTTTCTTAATTTGCGTCAGATTTATAGAACGGTTTTCTTGTGATCGTTGAAGTAGAGAATAGCCATCTAGATCTAATGGATCACTTCAGACTGGGTGGGTTTTTTTTTTTCATGTTTTATTTTCATTAATTAAGATCATTCTTATTTTCTTTAATCAACATAATTCTCTGATAGCTTGACACGAAATTGGGATAAATCAGAAAACCTGGTTAGGAATCTGCAAAGTGCCCACCCACCACTCGCTCTGGCTACTGCTTTTGTTGTTTGTGTGTGTGTGTGTGTGTGTGTGTGTGTGTGTGTGTGTGTGTGTGTGTGTGTGTGTGTGTGTGTGTGTGTTTTAAGTTATTAATTAAAAGTGTACATTGCATACTATGGTCTAATAGCTTAGCAGATTTAGCTGGCAATATTAGCTTGTCAATATTTATGATTTTCAGTGACATTTGCAACTGAAATAATTCTAGTTTGTATTCATTGATTGATAGATTTAGTGCGTAAAAACCTTGACTGATTCTTCTTGTTTGTTTTATTTGTGTGTGTGTAAGGCTCGTTCAATGACTTGGAAGTGTTTATGTAAGAAACCAACACAAATGTCTATGTCAGTTGTAAATGATTAAGTTTCACATTTAACAGGGTACACAACAGCATTGATACCATCTAGCGGTCCTTACAATGGCAAAGAACTATCTATCGCTTGGGGGACATGCAGGTCTTTGGAGGGCTATTGGGATTTTTTTTAATCATTGGTGGGACATTGATAAGGTCTTTGAAAGTTATTTAATTTTACATCACTGTATCCTTTTTTTCCTCTGCCTATTTTTCCATTTCAAGGTCCCACGATTATATGCAATCCGCCTTTTTGTTATTCAGATATTGTTTGGTTGTTTGTTTGTTTTTTGAATTTCATAACAACTTCAAGAAAACTCGATTTCGTGTCTAACATTGCAAAATGTCTGTATACCTTAGAGGCCTAGCTTACCAGTTAGCTAGCTGGATATCAGCTAGGCATTTGACAGTCAGCTAGTGTGGCTTACCTGACAGACGTGCAACGCAGCCCATCTGGTTGACGCCAGGATATTTATGAAAGAGACCGTTGAGGACAGCTCCGAAACGGAGTGTATGATACTAATGGACACCATCGCATCATCTTCATCGGAATCATTCTCATCTTCATCAATCAGCATTAAACATTTGTCCCAGATTTTGTCATCCTTACACACACGCTCTGCTCTCCTGGGCGACCCCTGTCTCTGCATGTTTCGACTGTCACTCCGGGACTGAAAACGTGAGGAGAAAACGTGGATGACCGCTGTTTTGTTTATATAACAAAGTACCCTTTCTGTTTATAATCAAATGAAAGAGAAACAAAGTAGAAAACCAACCCGAAACACATTTTTAATACACAAAAAGAAACACAGACCACAGTGTTTCGGATTCAACCCGTTTTCAAATAACTCTTTAAGCGCTTTAAAGTAACACATCCCATTTTCAAGTAACTCCACCCATTTTCAAGTAACTCATCCCGTTCTCAAGTAGCTCGATCATCCCGTTTTCAAGCAACTCAATCCATTTTTAAGTAACTCAACCCATTTTCTAGTAACTAAAGCCTAGTTACATGAAAACGGGTTGAGCTTGGATTGTGTTTTGTGTTTCGTTTTGTGTATCAAAAATGTGTTTCGATTTGAATTTCGACTGTGTTTTTCCTTTTATTGACTCTGGCCTATGTCTATGGTGCGTTTTGGATCAAGGTCAAAGGGATCAGTAGGTTCATGGGGACATGCGTTGGACGGACGTGGTGGCTCTCAGGAGAGGACCTCACTCACGCTGGCTCCGCGACTAAGCCATTATTGTTCTCATCAGTAGGGAGCTTAATGGGTGGTGCCCTGCGTATGTTAGCTCAGAAAGGAGCTCCACTGGACAGTGGACACCACTGGTGACTCAGCATCAGTGCAGTGTCTCCTCTGGTGGTTGCACCCTGATGGCCTTACACTCAGGCTGATTGCTCTCCGCTGGTCTCGGGGTCTGCACCGAAACGATCCAGAGTGTGGATCTTAGTAGGTTTTTGCAGTGAGCGGCACGTGAGGACTGGCTATTGGATGACCCAGAGGATGGGACAATAAACGGAAATGGGGGAAAAGAAATGAAGAAAACATGGAAACAAGGAAAACTGGAGAGAGAGAGAGAGAGAGAGAGAGAGAGAGAGAGAGAGAGAGAGAGAGAGAGAGAGAGAGAGAGAGAGAATGATTTATTCATTTAGGCCTTTGCGTCTCATAAAGGGGGTACAAGATAAACAAAACATCATAATTAAACAAATGATTACAATAATATTAACAAAGTAATGTATCTCATGATATCATAACTGATCGTAAGCGTAAAGCTTTATGTAGATAAATCGACAGGTTTCTTACAATTTTCGCATTCGTAGAAGCAAAGAGTAAACTAAAACGAAACTGGTTTGGATGTTTGTAGAACTTTTGCAAAATGTACCGTTTTCTTAAATCATACAAGGCAGGGCAACATAACACAAAATGAACATCATCTTCTCTTGTGTTCTTACATTCAGAACAATGTACATTGAGATGTACTAAAATCTCAGATGCTCCACATCTAAACCTTGACACAATGAACTTGAATGTTTATCCATATCCATTTTCCAATTAGTTTTAACATCATGTATCGCACAAAATGTTCTATACACATTAAATCACTCACTGTTATTTACATGGAAGTTCCAGTCTTGCCATCTACATACCATTAATCTTTCTTTAAACACATACAAAAACTGTTTCATATCTTGCTATCCTTGATTTTACCAAACATACCCAAATCTAAATTGATAAAGTTTGCATCGAATATTTGGTACCCAGTTTCTTTTATCTCTACTATCTAAATCTAACAGCATTTTATAGGCCTTATGTGGTGAATCTGTCATTTTCCATAATCGTGAATTTTAACCAATAGCGGATACAACATATAACAGAATTAATGAAAATCGGATATCTATCAGTTTCTCCGTATGTGAGATCATTGGGTGTTTAAGACTCAAGTCCTAAATATTTCTTCAATCCAACAAATGCGCTTTATCACAAAGATGGGCTGAATCACCAAGCCCCCAAATTTCTGCTCCATACAGTACTATAGGCTGAACTTGGGTATCAAATAACTTTAAAAACAAATTTAAACCAGCATGCTTCAATATACAAAATTCCGTAAAATACACAATGTAGCGTTTTTAGCTGTACTTACCAATTCATTGCATGCCACAGTGAAACTAAGTTTAGTAGAAAATAAGATACCTAAATATTTATATGCATTAAGAACAGGCATATATCTATTATTGTAACTGTAAGTCCATCTTTCTTTTTCAGCTAATTAACCATCTTTTCTACATACTATTATATTACTTTCGCTTAAATGTACCTTTTAATCAAGATTTTTTGCTGTTCGTTGTCAACTATTGAACTGTGTTTGTAACCCAATTACTGTTTCTGCTAATAAGGCAACATCGTCTGCAAGTAATATAATAAAAACTTCATAATAATCAACAGTAAATTAAGCACCACATCTACCATTTACAACAACTTCTTAAGCTAGTTCGTTAATAAAAAGTGAAAATACAACAGGACTGCAGACATCGCCTTGTTTCACACCATACGTACAGTTTATAAAGTCTGTTAATTTAGAACCACATCTTACTCTAATTTTAACATTATCGTACATGCTTTTAATACACCTATATAATTTCCTTTTATACCATTTCTTACCAGAACAGACCAGAGCAAATTACGATTTAAATAATCAAAAGCTTTTTCAAAATCTATAACAGCTACATATAACTTTTGTGCTAACGCTAAAAGAGTAAACATATGATCAATTGTTGAATGATTCTTTTTAAAGCCGGCTTGATGCTCACCCGTAATATTGTTTTCATCAACCCATTCTTGCAAACGGTTTATAAATGTACATTTTACTACTTATATCACATAAAGTGATACCCCTATAATTACTTGGACTATTTATATCACCCTTTTTTGAACAATGGAAGTACGATGCCTTCAGTCCAGTTACAAGGAAAGATACCCTTTTGAAATAAAGCGCTACAGAAGATAGTGAACAAATCTAACACACTTTCATTAGCATTCCCTAATAATTTTCCAATTATCCCATCTGGGCCAGCGGCATTTTTATATTTTATTCTTCTGAGAGCTGGTAAAATTTCTTTTGGTATTGGTCTATTAAAATAATCGTTAGTGTTTTCAATTTCTTCTTCTTCTTCTTCAACTTCTTTGTCTGAAAGACTTTTAAAATGATTGAACCAATCTTCAACAGAACTATTATTACTAACGTGCTTTTTCTTACTAGAAATTATATTTACATTCTCCCAAAACTGTTTCTGATCCCCAATAGAATTAACCAATTTATTCAACAAAGCGTTATGAAATTCTTTCTCCTTGGGCTCTAGCAAATGTTTATACTCCCTTCGTGGAATACACACATCATTATGATCCTTCTTGTCACCAGTCTTGTTAGCTACTCTATACAACCTTCTTTAAGTTCTTAACTTAGTTATTTCAGCTCTACACTCCTTGTCAAACCAATCATCTGATGTTTTACCTGACCCAATCTTAATATTTTTGTTCATGCATTCTGTACATTTCTTAATACAATCATTAAAATTAGACAATGCTAAATCAACATTATCATCAATTTGTCTAGCAGCTAATTCTAACAGATTACTAGTTTCATCAGTGTTTAATACATTCACATACGTCTCTGCCAATTCACTCTTCCATACAATTTTGTTCACCATCTGTACTTCCGTGCGCTCACTTCTTTCTTCATTTTTTGTCAGAAACATTTAATAAAAACTCAATTGGCATATTATGATCTGAATCAAATCTATCCCTTATACTTAGTTGCAACGAAGAATGGAAAGTAGCAAACAATTCACTAGATATAACAAAAATAATCCACCACACTGCACCCAGAGTCAGAGATGAATGTGTAACAATGTGTCACCCTTACATGCACAGACCTGTTTACCCCCTACACAAGTCTTGAGTAGTCTGAAATGAGTAGTTTGGGTGCAAAATGTGTAGTTGTATTCATTAACCCATCAAACAATGTTCACTGAAAATGCGTAATTAGAGCATTCTCTTCAATTTTTGAAGAGTAGTAGAGGTCCAAATTGAGTAGAATACTACTCGAAAAGAGTAGATTAAACAGGTCTGCATGCACCATTCACAACACATCAAATCAAACGTGGTACATAAATCTAACAAACGCTTTCCATATGCATTCATACTTGTATCTTGTCATTGTCTATTCAAGCTGACAGGGCTACTCTTACGAACGAAATTAAATGGAGTTTGTTTGCATGCATCAACAGGATTCAAATCAGCTATTCTACTATTCATATCACCAGACAACATAATATATACATTGATCATGACCAACCTTCATCAGACAATCACATAAACATACACACACAGAGAGAGAGAGAGAGAGAGAGAGAGAGAGAGAGAGAGAGAGAGAGAG
>CM065680.1:49778538-49828538 GCA_017654935.2 Phymorhynchus buccinoides
ACTACCCTGGTGGCAGTTTTGTGACCGGTGTTTACGACCCGTGGGCTGCCCGGTCAGATCGGCTCATTGGGATTCAGAGGGGCGGGCGGGGCATAAAGGGGTAGGCCGGACACAAACACCCATGCCAGTTAAACGTGATCATCGAGCACATCGTCTGCCCCCTTTCCCGTGGACATTGACGTCACGTTCTGAACCTGGGGCCCGTTTCACAAGGGCTAACGTTACGTAGCGTGAACGCAAATCGGCAAAAACGGTACTAAAAAAGACGTATTTCGCCGACGTTTGCCCAAAACGCTTTGTGGCTACTCCCAAAGTATCTCGTGGCGAACTATCACGTGACTAGTATGGGGTGAATACATTTCTTGTTGTTGATTGGTCCATAAAAGTTTGGTTAAAATAAGACATTTTTTTGACCAATCAGACAAGACCTTGTAATATTCTTCCGCAAACGTTTTCTCTAGTGTTTCTTAGGCCCCGTTTGGCGTAAGCGTTATTCGCGCGGCGACCGTTATCTAGAGAAACTAAACCCAGTTCTGCTGGGGTTGGGTGTGGTTTGTTTTGTTCTTATCCCTGAATGGGTACGTTTAAGTATATGCAGATTGGTTGTGTGTGTGTGTGTGTGCGCGCGCGCGCGCGCGCGCGCGCGCGCGCGCGCGCGCGTGTGTGTGTGTGTGTGTGTGTGTGTGTGTGTGTGTGTGTGTGTGTGTGTGTGTGTGTGTGTGTGTGTGTGTGTGTGTGTGTGTGTTTCTTCTTCTTCTTCTTCTTCGATCACTCAGACAGTTTCCTGTCAATTATGAGTGCAGATGCGTCATGCTGCCACTACTGATGCGCCTAACTTAAGAAACAGTTAGGGCCAGCAAGTCCGACTTCGGCTGGAGGAAATGGTTTTTAAATTGTTTCGTGAAAAAAAAGGCAGGAGAATGGACCTGTAAGGCAGAAAGATAGTAGATGACAGTAAGCAAAAGGGAAAGGCAGAGTCAAAGAGAGTGACAGATTAGAGGAAGTTACAAGCACAGAACCTCCAGAAGGTGGGGGGAACTATTTATACAAAAGACCCCCCGGTATCCCCACGGGGGTGGGGGTGTTTCCACGGTGTGTGTGTGTGTGTAGGCTACTATGCATGCATGCTTATGAGCGTACGTGCGCGCGCGTGTATGTTTTGTATGTATGGGTGGGCGGGTAGTGAGCGCGTGTATGTGTGTGCGTGTGCGCGAGTGTCCTATCCATTGTGCGTGTAAGTGGGCCGCGGACGGGCGCACACGCGCGTTTATATCAACATCATTAATATTAGTCCTGGCAGGTTCTTCTGAATGGTGATCTCAAGAGAGGTCAATGGTTAAATAGCATGACATCTTAACAGTCAACAAGATTTAAAAAAAATTAAAAACCCGTTGGTAGTCGTTTCTTTGTTTAAAAAAGGCTCGTATTTTGTTTGCAGACCTATTTGTTTGTTTGTGTTAAGAGTAATAGTACGAGTCTGCCAAAAAATTGCAAAGAAAATGGAATTAGGCCTACTGCAAATACATACAGAAATTAATTCAAGGGAGTAACAAACCGGATTGCACACAAAGTTGGACCCTCGGTCAATTAGAACCTGATGATGACACAGTTTTGGGCAAACATGTAGATTCGACACAAGCACCCCTCCCCAACAATAACATCGCATTTAAAATGTTCACTGACAAACAACATTTTGTCATTTGGGGGAAATATATGGTTAGTAGGCTTATTAGCCAAGAAGATTATTTCCATGAAACTTAAAGAAGCAGACTTTGAGATTGAGGGTCGTAAACATGGGGGGGGGGGGCGAATCTACGTTTGCCAAGTTTTGGAATCGTATTGAAAGACCATAGTTCTCTCAAACAAAACGTCAGACTCACTGGGATTGCATTTGATTCCTCAGAACCAGGCCTTGTATCAACAAAGTGAAAAAAAAGAAGAACAAAAAAGATTTATTTCAGTCTAGTTGCTGCTTTCTGAAAAACACACTCAGCCTTTGTTTCGGAAATTAGCATGTGTTTTAAAAGGACTTTTTTTGTAACTTGATGGGGGTTTTTTTCTTCAAAAATTTGTTCCCCAAGTAACATCGCAAAATTCAACAAATACGGAGTTTGAGACATGGTAATATGACAGCAACATATCAATAAACAATAATGTACACATTGTATATCTTTATATATTCCTCAGCATATGAATAGAATGTTGCTTTAACCAAGGAATATTAAGAAACAGTATATGAATATGAATATATAAAATTATTAATAAAAGAGAAACCTCAGTAAACAAATAATTAAGGCAGAGGACATTTAGGTTTGTCACAGAAAAAAAGATTTCCCCCCAACTTGATGGTTTCTTTATTTTCAGGTAACAACAACAACAACAACAACAACAACAATCAACAATATTTATTGACATTAGCTTACACAGCCCTTGTGGCAAGGGGGGTTACAATACTATATTGCAAATATCAAGAGAAATGAGACAAAGGGGAAATACATAGAAAATATATATATTTTTTAGGTAGTAATTTAGTGAGCAAAGTGGATTCATAATTGTCGCCGGTAGCGATTGGTGAGGCGACATTTTCGTGTGTAGCTTGTAGAACACTCAGTTGGACATACACAGTACGGGGGTAATGGTCAACCTATGGCGATATTTTTCACGCCAGAGGGCAGTCAATGCACTAGGGGCTTATCACGCGATTTTCTTACTTGGGCGTAGTGAGAGAGAGAGTGATGGTAGGACCACTCACTGTCTCTCTCTTTCTTGACGAAAATGGTGTTTTATGTCATCTTGGTCTGAATCAGACACATATGGGACATTTGTAAATACAAATATGGTGGGAACAATACTGGAGGCAATGCCCGGAGGCAGTACGAAACCAGTAAAGTCCCGATTTTTAAAAATTAATACAGATAGGTGTAGCGGTAACCACGCCTCGGGTAAACCTCATCGGCTATGGCACCAACTAATAATACAGAGAGGATTAGCCCCACACGAGCGTCATGCCCTCTGGCGTGAGAAAAATCGCACTAAGTCTCTCATTGCCAACGCAATCGTATCGGGGCGTTTTTGACAGGAGGGCCAGAGAATCTTAAGCCCGGAGACGCCATTAATTTACTGCTTGCGTGTCTGTAGGTCGACAGACTTCTCTAACACCTCGCCTAGGTGTTCGAGAAAAAGAAAAGGGGGAGCAATTCGATCCGTCCCGTTTTATTTTGTTCTATAAAAGGATAAATGATGATGAAGAAAAAAGGGGGAAGGGGGGGGGGGGGGTTATTCCGACAGGACGTTAAAACCACCACCTTTAAAATTGCCGTTTTGTCCTTTATGCAATCTGTTCGCGCAAAAGAGAGAAATATGCCTGGCTCATTTTAAATTTTGTTTATCTCCCATCCCCACCCCACCCCTCTCTTTCTCTAACTGATCACATCCCATTTCTTCCCCCAATCTCCATTGTATGTAGGCCTGCGCATCGGTGGCCTTCACAAATGAGCGCTTCTGGTCGCCTCAAGGGGGATCAGTTTATCTGCTTATAGACCTATTACTTTCCATTGAGGCACAAAACACAGAGAGAGAGAGAGAGAGAGAGAGAGAGAGAGAGAGAGAGAGAGAGAGAGAGAGAGAGAGAGAGAGAGAGAGAGAGAGAGAGAGAGAGAGAGATTTGTTACGATTTGTCCGTAATAGAGAGAGAGAGAGAGAGAGAGAGAGAGAGAGAGAGAGAGAGAGAGAGAGAGAGAGAGAGAGAGAGAGAGAGAGAGAGAGAGAGAGAGAGAGAGAGAGAGAGAGAGTTTCGCGTTGCAATGAAACGGCCTCTAAATGGAACGACAATTGGTGTCAAGGACTAAGGACAAGGACTCCACCTGAACAGCCCATTAACCCTTTCACCGCCAAAGTCGCATTTTAGCACCACAGTGGTTTAACACCTATGTCACTAAAAGGCATCAAACTGGGGGCTATTATCCAAAGACCCTATTGTCTTAGTTTTGGGAAGTGAGGATAGACCTTATTACTTTTTATATGTCACAGAAGAATCCCCAAACACTGCAGATGGATTTTGTTCTCTATCCAGGTAAATTTAATGGAGATTTTTGGCTGAAATATAGCTGGCGGTGAAAGAGTTCAACCGTTTTACCCCCCCCCCCCTCTCTCTCTCTCTCTCTCTCTCTCTCTCTCTCTCTCTCTCTCTCTCTCTCTCTCTCTCTCTCTCTCTCTCTCTCTCTCTCTCTCTCTCTCTCTCTCTCTCTCTCTCTCTCTCTCTCTCTCTCCAAAATATGCAATTATTTGAAGACGGTGAAAACCTTAATTGTGATAATGAAAAACTCATGTGGAGACGCCATTCTTCCTAAAAAGAGTTTGAAGGAGAAGGATTAAAACTCAAGTTATGTGCACATTTCTGTAAAATAGCTACCTTTCAAAGCATGTTCATTTCCTCATCAGCCACGATACTATAAGATTGGACTATCTTATCAGATTCTGCTTACATTGCAGGGTTCATTAATTTTCTGAACCGCTGCACCTTCATTTCTGATGTGCAAGAATCGATCGTGACCTCACCATAACCCTGGATTCGGTGGCATGTTAAGGCGTCAACGCAGCCATTTTGATAGCTTTTATTCTTTTCCAAATTTGTGTGTGTGTTTTTACTTCACAAACACTGAGTGTGTGGTTTTCTGTATGCAAGCCTATTTCTTGGCTTATTGCCGAACGAAATTCTATAGTGGACAAAACCGCAGAAGACAAAATGCCGGCGAACAAAAACACAACCCAAAATGTGAATATTGTGGGGAACAAAAATTAGATCCCACATTACACCACCATTGACCTTATGAACTCTCTCTCTCTCTCTCTCTCTGGGGTATCAGGATCGCTAGCCACCCCACCCCACTATCTTGGTTCACCACTGCCTGCACCAGAGAAGGGGTAGGTACCGATTGGTCCTATCCCGTTACGTCCTATTACGATTTTGCCCTGTGTTTCACGTAATCGCGCCGACGCTAAACCCAGTGCCGTTTTGTCCTAGCTCCAGTTTCGATTCGTCATATTCGCCAGCTGGCGTGCCTTTTCGTCCTTTCCTGAACGTCGCATAAACTTCGCAGGATTATACGCTTCTCTAGTCCACGAGACAGTAAGCTATCTGCAGTATCGACTCCATCTACTTGCAATTTAATTGGATAACGGCAACGTCAAGCGTGGCCATGTTGGCCATACTTTTTAAATTTCTAACCCTAACCCCAACCCTAATCCTAACCCTTTCCCGGGCGTTCTATCCTAACCCTATCCCTATCTAACCTTACCTGTTGTACACGTGTTCGTGCCTTTTCGAGTGAACGCCATGTGTATTATGTTTAAATACAAGAAAAGGACGAGACGGCACTGTCTGAAGGCATAGGACGAAACGGGAAAAGACCAAACGGGAAAGGACGAAACGGGAAAGGACGAAAAGGCACGCCCAGAGAAGCTGCATGTACGACCAGACGTCTACTTCATCACCATCACCTCATCACCCTTCATCCACGGGAAGACCATGGCCGTCTAGGCTATTAGTATAGTTGGTTTCTAGTACAGAAAGCAGTGGGAAGACCCAGTCTTCGGGAACTTTGGTTCTAAGGGCTTATGCTAATAGGACGTAAAACTCATCATCATCATCATCATCATCTCTCTCTCTCTTCTTGATGGATTGCTAAGTTTATTATGGCGGTTGATCTTTGTTTGTTCACTTCCCCTTCATAAGGTGCCTTGGCCTATTTGAATAAATTATTCGCATTCGCATTCTCTCTCTCTCTCTCTCTCTCTCTCTCTCTCTCTCTCTCTCTCTCTCTCTCTCTCTCTCTCTCTCTCTCTCTCTCTCTCTCTCTCTCTCTCTCTCTCTCTCTCTATCCCTCAAGAAAATTATATGTTGTGCTCAAAGCATTTTACTAGAGTTTACTAGATTTTCTATGTCCTGTCATAAATCCATTGAAGATGTATTTGGGTGGGAAGGGTATGCTTTTTTTGGTCTCTGGCATTGCGTTCTAATCCCTGGACTCCAGCCCCAGCCGATTTATCTTATTTCTCAGCAATACAATGGAACCGCAGATTAGAAACAATGGTGTCACAGGACAGGAACAATGGTGTCACAATACGATAGCCTCCAGTGTCTAATATTGGACTTTGATTACAGCCAAATGGTAGGCCTAACTAGAGATTTTTCACACCATGATAGGCCTACCCCATTTTCAAGGAAAATCTAAAAGTAAGGCTTTTTTTAGATTATAATATTAACCCTCGACCACTTTTAATTAGAATCTGCTTGACTTTTGATTGTTTTTAACTATAGAGTAAACAGACAAACAGACAAAGAAATATTATTAAAAAAACACTCCTTGGCGGATGTAAAGAAACAGACAGACAAACATTCAGACAGAAACAAACACAACTTTCTTGATCAGGGAAATAAAATATCCCTATTAACAAACTGACAGCATTTTCACAGTCGCAACTCTACGGATTCAAAACGTTTCGTGTAGGCTACCGACCACTCTAGAGATCTATGTGTTACCATTCTGAACAGTAAAATAACCCCAACTACGACACAACCCACCCTCGGCCGTTTCCAAAATCCATAGACTTGAATCTTGGTCAGTAGATGTTCCTGCAACGAATTACAGATTCTTGATCTCCAATTTCCCTCAGATATCGGCAGCCATGTGGGTCACGTGACCGGTCAAATGGGTCACGTGACAGCTGAATGGAAGGATTAAGATCGTTGTCGTGAGGTTGTCTAAGCCTAGTGCGAGCTGACACGCAACTTGGCCATTTGTCTTTCTGCCATGCGCGCGGAAGCAGCGTCGTGGAGACTTCCATCATACTAAAGATTTCCCTTTAAATGTTACACTTTGTACCTTTGGTATACAAGTTTGTAATATTGTCGATTAAATTCGTAAAAAAGAACAAAAAAACAACAACATTCTATAAATTGTCCAATTAAGTTTACAAAATGTCAAGACCGTCGACGATTCTGTCTTTAAAACTACGATCAAAACAGTGTCTGGTTTTTTTATGTAAGTTATCACCAGTCTTGAGTTCTTCTTTGCTCTGCATGGCAACAACCAACACGTTGATAAACTGAAGGTTGAACCACTTTTACCGGAAGAAAAATGGCCTGTAGAAGAAATGTTTAAAACTAATAGGCGCAGGGGTACCTTGATGGGAAAGGCTTTTTTGCTAACATTGAAAGTCAAGATGAGAAAGTGTGTGTGTGTGTGTGTGTGTCAACTTAGGACGCCCATTTCATCGCCAGGTGGCAATCAAACCAGTAGGGGCTTAGCGCGTGATATTCTTAGTTGGGGAGAGAGAGAGAGAGAGAGAGAGAGAGAGAGAGAGAGAGAGAGAGAGAGAGAGAGAGAGAGAGAGAGAGAGAGGGGGGGGGAGGGACTGATATCCCCCTCTCTACCCCCTTTCTCTCTACCCCCAACCTATTGCATTAGACCAACCTGTGGTCATTGGGCTGTTTAGACATTTTACTGACAAGATGCAGGATTCGGGTCCTCCTACGTGTGCATCAGCCTCCCCCGGTCAGATTTGTTCCGTTTACTTTCTATTTTCCCTCCTCGGTTTCCCCTACTGCTGCGCCCGGTGCGACCTTGTTGTTCTTTCCACTTTTTTAAACACGCTTGATTTGCCCAGCCCCCCTTTGCCTCTCCCCAAACGCAAGCACGAGCGAATCTCTGACTAAACTTGATTCCCGAGGCCGCCGCGGTCGCAGCGTGGACGTGTTTATTGGAGGTGTTCCCTGTGCCCACAGCGTTGGGGGGACAGAGAAACGATGTGGGCATACAGTGGCTATCTGCTGTGAACACATTGCCAGGGACTCTTCTCCCCCCCCCCCCCCCCCCCAGGACCACTGTCAATAAGCAGAACCTCCTCCTCCTACGGGCAATGAATGCTTGCGGCGAGCCACAAAACGGGGTGAGATCAATTTGGTCAACGAAAACCCCTTTACATTTTTTTTTTCTGTGGCAGAGGACGCGTTTTTTGGTGGGTTTTTTTTTCTCTCCAGGAGCGGATTATCATTGGGGAGGTGGGGGGGGAGGTTCCTGATTGCATGGGAACCCCCTTCAGCTTTCTAAAATCTCTCTCTCGCTCTTTCTCTCTGACTACTAGTCCACACACACACATACGCACGCACGCACGCAAGGACACACATACACAGACTATCGTTCATCCATGACCAATTTTTGTAAGCATTTATAAGCTCTTTTTTTTTAATCTACTGGAACCCCCCCCCCCCCCCCCCCCCCCCACCCCCCCCCCCCCCCCCCCTTATCAACACCATTATATCCGCCCCTGTTTTCTTCCCTCACCTGCTCGCAACACCGCTCTCTCTCTCCTCACTCACAGAGAGAGAGAGAGAGAGAGAGAGAGAGAGAGAGAGAGAGAGAGAGAGAGAGAGAGAGATAGAGAGAGAGAGAGAGAGAGAGAGAGAGAGAGCGAACGAAATGTTATTTATTCAGAGATAAGCTAATTAGTTACAGCTTTTTTTCCACTCAGCCCTGAGGCAAACAACAAGAAAGCAGCAAACAAATAAAATTAAGAAAAAGAAGGGGAAAAAGGTAAGAAAAGCAACAATCATAAAAAAACACAAGAACATTATTTACATCTACCTCGCTGCCTGTCTGTCTGTCTCATATGTATGAATATGAATCACAATATCGTGTTGCTTGACACTACGAGACAATAAAACCATTTCTCTCTCTCTCTCTCTCTCCCCCTCTCTGTCTGTCTGTCTGTCTATATTTCTCTCTCTCTCTTTCTCATAGTTATAGGTCGTGTGTGTGTGTGCGCGTGCGCGTGCGCGCGCGCGCGCGTGCGTGCGTGCGTACGTGTGTGAGTACTTGTGTTTGTACGAGCGTAAGTGCGTATGGTTGGATGTAAGCTTATCTTTATTAACATGTGTTCTGATTTATGTTTCATATTGCTTGGATTTTGTTATATTTGACTGTTACATACAGCATTATGAATCATTTGAATATTGCTGTTTATTATCATTATCATCATTAGTATTATAAATTTTATTACTTTTGTTTATTAATATTCCTATCGTCATTCTTGATGATGTTATGCTTATTCAGTTCATCCTCATTAAACATTTCAGGTTGCAAGTTTCTCTCTCCCTCACACACTTCGTTGTAAGCTTGGGAAAATTCGGAATTTTCCCGGGGAAAATCAGAAATCGGAATTTTACCGAGGCCAATTGGGGAAAAATCAGAATTCCAAATTTCCCCGGGAAGATTCCGAATTTTCCCAAACTCCGGAAGATTCGGAATTATCCCGGGAAAATTCGGAATTTTCCCGGATTCCAAAATTTCCCGTGACATATATATACATAACCAGCAAGAGTAAGGGGAGATGGGGAATAGGGATTTTGAAAAAGGATACTGTAAAATGTGGCTACTCGAGAAAACAGGTGATTATAGCGAAGAATGATTATGACAACATAGTTTATACATTGAAATTGGTAAACATAATAACAAAATAATATTCCTTTCCTGATGACAACAAACCCTTAGAAATTGATTAGTTGCCAACAAAACTTCTTTAAAGCTGGGATTTAGGTGTTTGTCGTCACTCTGTCAAGCATGAGAGAGAGAGAGAGAGAGAGAGAGAGAGAGAGAGAGAGAGAGAGAGAGAGAGAGAGAGAGAGAGAGAGAGAGAGAGAGAGAAGAGAGAGAGTATCTCCTTTTGTGTGTTGGAGGGGGGATGTTTTTGTAATAAATAGGTAATGGATTTATTTCTTTTAATGTATTAATTATTGTCTGGTTGTTGTTGTTGTTGTTTAGCACACATGGTCTTGATTGAATTTGATCATTAATTCTACACAAGAAGCGTTTATGTATGACAAGACAATGAACTGTGCTTAAGTTAAATTACAGACGTTTTCCAGGTAGAACAACAAACGTCACCCATAGCCAGTGTATATACTAGATACACAGGCTCTGCGTCACCTGCTTGTGTTACGCCTAACTGACAGGCAACTATAGACATAGGGAGCCTACATTTTACTCTTTCAATCGGAGTCCTGATAATTATGTGCATCTCTTAGGAAGCCGGGAAGACGTTCGCCTGCCAATTTAAATGCGTGACCGGTTTTGAATCCCGGCCTCGCCCTTTCTTTCTAGTTCCGGTGACGGGAAAATCGATTAACGTCCTCCGGCATGGAACAAGCACATGTGGGACATTAATAGATATAAAGATGGTGGGACGATCCTGGATGTCCCGAATTTTTAAACAATAAAGATGTAAACCCCGGAAAGGGGCTTTTAGGATAATCGAACTGAATGTCTGAGTCCTTCCAGTAGATGGGAACTTAAAGCTAGTCTGACCCGCGCGCTTTACCTTCGTAAAAATCCCACGGCAGTCAAAAGTCGGTAAGAGCAGCAGGGAGACATCCCACTTCCTGGTATGACCAAATTGGTAGCTAGGTTTCCCAAATCCCCCCCCCCCCCCCCTTCTCCCCCCAAAAATAATATATACAAAATGGGTAGCGCTGCGCTTGCGGTGACGCGTTCTCCAGGTGGGAACACCCGAATTTCACAGAGATAGGTCTCTGTGACTAAAAAAACAACAACAACAAAACTATCATGTTTTACTCTAATATTCCTAACACACTAATAGTAATAGGCCTGCGCCCGAACCTTTCCTCTCGCAACAAACGTAATTTGAACATCTCATCAGCTCTGCGCTTGTCCCGTTCAAGATCCAGCCTTTTTCTGAAGTCAATTTCGTGGGTGACCG
Source organism: Phymorhynchus buccinoides (assembly GCA_017654935.2). Taxonomy (NCBI): domain Eukaryota; kingdom Metazoa; phylum Mollusca; class Gastropoda; order Neogastropoda; family Raphitomidae; genus Phymorhynchus; species Phymorhynchus buccinoides. The sequence goes on from CM065680.1 coordinate 49,789,315, forward strand.
CGGTTTAACAAAAAGCCTCTCTAAATTTTGATCGCAATGGAACTGGCTAGCGTTTCTTTGCACAGAGCGTTTCAAACTGTTCTTCCAGCTAGAGAAAAGCTTCGAAACCATGCATAACGTTTGCTGAAAAGTTTGCTAGCGCAGCAAGGAAGAAAATCTGATTAATGTCCTCCGGCCTGGACCAGGCACATGTGGGACGATCCTGGAGTACTGCAATACCAGGATAGTCCCGAATTTTTAATCGATAAAGATATATAATTATGCTAGCGCAGCAAAACATCCTCGGATGATTTTAGTAGTTGTACCGGCGGGATAACACGTGACGAGAACAACAGTCAAGATGGCAGCCACATTTGTTGTTGTGTTCGATCTAAAGAAATATTCATCCTTCAATTCCCGACATTATTTGGATAATCTCTGCCAATTAGATTCACACAAGTGATTTGGAGTGTTATTCTCTTATACTATTATTTATTTAATTAATTATTGGGTTAGATTCTAAAATAAAATGTGATACTAGCAATTTCAGTTCTGCACACACATTCATTTTTGTTCTGTTTTGTTCTCCATTTCAGAACTGAGAAATAAGATAAGATCGCGTGACTTAGGCCTAGCTAAGCGTAAAAAAACCCAACCCGTTGCACGCACGTGACTGCACACTTGTAGCCTTTTCGCTCGAATAGAGTAGTGATCGGGAGGACACATTCCCCTGTTATAAAAGCGTTTTGGCTGGGCAAATCTCGCTATTTGAACCAATTGTCAAGTCGTCCTTTCTTTCTGCCTCTGTCTCTCTCAGAAAGGGACAATATTTATGTAAATTCTGAAACTTGTTCCCATTTTCGTCCCGCTCCTTGTCAACTGATAAGCCAATTTGTTCGTGGCAAAGTGCGTTTCCAAAACCAAAGATCGCGCCTAATGTCAGGAAAATTTCTCATGCATTTATATTAATTCATTTCATCTCGAAAGCTAGATTATTATGCTTCATTGACAGGAATGAGGATTATTCACGTTTAAAGATGAAAGTGGGGGTGGATTTGGGGAGTAAGAAAGGGAGGGGGTGGTTGGGGTTGACATGTGAAGCAAATATTCCGTGTTGTGAAGTAACGCTGATTTAAAAAAAATAGAAAAGAAAAGCACCGACGCTGTGCACACCTCCGCAGACAATTGGCTATCTAATCGTCTAAACCAGGACATTATACACAGACTATATCATAATTTTGGCCTACGTTGTTTTGTTTGTTCCACCGGTGACCCCCACCCTCAAAGCGCAGCAGAATCTTCAATATGATGAAGTTGGCTACCCACAATTAACAAGAAGCAGAAAAATGAGTAATAGGCTCAGAAGTATTTCGAAATGAAATGAGTGACTCAGAGTAGTATACACCAGTAAAGGTGCAGTTTAGCGATCCTTGAAAAAAAAGAGTTGCTTCTCAGTGAAGATTTGTTATGACAAAATTTGGTGGGGATCATCAAACTACACCGCAGCCAAATCTTGCATGGATTTCTGCAAAACGATTTCTCTTCACAACACGGAGTATTTGCTTCACAACCCCAACCACCCCCTCCCTTTCTTACTCCCCAAATCCATATCCACACCACCCCCACTGTTAGAGGCGGCTAAACTACATCTTGGTAGATTCCATCAAAACCAATTGTTCTTTTGGGTGGTGGTGGTCATTCTGTTGGAATGTGAATCATTACGTCCAGTGCGCGGCCACATTGATTGACCAGGGGGTCAGTAAACACTACAGGGAGGAGGGACTGCGACAGCAGATAGCCGCGCCAGTCATGAAGACTTTGTTCTGGAGGTGGTGAGGAATTTCAGAGATCCCAACCTGACTTGACTTTGTTCTGAGAGAATCCTTGAAGCAGAGCCAATGCAGGCTGCTGTTGGCAGGACTGTTGAAGGAAGGACTGAGTGTGGCCCAGATGGAGAGTGTGTGTGAGCAGGCTATGGGTGAAAAACAGTGGACTGTGGTCCTTCAACTGCTGCATGATGAAGTCTGCCCCAATGAATATATGGTCAGTGAGCTGTTTTAGAACAACAAGGCCCAAGATCTGCTGGACCTGTTCGCCATGGGCAGCGTTCCTGAATGTCTGCTGCTGATGGCTTCTGTTAGATTTCACCTGGGAGATCTCACCCAGCATGTCCTGCAAAGAGAGTCAGTCAGTGGCTCCAAGCTGATAGAAGCCATCAAGTTGGCCGTTCACCTCAAGGACAAAACCGCTTTCCTCATCCTGATCAAAGATTGTCCAAAGGGCTGCCGCGTTTTCAAACAAAAGTTTGTTCACCAGCAGTGGAAGGAGAACCTGCTGCCATCAGAGTGATGGGGGAGAGGTCAGATGGATTTATGACGTTCTCTTTGTCATTAGGTCTGGCCATATGACCAGCGACGCATTTGTCCAAAACCACTGATTGCTCTTTTCCCATCATGACAAATGAGCAATTAATGTTTTTGGACAAATGTGTTACTGGTCACGTGACCAAGCCCAATGACAAAGTCAATGGGGTAGTTTACATAAACATGGATAATGTTCACAGTATCATTCTTGAAAAGATCGTTGACAAGTAAATGCACAAACATGTTAGCGGTCTTCAGACATATCCATAGCGTCATGGAAGCCAGTCAGAAATCACGTGACTTTTCAGTATGGCGGCTTAGTCCCATTTTAGTGATGCAAGATGTAACTGCTTCTGCCTATTATCTTCCACCTGAGGCAATTTCATCAGCCTCGGTGGAGGCCTTCAAAACCCAGATCTGAACCCCCCCCCCCCCCCCCCCCCCCCCCCCCCCCCCCCCCCCCCCCCCCCCCATGTTCTGTTCCCTGAGCTCCAGCCGACCCCCCCGCTGACCCCCTGAATCTCGCTCTACTCCCTTTACCCCCCCCCCCCCCCCCCCCCCCCCCCCCCCCCCCCCCCCCCTGAGCTGATCATCAGGGCAGCTGTTCCTTCCTACAGTACTTGTAATGTATACATCATAGTCGTCAACAAGCTGACGGAGGATGTTAAAGCGAAGAAGAAGAAGAAAGGAACTTCCCCACTAATTTACCTGAAACTTTTTTGACGGTTGAGTATGACAGTAATGTCTTTTATTACATTTCTAATCTCTGTGACGTCATCATTGGCTTCTGATAGGCCAAACGGCAAATTGCGCGTTTTGGGCTAATTCTTTGGATTTCTTTTACGCGCAAATGACAAGGGTGAGAAAACAAATTCAGTTGTGATTTTATTCATTGGTCGTGTGTGAACACTGCTATGCTTTAATTTTATCGGCACTGCGCACATGCATCCCATTGGGTCATTTAAGATACCGTCTTAAACGGTCTCCCATCAGCGCATTTGTAATGTTGTGCAGGATATTTTTACATTGCATAAGAGTTCGGACATTGGCCTACAATATTACATCAGAAAGTATATACATTTATAAATGTCACTTAAAGCACTCAAAAAAGTGTTCTGAAATTTTCGAAGCAAATGGTCCTTAACTTTAAAAAAAAAGAGTATTATAATGGTAGTTCAAATGCGACACAATACTATTTTGTTTTAGGTCTACATCAAGAGGAAGAACAATCTGTACGGGTTAGATGGTCAAAATGGATTGCGATATTCGAAAATATGCTTTGTGGACTCGACATAACCAACAAACAAATGCAATAAAGCTCTCCTGCTGCATTACATTGGGTATGAAGCATATATTTTCGATAGCTTCACTGAGTAAGAGAATGGAATAGACAGCGTTTACGATAAGGAATCATCATATAGTAATAAGCCAACTGTCCGTGTGTGTGTGTGTCTGTGTGTGTGTGTGTGTGTCTGAAACACGAAACGGGCCTTATAACTCCGCCGTTTTTCGACCGAATCGCTTCAAATTTGCTGTGAGCCCTAACGGGCCGATGGCAACGGCAACCGAGGCGGCCGTGTCATTTGCGCGGTTCCGCAAATGCGCGAAACGCGCATCCGCCGGCCTCTCGGCGCCCGTATCTCCGGTGTTTCTGGACCGATTGCCTTCGAATTTGGCAGGAAGATCACCGGGGACGGTGACTATCCGTGTACCAACCCGGAAGCGAATCGGTTCAGAAACGCGCGCGCTATACGACTCCGCCGTTTCTTAACCGAATCGCTTCAAATTTGCTGTACTCAGCGTTACCAGTACTTGGCGTTACCGTTACTAGGCGTTACTGGGACTCGGCGTTGCGCTAGTGTTTATGAAGTGCCTAGGGTCGGCTAGTTCCCAGCTTGCTGGGGGCGAACGTGAAAATTAGTAGCTGCCGGCAGCTCCCTGTAGTTTTCCCCATCCCAGCCCGAAATTAGGAATGCTATTTTGTTTGCTTCATCTGATTTTTATAGTGAACCCAAGCAAATCCGATAGCGTGTTTATTCACAATTATCTTGATCGCTTTTTTATTTTTTCCCTCCTCTTCTGCTTCTTTTCCCCTTGGTCATCCCCTAAAGTGTGTGCAATTACTTACAATAGAAGCTGGCCACCACCACCACAGAAGGCCAAAACTTCCCTGCAAAATTATTTCACACCAAAGAAATATGTGGTTTACATATCAAACATTTCGGTTTCGGCAAACTGTGCGAAACAATCCACAGGTGTGGCAGATGGCCTGCCTTTCCATGTTGATTGATTGATTGAAACACCTCACATCTGGTTGACTCGATCTTGCATGAGCAAGAGAGAGAGAGAGAGAGAGAGAGAGAGAGAGAGAGAGAGAGAGAGAGAGAGAGAGAGAGAGAGAGAGAGAGAGAGAGAGAGAGAGAGGGAGAGGGAGAGAGAGAGAGAGAGAGAGAGAGAGAGAGAGAGAGAGAGAGAGAGAGAGAGAGAGAGAGAGAGAGAGAGAGATTGTTTCAATGCACATTGGCCACGAGTCACAGTACAAAAAAGGGGGGGGGGGGGGGGGGGGGGGGGGGGGGGGGGGGGGGGGGGGGGGGGGGGGGGGCAAAAAAGCACGAAATGACATACTCACATACATTGGAATTATGCACTAAATCCAACCATGTCACATGTTAGAAAGAGAGAGAGAGAGAGAGAGAGAGAGAGAGAGAGAGAGAGAGAGAGAGAGACCTGTATACATGGATGTCCTCTGTGTGTGTGTGTGTGTGTGTGTGTGTGTGTGTGTGTGTGTGTAGAAGCCAATTATGGCCACCAATAGCACTGTCTTTTAGATTCAAAAACATAAATGAAGGCACACACTCAAATCTGAAAAGGCAGACGCAGTGGCAAGAGGAATAAAACACCTTTATTTCATTTACTTTAGTTTCTCACAATTAGAAACAAAAATAATGTTCAGATATATAGTACTGTAATAATATACAGAAGAATAACAATATACAGTGAAACCCGCTTTATTTCAAGTGCCTTGGGACCACCAAATGACTTGAAATTATTCAAACTTGAAATTATCCGAGTGTTCGGTTAATTTCAAGTTTTTGCCTAATCTAACACAAAATCGAAATGAACCGAGCAAAGTTGAAATTAACCGAGCAAGACGGAGGAGAAAGGAATTTTTTATAGTATGGATATTTTACTACCACACATGTCCGTACCACTTCAGTTTCCTTTCTTGACGATGGTGAGCAGGTAGTCATGAAGTCCAATGATTCTGTCCCTGACTTCCTCATTTATGATACAGTATGGTCTTTGTATGAGATGTTCAGGATCTTGCGATAAAAAAAATTGAAGTAAAACTTTTACTTCAATTTACTAAAAGTGTGTTGACTTGAAATCAGCCAAGCCAATTTTTTTTAAATTTAGCCGATCTCCTCCTCTTGAAAAATGTGTTGACTTGAAATTAACCGGGTTTCGCTTCAGTTGGGACAGAGATTTTACTTGAAATTAACCAATAATTGAAATTAACCAAATTGAAATTATCCAGGGTTTTGTAACAGATAGAAAGATGGCCTCTGGCCGGACCTTAGAATGACTTGAAATTATCCCGAAATTGAAAATAACCGAGTTGAAATTAAGCGGGTTTCACTGTAGTACAATGCAACTGTAACATGGTAGAAACAGTAGTGAACTAACCTGTTATGAGAAACATGACACAGACAAAAACATATGACAACATAATTTTCATTTAAAGTTCCTATAAACACAATACTGAACCCTGAGTCTTTATGAACAAACACACACACACAGTGGTGAAATAACTAACATGTTATTAGAAACACGACACTCACACACAAACAAAAGAATATGACAAAATAATTTTTCTTTCTCTCCTATAAACACAACAGGTCTCAATACCCTGAGATTGAAGTCTTTGTGAACAAACACATACACATTAAGATTATTGCTGAGTACGGCAACAAACCTGCCACTTTCTCACTAGATTCCACACACTCCCACACCCCAAGTCCACCCATCCCCTCAGCTCTCCCTCCTTTCAATGTTATTACGGTTATGCATCAACTTTAGGTCATATACAGCCGAATGCTTATAAGACACTCGCTTATAATCAAGACAAAAAATAATTCACGGCCAAACTTCTTCTTTCTTATCTATTAGTATTATCAAAACTCGATTATAAAATAAGAAAACTCGGTTATAAGCAAGCAAATTCCTTCTCCCATCCGCAATGGAAACTTGGATATAAGAAAATTATGTCATGCAAGAGAGTTGATTTGCACTATTGCAGTTCATTTTCTTATAAGCGAGTTCTATTTTCTTATAAGCGAATTACTACTGACAACATTTTCTTAAAGACCCAACAGATCACATTCAAAATCACAGGTTTCATGTGTTTTCCCTCTTATAGCTGGTAAGAAATCTTGTCTTGACCAGGTTTAACTCCCATACAAATGCCCCCAAATTGAAAATGAAACATTTTAAAGAGCAGTCTCAATTTGAAGTTGGGGGAATTTGTATGTGGGTCACAGCTACCAAAAACAAGGGACTTAATCGTGTTGGGTCAGTGTGTCTTTAAAAGCGAGTTGGACCTGAACTGAAAGGATGTTCCGAGAAAATTGAAGTGGTTCCAAAAAGGGAAAGTTTACCTCATACCAGTTGCGTCACAGACAGTCTAAACAGTACAGACACTCGATTGCAAGACTAATTGAGTTGTTTTTGTTCCTTTATTTCATACTTTCCTTCAGTATTCTGTGCAAAATAAAATGTTGAGCAGAAGAAAAATATGAGTGCCTGTACTTTAGAGAGACTGTCCATCCTTTTATTTTCAGCAGCAATGGCTGAGAGGAAAAGGCAATCCATTTCTTGAAGAAGATAAATACAAATAACTGAATATGTGGACACAAATCCACATAGACAAAAGCAAACGATTGATGAAAAGCTGCATGGGTGGACAGTAAATGGTAATAGTTCAGTACAAGAAAGGTGAAGGGGTACGCATTTGATAACAGTACATTTTTTAAGAAAGCTTGTTAGTTGAGTGGTTGTAGGCACCTTTAACTCATTCAATACTGGCCAATTGCTTCCCTTTACAACTGTTCAACACGAATGCATGCTATAGCATACATAGTGTTCAAACATTCACAACTCAGTGAAGCCATGCAACCCAAACTGGTATAAAAGTGTTTCTCTACGGTCCCTTAATAGTTTTCAGCCAATGAAATTACTTCTAGTCTATTTTTAGGACGGCAATGAATGCAAATGAATCACTACCCCTCTCTTCGTCTTCTTTGTCATGCTTTTTAAAAAAATCTCCTAATAAAAAAAAAATTACTTTGGAATTATAACATATGCTAGCTTTTATAAACAATACCACACATTTTCAAAACTGTGCGGTTAAGCATTATTTTCAAAATAATTTTTATGTAATCATGCAAACCTGCCTAGTGTTGAACGTTTGCGCAAAACATGTATGCTATAGCGTACATTAGTGTTGAGAGAGTTAAATCTTCTTCTTAGTAGACTATTTTGATTTTATGATGCATGTCATGCACCAAATAGAACCAAAAGATTTTCTCTTCGTTTTGTTTTTCTGTCTTTCTTTTCTCTTTTTCCCCATTCAATTTGGTTATAAGGAAAAAAACCTTCAAAAATTCGATGGCTTGGAGTCAAAACAGACTATCTTTAGATAGTATAAAAATATAATAATAGTGTTTTACGCCCTCTTTGGCCTTTCGGCCATGTGGGGCCTTTAGATAGTACATTGATAACCCCCTTTTTTTTATATTTCTACAGTCATTGTTTGATACAAATTATTAATTTTTGTAATAAATCCAATAATACGTCAATGGACTATCTGAAGATAGTCCGTTTTGACTCCAAGCCATCGAAATATTTTCTTATAACCGAGTTTTGCTGTATTTTTTATTTTATGATATAAAACATGAGTCATAAGTCGCAAGTTTCTTTATTGGCATTGTACAAACGCAAATGGAAAATTGTCTTCCTACGTGTAAATTATTTAAAATACATCCACATTAAAATATTGATTAAAAACATGAAACAGAAATTTACATTTAAACAAATACGTTACTCTCACACCACACCCAATCATTCATCTGCTCTCCGCTATCTTGCTCGCTCATCATGCAACTCACACAACTTCTGCCTTCATTTTTGCTTTTAATTTTCTGTTCTGTTCTTTCTTTTTTTCCTCCTTTCTTTTTTTCATGCACCAAATTAGGTAAAAGCATTTTCTGTTCGTTTTATGTTTCTACTTGTCTTTTATTTTATTTTTTTCTGATTGATTTTTTTTTACCTTTTTTCCCATTCAACTCGGTTATAAGAAAAAAACTTCAAAATGTTTTCTTATATCCGAGTTTCGGATATAAGAAAAGTTGGATATAAGAAAATGAAAAATTATCTCCCTTCGATTTTCTTATAACCGACTTTTGCTGTAGCATCTTACAAAATTTCAAGTAATCTTGTGTAGAGCAGAATTGTTTAGTAGGTTAGTACTTATTCAATTCAAACAATTTTAATGAATAGGCCTTCTGCCCGTATCATAGGGAGGCTGGGGAAACAAGGGTTAGTACTTAGCAAGAAAATTCACTTATAAAAGTAACACATTTTTCGCACTACAGACAAGTTATTGTCACATTATTTTAACTAATAAATCTGTAAACACATATTATTTTGTTTTCCTCATTTAGCAAGTTTTATTGTTTGACTTTGAGTGTATCAAGAAAGAAAAAGTTCATTGTACAGGGTTAACTCTTTAAAAAGGAGAAAATGTTGTCATTAAATACTTAGGTGGTTGTTGACAATAACAACAGTCATGTGTGCTCTTTTCTCTTTTACAGAACCTTTCGTCTTGCTTACTGTATTCTTGCAGTTTTCAAATTTTTACAAACATTGAGTTTAAAACTAACATGTACCAGCCACTGTGGCACAGCGCTAGCATCTAGAGTTGAGAACCGGTTCAAAAATCCGAACCCGGTTTTCCCCTTTCGAACCGGTTTTACCAAACCGTTTTTTTTAACCAGTACTCGCATCACTAGTTTCACCTATGCAAACACATATTTATTTGTCAGAATATTCACACACACGCATGCACACATACACACAATAAAGAAACTTATGACTTATGATACACACACACTCAACTGAACACTCAAAGTCAAAGCCATACACCACCACAAACTAGAAACAGCTGCTCTTGGTTTACAAACACCCAATCTGCGCTGAGAATCAGTGTTGTTTTTCAAAAAGAATGCGTTATTCTAAGAAAAACTTACTTTCAATTTGCAGTTAAAAAACCGGTTCACAGCAACTCGAACCGGTTTTTTTAACCACGAAACCGTAGCATCATTTTTTCGGTTCAAACCGGTTTCCCCCCAACCTCTACTAGCATCATGGGTTCTTAGCGAGAGGCATTGGGGTTTGAACAGTACCAATACAGCCTTCCCTATCAAGACTCCCTCTAAGATGTGACCCCAAATTGTTTCATCGATTTTCCCCCCTTCATATCTGGACTGTTGAGTGTCCACCTCCCTATAAAGACCTATTTTAGGCTGATTTTTCAAGGTCGCAATAGGGAGGTTCCACTGTACTAATTTTATTCATACAGCGCAATAGAAATCATGTTAAAACGGGTTTGCGAGTGCGGAGGTTCGAACCAAGCTCCATCCGTAATGTTGTGTCCTTGGGGGAAAACCACTTTACTCCTTATTTCCTAGATCTTCGGATGAGACATAAAACCAAGGTCCTGTGTACGAATGCATGCACAAGATCTTGCATACAAGCTAAGGCCTATCCCACTAATTGGTAGGAATAGGCTATGTCGTGCCAGTGGGATCAATGATACAAACTCACATAGCATGCATCCTGTGCGCCAATGGCAGTCTAAACAAAGACTTTGAAGAAGAGTGCACTTTTGCTCTTAAATCATTCAACACTGGCCGATTGCTTCCTTTCACAACTGTTCAACATGAGAGTATGTTTAAACATTCACACTTCACAACTCAGCAAACCAAATTGGTAAAAAAAGTATTCCTCTACAGTCCCTTCATAGTTTTCAACCAACGAAATGACTTCTAGTCTATTTTAAGGACGGCAATGAATGAAAACGAGTCACTATTGTCACACAACGACTTGTCGATCATCATCTTATGTTATTTTACTTAAGCTGTCAAGTGTTGGGGTGTGGAGTCCTCAAGAAAGACAGAGCTGCACAAGTCTCAGTGTTATTTTATGGAAGGGTTACAGGGCTCTCAGGGACCCCCATTTGGGTGTCTATGAAGCGCTAAAATTCTCAAGGACCCTCTAAAAGAATGTGCAGGGGGTTCCTGGGATGGACTAGAAAAATTCTTTTTAGCATTCACAATGCCACTGGGACCCTCTATCCTGCCTCTAGGACCCTCTATTCTGTAAGTGAAGGAGTCCCTGGGACCCCTTGTTTTGCGGGACAATTGGGAGCCGTGGGGTTATGATTTTCCATAAAACGTTACAGATTTCTCACTGGGGTGAGTGAGAGGTATATCTGTGGTACATTCAAGCAACCTCGGGAAAAGTAGCCTGGGTGACTGAGGGCAGCGCTCGGTTATCTATCACAGGCCGTCCTGGCCGTCCAACTACCTGGATCAGGGAATAAACTGGGAAGCCGTGTCAAAAGGGGTGCTGGCGTTTCTCAAGGACAGTGAAGGGCCCCTTCAAGAACTGCGTTGAGATCATCATCATTCAGACCACGACTGCGAAGACGTCAGACAATCGTGCAGCTAGGTGGCCGCTACTGACTCAACTTTTATTCCAGCCCTCCAAGGACATTGGCCACACAGACTCCTGAGTAGAATGACTATGATCTTAGCTGTCGGATGCAGGCCTATATAGTTATCTTAGTATGTTTTCGTGATTGCATATATTGTGTGTAGTTTACACTTTGGATATATTTATTGGGCGATTGAACAGTCGTAGTTTGGCGTGCGCGTGTGTGTATTGTGGTATGTGTGGGTGCGTGTATGTATATATTTTTTATTATTATTATTACATAAACGTTGATTTAACTTTTGGGGGGATGTTCTTACGAGTTTGATGGTTTTAAATTTCAGTTAAATTGTTGTTGTTTTTGTGTGTGTCTGTTGTTTCGTTCGTCTCCTTTTATATTATACTCTCATCTGTCAGCCGTCCAGTGCCCTCCCCCAGGCCACTGTGACACTACCCCCATCTTTGTCTTCTTTAAAATGCTTTTTTGCAAAACGTCATTAATTGGCCATTAATAAAAATGTCTTTGCAACTTTAACAAAATTTAGCTTTTATTATTATAAACAATGCCACAAACTTTCTAAACTGTACCGTTAAGCATTATTTAAAAAACAATTTTTATGTAATGAATGCAAACCCGTCTCCAGTTGAACGGTTGTGCAAGCATGTATGCCACTGCCGCTACAGTGTACTCTCGTGTAGAGACTAAGAGAGAGTTAATATTACTCTTACTGTATTATGTATCTGTATGCTTACACACTACCACAATTTGTTATTCATATTTGCCACATAATCATATACACATGTATGTCTTTGCATAATTATATATATACATGAACACCCCACTTAAGACACCAATAGTTATGAAGACTCATCGGCAAAGGCCTCTGTCTGCTCGCTGCGCTGCTTCTCTTCAAGTGATTCAGTCATTGCCTCACCTTTCTCTTCCCTGCAGAGAGAGTCGGTGTCCACTTCTACTCTGCCCTCACTGATACCTTCTTGGCCGTCATCACTGGCCGAGAAAGGACCAAGAGAATTAGACGTGTTATCCACGTCCCTGCTCCCACGGTCTGGGCTGCTAGCACAATCCTGACTTGTCACTCTGTCACTGCCATCAGTAGAGCGGTTGTCATCATCAGTGCTGTCAGAATCATCAAGGGAGACGTCGTCACTGTCTGAATCGTCGCTATCGTCTGAATACACCTCCGCTCCAGGGAAGATGTAGCGGTTTGGCGAGATGAAGACAATCTGGTTTTCTGCCAACAGAAACAATATTACCAAATACTGTATTTTAATATTTTTATATATGTTGTAACATCATTTATTCAGTCAGGCCTCAGTCCAAAATGGCAGCGATTCCCCTTTTGATCCATTGTTTAGGCAGTACCTGTGAAAAATAAAAGTCATCCACCATCCTGCAAAAATATTTCAATGGGTTTGCAAACAAAACATTTAAAAAAAATTGCTTTGAATGAGGAATCTACATAGTTCAGATAATATATCAATTTTGAATCAACAATATCAGAGATGCCTATCCCAATTTTCGGTTTTCCGGAAAAAAGACCTTAAAAATCTGGAATTTTCCATGATTTTCCGGAGCATAGCAAAAAATGTAGCTTACTAGTTTCTATTGTCGATGCGGTTCATCTTGCAATGCTGACTCACAAGTTCAAAGTTCACAAAATATATCAATGTCAATCTTTTGCTTTCTTACCTGGAGTGATGACTGGCCCTTTTGCATACTTGGGATTGTTTGACAATTAGTAAATTACTTTTTTCTATTGGGCAGGAAAAATCTGCGATATCCTGTCAAAATAGTCTTTCAGTTCACAGTACCACTTTACTATTTATATAAATTGACATATTTGAAGGAAGTGACATCAGCCACTCGAAAGCTGCATTAATCATTTAATGGTTAGGCTCCACCATTTTGGCAGTTCCAAATTTCGCTACTTTGCAACGTTAGATTTACTAGAACAGGCAGCAGAAAATCGTATTTTTAGAACACTACATCCAACATTCTTATTTCCATGGCAAAATTTATTACGGGCCTGCCGTGAAGGTGGGCATTTCTGCAACAGACTTCTTTGTCATAGTCTTTAATATTCAGAAAAGTCATCTTTCTAATTCATTTAATTCCCATTCTTATGCAAACTTAAAACTAAGTTCCACATTGGTCTATCATCAGAAAACACAAGCATAATGACAAAATATACATATACCTTTACACCTGGAAGCAATATTCTGCCTTTTCCTTTCCTCCCTCATGCGTAGCAGCCCAAGCCTGCCAGGGGAATGCTGTTCAGTGTCTCCGCTCACCACATTTGCACAGTGTCCTTCACGATCACCTTCGTCTTCAGCACTGCATACTCTGTGGGGGCAAACGCTTGGCTTATCAGACTCCTGACAGGTACAGTTCCTTCCTTGCAATGCGGATGCCTGTGCGCTAGATCCTTCATCATGTGGAGCGGATCCATCTGCTTGTCCACCAGACACACATGGAGCTTCCACGCTGTCAAAGCGTTTTCTTGTGTGGCACGAGGTTGTCGCTGAGTCTCCTTGCCAACAGTCGTCTTTCGGACAATCTCCTTGCTCACGCACTTCAGCGCAGTTTGAGGGGCCCTGACTGGTAGACTGAAAAACGGTGTCACTAGATTGCTGCTCGGAAGATGCTGTTGCACATAAATGCTTTGCTGCCGGACCATGTGCATCTAAAACTGAGTTGGAATCGGCCCCACTGTCAGGAGAACGTGGTCCTTCCAGCACTCTATCAGTTCTGGCACTCTGGCCACCACCACAGTTGCTTTTTGCTGAAACATTACTTCCCAAGCACACAACGTTTTCATTGTCACTGGCCAGGGTGCCGGTCTCCAGGTCCCCCATTCCACTGTCGGCACTGTGCTCCACCACGTCCTCCGAACCTTCCTGCTCTGCCTCTTCTCCCTGAAAGGATGGATCTTGAGTTGTGGGGGGAAGGTCGTCATAACCAACTTCCTCCGCAGGAGCACCCGGTTTGGCCAGAGATTCCCAGCCTTCTCCAAGTCTGTTGCACAATTCCCCTATTATCTCGTCGCCGTTCCCCATCAGTTCCACATCAAAATTAAAATGATTGCGGAGTCGTTCCCTGTTGATGATGATCTGCGGGACGCTGTCAGGCAGGGAACCTGTAACACAGGTGCAGGTTTCAACATTTAACTGTAAGCCTCAAAGGTAATTATAACATAAATCAAAATTTGCTTACATCAAAAAACATCAGACAAGATGGCTAGCTGCACAAACCTACTTACATATAACAGGCATCAGAATAATCCAGAGTCCAATCCGCGGACGAACAACACTCGCCATGAATCGGGGTCGACATCGAGTCGGACCCCACAAAACTAGACCGTAGTCGGCATCATTGCGATCATTCGCTACCTGATTTATCGCGGAAAAGTTCAAAGTTCTTACATCATCGTAGTCAAATAAAGTTTTCCAGTGTCCAGTGTCCAGTAGTCTCCCGCGATCATATCCTCTAAATCAACTCATTTAAAACCCAAATCACAATCACTGTCATCAAAACAAACTCTGAAACAGTGAAAGTAAGAGTCTAGAGAGCTCTAAACTCGGAAGAAAAAACAAACATGGCCGCAATTTTTCGTCCGAAGGCCAGTATGAAAACTGTTTAAGAATACCATTTGAGAATAAGATCGTGCTGCCTCATGAAGTACAAACCGCGGCCGGCAGTGCCAAAACCGCGGCCAGTGGCTACCAAAACCGCGGGCCGTTCTGATGCCTGATATACTATAATATAGGTAAGCTCACTTTCTCCTGCTATTCATGTCACTCATTTCGAGTCCCTACTAGTTAGAGCCATATTCAACTCGACTGTCAGGGCGTGTGACCCCAGGAAGTCAGTTAGGAATGATCATTGTGAAGAGGAACCACCAGAGGAGACACTGCACAGATGCCGAGTTACTTTGGTGGAGTTCAGTGGAGCCTGTTCTGAACTAATATACACAGGACACCATCTATGTTTTAGTCGCGGAGCCAGCGTGAGATTGGTGCCCCTCCGAGGGCGCCACCACATCCATCCAACAACAACTCCCATGAACATACTGATCCCATTGACCTGGGTCTGAATGCACAGACAGAGCATTATATACCAGAGCAGTTATTGAAACTTAAGTCACCATGAGAGCAAGGCTACTTAATTTGACACTTTCTTATGATGATTAATGAAAATGATGAAGCTCTGAGGTCCATTATGGTCTGAGATCAATGGCAGGGACATCCCCTTTTCTTGTATGACTGAGTAAAAGTATATATGTGTGTGTGTGTGTGTGTGTGTGTGCATGTTAGAGAGCAAGGGTGAGAGAGAGAGAGAGAGAGAGAGAGAGAGAGAGAGAGAGAGAGAGAGAGAGAGAGAGAGAGAGAGAGAGAGAGAGAGAGAGAGAGTAGTCTCATGAGATTTGACATGATTGTGCTTGCTGAGGAAAAAACAAACCCAAAAACAATATTTGAGTTTTACACACACACACATTGAAAAATTCATGTTTACACAGACTCTCACTAAGTTACACACGAACTAATGCATCAGTATTACCAGATCGTAATGCTTCTTCTTCTTCTTTCCAATTGGGGATGTTTATTCTGCCCCAGGCCCAAAGTCTTCGTTTAGACTGCTATTGGTGCACAGGATGCATGCTTTGTGAGTTCGTGTCATCCATTCCACCGGCATAACATGGCCTACTCCTACCGAATGGTGGAATGGGCTCTATCGTGTGCGCAAGATCTTGTATGCCAGGAACTTAGCAAAATAACCAAACAACCTTACTTGGAATGAGAGAGACAGGCCGAACTTTCAGAGACGATCCAATGACAATGAGGAGGTCACACTTGTCTTTATCAGAGCTCATCTGCTTGTGGAACTCTTCAGGCAGGCTTTCTCCAAAGAAGACAATGTCTGGCTTCATCACTGCCCCTTCCACATCAGGGCCACACCGAGGGCACTGCGGTATCACCTGCAACAGTCAGTGGGCACATCGTCAAGACTAACATAAATTACATTCATAGGTGAAAGTAAGATTTTCTCTCAATCCTGAAATGACACATTTTAATGCTCTCTGAACCTCCCCAATCCACGACCGCATAAAAAATAATTTTGATTTTGTGTGTGTCTGTGTATACAAGGATAGGTAAGGTGGTGTTAGAATTGCATGTCTATCATCTTGTTTTAATCTGCCATCGATGTTGACAGAAATGTTTGATTTTATAAGAGTATTTTAAGACCTTGGATCCGGATGACAAGATGGTCAATCCTGAAGACTGTTTCCATCAGCTTTTCCAATCCTGATTTTAGGAGCACTCCTGAACTACTTTCACAGATGTACATTATTATAAATGCTACACATTGTTCTGGCAAGTGTTTTCATATTATACAATCAGGTTTAGATACAATACTTCAAAAGGCTGATTGTGTATTTTAGCAGCAAGGGTAAAAGTTGAGCACTGCAGGAAGAAGGTAAAAGCTAAGCCCTCCAAATGAGTCTAGATCTTCTCCAAAATGGAAAGCAAAAATCATTTAGATGATAATCTGCCCTTCCAACAAATTTGATACAGATCTATTCATTTCTTTAGTACCATACAGTTAATAGACAAATAAGACAGACAAAAGCAAAAACGCAACCTACTTGCAGAAAACAAAACAAAGAACAAAGAACCAACCTGATCAAAGATATCTTTGCGGATGACCTCCTTGTCCACTTTGAATTTGCACACCATGCAGGTTGCAGTAGCAAAGGATCCTGAAAATACATGTTTAAATTTCATTATTATATTTGTTGCATTGAAAGCATGCTAGTTATTCGCCCGTCCCGAGGGTTGATGACCATGCTTCAACAGTTCATCCTTGGGGAAATCTAGGATGTTGAATGAGTTCGCATATGGCTAGTGAGGCCAATGTGAGCCAGGAAGGATCTCTGACAGTGAGGACAGGAGACATAGTTGGGGGGATCTGTCAAGCTGCGGCTGTTCGGGAGGGTCTTGTGTGCCTCTCGATTTGTCTGTGATGTCTCGATACGGTGCCCCTCGAAGATGGTGGCTTCCTTTGTGAGCATGCTACTACAGTAGCTCATTGGTTAGCCATAAAAGACAAAATTAGATTGCACAGAATTTCCGGTCCATAGTGCTCAAATCCTTAGGGAGAAGAGGAAAATGCTCATGCCTGAACAATGACCACCTGATAAAGAATCAGGCATGATGATCCTATGTTAAATAGAGTATGTTAATAAAGTGTTTTGAGCAGATAAATTAACTTTTATTACATCGCTGAAATACTAGGGAAAAACAAAACAGGCCAAAAAAATGTGAGACCCAAAGGCTTGAGCCGAAACATCCACAAGCAGGTACATAGTAAAGGTTGATAAGAAAATCCACAAAAGTAATGTACTCTATAGAATAATTGCAAATGGACTCAATCCACCACAGAAGAACTAGAAGAAGACATATAAAATGTTCAACTCCTAAATTAAGCTGTTGCCGTAATCAATTCACTGCTTAATCTGCACTTACCATGACATTCAACGGCTCGTTCCACTCCAGCAACTTTTTCCAAGGTGTCAATGTTCTGGGTGTAGTTTCTAAGCAGCTTGCCGCGAGTCTCCAGCAGTTTGATGAATTTATGACACGGAGATGGTTCGAACTGACCGGGATATATCTCCTGAAAACATATCAGTCTGGTATATAAACACTATCAGGGTTCCAGGTTTGGGGCATGAGTCAAAAAAAGGACCTTTAAAGGACTTATAAGGACCTCATCTCAATTCAAAAGGACCTTTGATAGCATGATTGTATGGAATATACCTAAGCTTTTTTAAAGCAGAAAACTCGCACAACAGAGCTGTTTACCCTCTGATTTAAATGTCAGTTATCTCAAGCTTTCCTGTCACTAATTTGTGGCACATTTCAGCAATCATCTTCATTGATGATCAGATTCATTGGTCACCTCTTCAATGATTTCCAATTTTGAAGCCATGTATTTGAATCCTTGAAATTATACTTAGCTAATTAAAATATAGGAGAGAAAAGAAAACAGAGTAGAGGGAGAGAGAGAGAGTTCACAAGTTGCTACAGAGGTGTGGAAAGAAACAGGGGGATGGGGGGGGGGGGGGGGGGGGGGGGGGGGGGGGGGTGTTAGATGGTCCCAAACAAACTGGCCTCTTATCAATGAAAGGAGAGGGATGCGGTGATAGTAAAGTAGTCACTGCACCACCCACTCACCATCACCCTATAACAACCCTTTCTTTTACTCCACTTTTTTTCCTCCGAAGTCGGAGTGTGACTGCTCACGTGGCGAGGTAATCAAAAACGGTCACACACGTAATGTTCTCATCCCTAGCTGGTGGAGTTGTACCGTAGTGTTAAGTGCTTCGGCTGTTGGGATGATCCCTGGAGTTTTTAAGCCAGGGTAAGACAACAAACAAACAAAGTCCACTTTTTGAGTCAAGTTTCCCCCCTCTCTCATCCAGTCTCCATGCTGCTGTGTTTACCACTTTCAGAGGAATGGGAATGGGGAGTGGTAGGGGATGGAAAAGGGTGAAGGTGAAAACATCACTGCTAATAGAAGTCATGTCTTCAGTAGGAGAGTTCAACCAGAGGTCAAGAGGTCACTGACCACCTGCCAGCCTGGCTAATTTTTTTTTTTTTCTCACTGGAATTTTCCATCTTTGAAAGATCATCTGCTACACTTCATGATGTCAGTAGCTTTGCAGACTGCTGGGTTGTTTTTTTGTTTGTCAGAAATGATTTAATTACTGTTCCTAGTTTCTTTCTCAAACCTTTTCCTAATAAAACAGGACTTAACACTAATAACAGCACCCTTCACAAATTAAAAGGACCTCATGAAGTAAAAGGACTGACTTGCTGAATCAACACTTAAAAGGCCTTTTGACCAAAAATCAATTCACAAGGACTTAAAAGGCCCCTACGAACCCTGACTATTAGCTCACTGGAGTCATGATGGCAGATGTCTGCCGTTTTTGTGAGTCTCTGTTCAGGTCATGACGGCAGTCAACTGCCGTCTGAATTTCTGATTTTTTCTCTCCACCCACAAATAACCCTATTCAAGGGAGCTTACTGTTGAAAGTCAAAGTACACTCATTTATGCTTCGATTGCTTCCCTTAGACCGTATCTCATAGCCATTTGGGCCTTAGCAACAGCTGTGTTCCTACATATATTTCATTTCAAATTGGCAGCTAAAAAAATAGAAAAATCCGATTTGGGTACTTTAGTGAGTGTGCTTTTTACACAAAAGAGCAAGCACACCAATTGTGTGTGGCATTTTATTTTAGTAGACATACACCTTTCTTTGGCAAAGTATTGTTTGTTTCTATCTCGATTCATTATTTGGTAGTGATTTTTTTAAAAGTGACCTGAAACGCGCGATTCCTGAGTCAACGCGCACTATCTGGCCGCAACTCCAATGAGTTAAAACAAGCATTTAAACGAAAAATTAAAGTCACAAAAGAAAACTTTTAACAGGTGAAAGAATGAAAGAGAACATGTGCTTCATGAAGCAGTAAGTCACAAGACGAGACTACGCCAATGCTTGCAGGCTTTAATTCACCAAGTATTCCTAGGATTGTCCCGCAATGGAATTCTGACATTTCAGTTTATAACAAAAAACAACTGCTTTTGCCATTAACATTGAAATTCAAAATAATTCTGCTAATTTGTATGATTGGTTCCGTAATTAAGGCTGTCCGAACATGTTTTTGCTTACACACACACAAGCACGCATCAACACACACACATACAAAGGTACAGGCCTTTGTTCTAAAAGAACTGAAGTACCTGCAAAAAGATATTGGTCACATAAAGAGCCTTATGTCGAGTACTTTTTAAAATTTAAAAACAAAAACAAAGAATCGCTTCCCGTTATTGCATCAAGATACCAAAATATAGCAATATGGATCTTCAGGAGTATATTTCTTATCGGGGGTAAAATTTTATAACTTGATAAATTCTTATTTGTTCAATTTGATTAGCTGCATATTGCCATATAAGCATTTATATACACTTTGTGTATGCATCTTTTTTTTTTTTCCAAGGCACATTTTGTTTGGTTTTCATCGACAAACAAAACAGGCATTATATATACTAAGTCACGATGTGTTTAACAACTACCATCTTACCTTAGCAAATTTGAAGAAAGGCCTTTGATCCGACTTGAAAAATTTGATGTCAAACATGGCCTGAGGGTTTGGCAGATTGGGGAAGTCTTTGGCCAGTCGTGAATAAATGCCGTTCTTCGATCTGAAATCTGGAATCCCACAGGAAACCGATACCTGGTACACGAACAGAAATAGAACACAATATCAGTGATGCACCAAGGATGAAAAAGTGATAGGACAAACAGTCCTGAAACAATTTAGGATAAACCTCTTGGCTCTTGCAGAAATCAATAAGACAAAGTCTGCCAGTGCTAAATTTTAAGGCACAGGGGTGTTTGTCTGGGAAAAGAAGTATCACCTTGTAGTCTAGTGTAAAATACAACAAATCATTAAATGCAACAAGAATATACTGGCAGTTTAAAATGTTCAATGTTCTACTTCTAGTAAAAGCAAAACCCCTTTATTCCAGAGAAAAATTAATAAATTATCTTTTTTTCCCCCAGTATCAAACTTAGTAAAGAGATCCGTTAGATAAAATCTGACAAAATGGTCTAGAAGTACCATATTTTACGGACTAAAAGGCGATATCCCCCCCCCCCCCCCCCCCTCGGGGGATTGAGACTCACGCGCCTTATTATATGATCCATAAAATAGTACAAAACTGTAATTAAAAAAATCTGAATTTTTTGTAAAACTTGGGGGTGTGCCTTATCGTCTGAAAAATATGGTATCTTTTTCCTGACTTGTCTAAAGCAAAAACTAGCATTCCAAGACTTAGACATCTAAAGTTACGACATCAATGACATTACGCAGCCATAGTAGATATGGGGCAGGAAAGGAAAGGGGTTAAACGCTCAGAGTCAAAGAAGCATGTGCATGTGTACACAAACAAACACACACAATGAAACTCCTGCATGCAACAGGACAGCTGATATAAAAAAAATGATGGATGCATACATTATGACCAGTGGCAGTGGTCGATTTGATAAAACAAAGAATATAAAATAAAATAAAACCTACCCCAGCCCCAGTAAGCACAATGATGTTGTGGCAATTGTGCAGAAGGTTCACCACATCCTGCAGAGTGTTGATGTTGGTCAGCTTGCTGCGCTTCACAGTGGATTCTAGAACCAAGCTGACAACCATTTTCCACAACCCCAGCTGGTCAAACTCTGGAGGCACTTCAAAGTCCTCGCCTACGCACATTCGTATAACGTCTCGTGGATCTGTCCCTAGCGACATATGATGCTGAACCCATGTTAATGGACCTGCAGAAAAAAAGAATATGCTCATGGTTTGGCAAACCTTACAAGAACTTAAACAACGCATTAAAATTTATATTAATATCTATGATCTACCCACATACAAAGGTCTAGAGAGCTCCTAAAAGTTTGCCAATATCTAAGACAATGCCAAATCACTGACCAAAATTTTAATTATGTTCTTATCGTATATGTGTTTATGCTGTGCCACAAATCAATTTCTCAGACCTGCCAACCCCCTAACAGACCAAAGAGGACTATTTGAAGCAGAAAAGAGGAATTTTAGGGAGTTAAGAGGAATTTCGGCGCGGAAATGTACCTTTCGCAAACAAACACGATTTGATGCAATTAATTCTTATCCTTGTTAACTTGTACTGTTCAAAACAGGTCTTGCATATTCATTAGCAATATCCGAGTCAGGGAACATCCGTCTGAACAAGAGTCCAGAATGATCGGCCGCGCTCAGCGCAATGTTATGCTCCACCAAAAATCCAGCAAAAAGAGTCTCTGCCCGAATCACCTCATGAAGATCCTTAGTCTCCTCCTCTTCTGCTGACTTGAAAAAGTCATTCATGGTCGAAGTCGACTCCTGGGCGCTTGACGCATCTGTGTGTTTTGGGGATTTAACACGGCGCTTCACATCTATCATCCCTCCATGAGACACTGTAAAGTCCTTCGCGCATAGTATGCATCGGGCGTAATACACACCTTTACTAGAGCTCCTAATACATGGAAACTTTTCAGTGTATGCCTTGCGAAATTTCTGTTCAGTTCTCTTTCTTTTCTCATCGGCCAAATCACTACAATCCCCTCCACGCTTCGCCATCTTGCAGACTTCGATTGGCGGGAACGGAAGTTGGTGATCGGAAATACTATTCAGATTAGAAAATCGAATATACATACGGCAGCTGACTGAGCTGTGCTGCTCTGCATCGTTTGGTTTACTTTCGGTTGTTTTTTGAGATTTTTGAAAGCGGAATTTTACAGAATCGAGCGGAAGGGCGGAATAATTATCGTCTGAGCGGAAGAAATTCCACCAAAAGCGGAAAGGTTGGCAGGTCTGTTCTCACGTTTGAGATAAAAAAGTAATCTTGAGTCTTGAAAAGGAGCTTTTCTAAACTCATTTGCAACACACACACTCCTTGTTGGTGGCATATTTGAAACAAATTTTTTTATCAAACAAAATTAGTAAAAACACCAGACCCTTTTTTCTTGCCAACTGCTACTGTGCTAGTACATGAGCATAAAATTATAAGCATTTGACTCTTTTGAGCTTGCTTATTCTCATTTTTGAATTTATAATTTGTTTTTTAAGTTAACATGCTAATATCCGCATGTATGCATCCGTTTGATGGAATAGAGTATAAATGTACTTGATTATTGTTTATATCACCGTTTACAAATAGCGTTTCTTGTAATAAGTGTATTAGGATGGTCTACTCCAACAGGTCAGAACTTCCTTTTCATCTTTTTCTTTCTTCAGCATTTCATTTATAAGTTTAATAATCCATGTGTTTGCCTGTGGGTGGTGTTGCCAAGGATGGGTTAGTTTTCTATGGTAGTGTGCAGAGCTTCAGATTGTTGGCGCGCCTGCGCCATTCACGCATAATTTTTTCTAAATGACACCTTGTAATGCGCCTATGTGGCGCATGCCAATTATTAATCATGAGTGGAGAGAGAGAGAGAGAGAGAGAGAGAGAGAGAGAGAGAGAGAGAGAGAGAGAGAGAGAGAGAGAGAGAGAGAGAGAGAGAGAGAGAGAGATTGTCATTTCATTCAGATTTCTTTTTCTTTTTCCATCAGGTCACAAATACGTCATAGCATTACGTAATTCAGTCAAAGTAAGTTTGCTTTGTAAGCTCAAAAACTTGCCTGTTCTCTTTCCTTTTTCTAGATCTACAACTAGACCACACAACTGTAAACTTTAGTTATGGGCTACGCTTAAACATCCAAATTTCTTTCTGTCTGTGTGTCTGTCTCTCTTAGTCTTATCAATATGTGTGACAAATACTACTACCTTGACTTTTTATGACAATAAATTAAAGTTAATTAGGCCTAAATTAAAGTGCGCGTCCACGCACATGCATGGACGCACATGTGTCAGTGTGTAGGCATACTTCTTCTTCTACCGTTGAGTATCCACAATCATCAGTTTGATTTTATGATACTATATGCGGTTGAGGTCCGAAGTCGGGCATAAAAAAGAAACAAACAAAATAAAACAAAAACCTACTCTACGAAGATGACCCAGCCAGTCGGGTGTCGCTGATCGAGCCCCCGACGTGCATCTTGATGGGGGACTAGAAGCAGACACAGCCTCCTAAGGTAATGAGTTCCAGTCTTTGATGGTGCGCGGGAAAAAATAACTTCTGTATTCAGTCCAGCACTGGATGGTGGATAGTTGCCGGCTGTGTCCTCTTCTGAGGCGAGTTGGAGCTGACTTCAGTCTGGTGTTGTCGACTTTGACGATGCCGTTAAGGATCTTATAAAGCATTGTAAGCCTGGTAGACTTTCTGCAGTGCTCAAATGTGGGCCATCCTAACTGAGAAAGCATGTTAGTTACACTGGAGGTGTTGTGGTAGCGGCTTACACGAAGCAAGCCGCCCTTCTCTGTACAGCTTCGATTTTGTCCATGTTCCTCCGAGTGTGGGGGTCCCACACAGAACTGGCATATTCAAGCAGGGGTCTGAAAAGGGTCAGGTATGCTTTCTCCCTCAGTTCTGATGAGCAGATCTTCAGATTTCGTCGTAGAAAGCCCAGCATTCTGTTTGCCTTTGATGTTATGGCCTCAACATGCAAGTCCCAGCTGATGTCCTTCTGGATGGTGATACCTAACCTAGATACTTCACTGAAGTCACTGTGTCCAGGGTGTGGCCATGCTGGTCATATCTATGACATATTACTGTATTGCAGCACTCTACTAAAATGTTGGTTTTAAAGTTTTAGTAACACATTACTGGCCCATCATTTCAGAACATTTTCTGTAGTCAGGGGTCATATGACCCATAAAGTCTGAAAACAATCTGAAGCTCTGAGTGTGATCATTATTGTTTGCTGCCCCCCTCCCAATTTCATCATACCTGTAGGGATGTCAGGAAGCCATGAAGCTTCAGAAGACTGGTCATCCAAC
Organism: Phymorhynchus buccinoides; assembly: GCA_017654935.2. NCBI lineage: Eukaryota > Metazoa > Mollusca > Gastropoda > Neogastropoda > Raphitomidae > Phymorhynchus > Phymorhynchus buccinoides. Next base: position 49,813,969 of record CM065680.1, read on the forward strand.
TCAATCAAATCACTCAGGTCACCAAAGCTGTCACTGTCAGTACTGGCATCTGACTGTTGATCCACTTTGTCTTCCTGAAAGAAAAAACAACAACAAAACAAATATTCTTGTTACCACTATACCAGAACTCTTCAATTTAATTAGTAAAAATAACACCCAAACAATCAAAAATTAAAAAACCCTTCAAACTTTGAATTGAATAGAACTTAGATCTAGAACTAGGATTGAAGGGTGTGTGTGTGTGTGTGTGTGTGTGTGTGTGTGTGTGTGTGTGTGTGTGTGTGTGTGTGTGTGTGTGTGTGCGTGTGCGTGCGTGCGTGTGTGTGTAACTGCATACATTTGTGTGCTGGGTATGTGTGCATTTGTTTGTGTATTGTATCATTTGTATGTGCACACACACATGCACACACACACACACACACAATACTGAATGGATGATTTTATTTAATATAACTATCTATTCTATCTATATACTTACCGTTTCACTACGAATGAGTTCTCTTCCAATTTGGAGCTAATGCCAATTACCAAAGACCAAAAAAGTCTTAGTCTTCACAAGACTAACTTACTTCCCTTGGTCTGGTTTAGCAATACCACTGAGCTGCTGTGGATCCCCTTCCTGACGTCACTTCCGGGGAGCCAACTTTGAATCATGATAAATTTTTTGACTAATCGACTCGCAACGATGTTTTCGTCGGAGGGAGGTGGGTGGGAACCTTTGATCGTAGTGAAACGGTAAGTATATAGATAGAATAGATAGTTATATTAAATAAAATCATCCAATCTATTCTATCATGTTACCGTTTCACTACGAATGAGTTGTTTCCCAACGAGGAGGTGGGTAAGAAAAAACATTGTTGAATTTTTAACTTTCCAACAAAGAGCAAACATTTCATACCCATAATATCCAAAAAGCGGGATTACCCAGGGTATCCCCGTGATAGCACCGGAAGCATCCGTATGAACATATAATTTCATTCCCCCAACAGGCATATACATATATATGCATCCCAATAAACAATAACAACATAAATTACCGTTAGACCAAGGAGACAGGGGTCTGTGCCAGCACCAGCTTCCTGATGCCGTAGGTATCATCTTGTCTCCTGGCAGAGAAATGTCGTAGATAGAAGTTCAAGAACGTGGTCTCTGACTTCCAGTAGGCGGCCTCCAAGACGCTGGATAAGGCCACACCCTTGATCATGGCCAAGGAGGAGCTGATAGCCCGAATTTCATGGGCTCTCAGGGGGTTTTGGGGCAAGGATTTGTCAGCGTTTGAGTATGCTAATTTTATAGCATCTATCAGCCACCTAGAAATGGTGGATTTCGAAATGTCTTTCATGTATTTGTCATTCAGTGAAACGAACAGGCGTCGTTTGTGCCCTCGGAACTGAGAAGTTCTCTTCAAGTATAACCGAAGGGCTCTAACTGGACACAGGAATCTGTCGGTGTCATCAGGATAAACAGAAACCATACCATGAGGCCCACCGTATGTCATATAGTTTGTTAGTACTCTGTCGTCTCGCCTTGAGTACTAAGTCCACAGTTTGTTCTGAGAGTCCGCGTGCTCGCAGGCCTGACCGCATAGTAGCCATGCGGTCAGCTGAAACAGTTGGGGGTTGGCGTGGCCGACTCCCGTGCGTGGCTGAAGCAGAGTGTCTTTTGTGAGACGAAGAGGGACGCTTGGAACGTGTGAGAGGCTGGTGAGTTCCGGGAACCAAGGGCTGGTCTCCCAGAATGGGGCGATGATGATCAGCCGGGGTAGATCGCGGCTGTATTTCTCGAGTACCTTGGGTAGGAGACGTTGGAGGGTATGCATACGCCGACATTCCTGTCCAGGGCATCGAGAAGGCGTTGCGCGCTAGTGCCTGAGGGTCCCTCATAGGTGATACGTAGACCGGCAGCCTGCAGTTGAACCTCGTGGCGAACAGGTCCACGTGCGGTTTCCCCCAGAGGGACCACAGTGGGAGGAGAGACTGATGTGCAATAGTCCATTCCGTGGGTAGGATCTGGCCCTTTCTGCTGAGCTGGTCCGCTAAAACGTTCAGTTTTCCCGGGACATACTCCACCGACAGGGAGATTTGTTTGGCTTGAGCCCACAGAAGGATCTCCTCCGCTTTTCTCGAGAGAGCAGGCGATCGTGTTCCCCCTTGACGGCGTAGGTAAGACAGGGCTGTCGTATTGTCGCCGCAAACGGTGACCCACTTGCCGGTGAGACAAACTGCAAACGACTTGAGGGCCCTCGCCACCGCTTCCAATTCCAGCAGATTGATGTGAAAGAGTGTCTCTGCGAGAGTCCACTTGCCTGAAGCCTCCCTGTCGTCGAGGTGTGCACCCCAACCAGTTTTGGAAGCGTCCGTGTGAAGGAACAGTTGTTGCTGAAGAGGTCTGATAGGAACCGTTTGGTTGACCCAGGCACGGTCTGTCCACTGTTCGGTTGCCTCTAGAAACCAGTCCCCTAGCATCACTTGGTGTTCCAGCTGAAGGCGAGAGATCTTTCTCTGAGCCAGCAAGCGTTGCAGTGGCCGTTTGTGGACCCGAGCCAGAGGAAGAAGGTCCGCTACTGATTCCATCAGCCCGAGTAGACGGAGTAACTGGCGGGCAGAAGCTGAGGTTTTCTGTCTGAGGGCAGTGACCGACTCCACGAGGGTTAGAATCCTGCTGTCTGACGGCCGAACGGTGAATTGGACGGTGTTGAAAGACATGCCCAGGTAGTTGAAAGAGGTTGATGGAGTCAGATCCGATTTGATGTCGTGGATACGAAACCCCAGAGAAGCGGACAGTTGAACCAGGGTTTCCGTTTGACTCAAGCAGAGTGCGCGAGAGGACGCCAGTAGAAGCCAGTCGTCCAGGTAGACGCGAAGGCGGATGGATTGTGACCTGGCAATCCGCACAAGTTCCTTGGTGACTCTCGTAAAAATCCAAGGGGCTGGCGACAGGCCGAAGGGCAGGGCCACAAACTGGAACGTCTGTTGCCTCCAGACAAAGCGAAGGAACTTCTGCCGCGACGGGTGAATGCCCACATGGAAATATGCGTCGCGCAGGTCGATGGATGTAGCCCAATCGTTCTGAAGAATGGACAGACGGATGGAAGCGGCTGTCTCCATCTTGAACTTGTCCGTACGGATGTACTTGTTCAGAGGGGAAAGGTCCAAGACAGGGCGAAACTCTCCGTTCTTTTTGGGGACTACAAACAGGCGAGAGTAGAACCCCGAGTCCACCGGGGCCACAGGAATGATGGCTCCCTTCTGCTGTAGAGAGGCGACTTCTTTGTCGAGAGCTTCGAATTTTGCCCGGTCTTGGGGTGCTGGGAAGGAGATTGGGTGAGAGGACAGGGGAGGTTCCTGAGTAAACTGGAACCTGTAGCCTGCCCGCACGACCTGAAGGATCCAAGTATTTTCGACCAAACGTTCCCATGAAGGAAGGCATTCCCACAGAGAACCAACGCTTGTATCGGCCGAAAAACCTGGATCCTCCAAAGATCGAGCGGGCTTTAATGAAAAAGGCTGTTTCCGCCCCGAGAACGCAGTACGGCTGAATCGGGGCGGACCCGAAGCAGCCGATCCACGTCCTGAGAACGAGGAACCACGGGAGTAAGAGGTTGAAACAGCCGTTTCAAATCCGTCGAAACTTCGAGAATGGTAAGGCACTCTGTCTCTGAGGTTCTCATCCGCCAAACTTGGCGGTTCATCCAATGGTACTGAGTCACAGTCAAGTTTTGTATTTGTCCTAGTCGTGGTGGGCCTCATTGAACCACCTGACATCGAAACCAAAGAAGAGGACGGGACCAAAACTAAACCCTTGTTCTGTAATTCTGCCAGCATATCGGAGACTAAAGTAGAGGAATCTACTAAAGAAAAGACATGTTCCGTCTGCTCCACAGACGGCTCCGACACAGCAGAAGTACTAGAAGAAGAATGAGTGGGAAGGAGGGGGGAGGGGGGGGCACTTTCTTCTTCGAAGACGAAGAAGAAGAAGACGACCTAGACTTAGAACTGGACTCTTTCTTCGAACTAGAACTAGAACTAGGGGTAGGGGTAGAAAGGAACTTCCCTTTCTCATCCCTAGACTGCTTAGCCGACGACGACGAAGTAGAAGCAGAAGGCACAGAAGTGACACCGATGTCCGACATGTTAACAACGAGGGCACAAAACCGGTGTCAAACAACAATCAAATAATTTCACTTTAACCAAAATTCGATCCCAAAAATCAAATTAAAATTATACACTGACAATACCTGTTACCCAAGGGGCAAAAGGGAACACAAAGAAGGTAGAATGGCAAGGAAAATAGCTTGAAAATGAATTAAATTTGCAGAGCAAAAAAGAACATGGCAGCTCCAATTGGAAATTTTTTATTTTGATTCAAAGTTGGCTCCCCGGAAGTGACGTCAGGAAGGGGATCCACAGCAGCTCAGTGGTATTGCTAAACCAGACCAAGGGAAGTAAGTTAGTCTTGTGAAGACTAAGACTTTTTTGGTCTTTGGTAATTGGCATTAGCTCCAAATTGGAAGAGATAACTCATTCGTAGTGAAACGGTAACATGATAGAATAGATTGACACTTTAAGATCAGGTCTTTCGCAAGCCAATTATACACACCTTTCTAATTCTATGCGCCCATTACCTTTATTTCATTAAAAATTGTCAAATGTAAAAGAGAACTAGTATTGCCTATTGGTGTTACTAGTGTTAAGAGCTAATAAGTAATATGTTAAAATAGTCTGAGTATAAAACCCTCTGGACTGTTCAAAAGCAACGAGCTGTATCCCAGAGTTAATCCCCTTCGTCTGATGATATTACTGATGATCAGTGACATCATCAAGCCTGTATCATTGTGTGTGATTATCATTATGTTATATCAATATATCATTATATGTCAGTCAAGGGATTAAGATGAGATTAGCCTACCGTCTTTATATACACTGGACCTGGACTAGTTGGAGCCCTTTAGAACAGAGTCCTAAGCAATAACGTAAAAAACACTAACATGAAAATCAAAATTTCAGACGGAAATATCAAAATATATCACCTTTGAAAAAACGCAACCCATGAAACTAAGTCAAGATATTCATTAGTTTTCTGACTCACCATTTCACAGTCCATGTTACTGTCAACATTGCTGCTGGCTTTTTCATCATCTGCAACACACACATTCGCAAGAATACACAAATATTTTCCTTTGCATGTGGCGGTTTTTGGCACTTTTCTCCTTTTTTTTAACGATAAAATAAATAATAACAATAAAGTGTTTGGTATCAATAGAAAGAGCAAACTTTGAAGTACACGGTTATGGCAGAGTTAAATAATTGGTTTATTTTGTTTGGTCATGCTTGTCTCTGAAAGTAACATATGTAGCGAAGCAAAAAAATAAATTACCGTCTATTTTGTAGTTTGCACACCACAAAACCAAGGGTAAAACAAACAAAAACCAAGAGTTTATTATCTTGAAACAAATTAAAAACACTTATGGCATATAATCTATGACAAGACAATCATACTCAATAACAATTTTGTTAATATTTTTATTATTTTAAAGATATACACTAAATACAGTCCGCCATGCATTTATAATAGTCGCATTCTTTCATACCGAGTTCATTTTCACAGTATCTTATATAATAAATACACTTTCATCTTCTCTATCATTATCATTTTTTCATTACGATCTGTTACATTCCTACACCCACTCAGTGTACACAAGAAGCGATGCTAGACTACCATCAAATAAACATTATGCGGGCAGTGGAATTCCCTACAGCTTGTGGGAAAATCAAGCTAACGGTTCTCTCCTTTCAAACCAACATTCCAGCAAGCACTGTGTTAGTGTGTATGTACAACCTACCACCATTCACAGTGGGCACTATAACAGAGTAGACATGTTCCTAAAAGTTACTATAGCAGGGATTATTCTTAGCACCGGTCATCAGTCATTGACTGATGGCATTTGGAAATGACCTATTGTTTTTGCAGGCAAGAGGTCATATGACTTATTATGTTTACTTCGTGTCTGCTTTCAACGGATTCCATAGTGATCGGGCTGACTGTTTCGGGGTGAAACAATAGAATGTAAAAATAGTTGCCCTTTTATCACTTTACATTGCATTTGTAGTTGTACTGCACTAGCTTTTCTCATGCCAAGAAATAATTTTAAAAAATAAAAATGAAAAAGTTTTGTTATGTCATTCTTTGAAAATGCAGTCTGTGAAACTATGTGCTTGATTGCAACAGAGTGCCCTAGAAAACAGTGTTTGTTGCGCTCAAGTTGTATTTCCTTTCATTTTCTTTTTACACTATGACATCGTTTTATGAAAATGACCTATTATAATTGTTTTATGTTCTTCGACCTGGTCAAATGACCTATGATGTCCTGTGACAAGATTGATCCTTGCTATAGTATTTCACTATTTGTTCCCCCTAAACTGAACATAGAAAACGAGTGGGAATTTTCTAAACTTGTATAGATATGCCACTCTTTGAGGATCTGTCTCCAGGTAAGGAAGACAAAACAGAATGAAGGAAGAAAGATGGGAAAAAAAGAGAGAGAAAAAAAGAAAGGAAGGTAAGGTAGGAAGGAAGGAAGAAAGAATAAAATGAAAAAGAAAGGAACGACAGCTGAATCTGTAAACGCTTTTCAACTTGGTAATCTACAGAATGTACAGAGGTAAAGTGAGGAAGGATCCTCTCACTCTCAGGTCAGGTCAGGTAATGAGGGCAACAGGCCTCGCGGCCTCTGAAGTGCCCTTTCAATATAGTTTTTTTAGTATTGAGCACAGCTGTGACGGTTTTTGATGACACAATCAGTCATGTTGGTATCTCAATTCTGTCAATTTAGGGTCTTTATCCAGGAGGTTTTTAAACTGGTTAAGGTTTGGTGCAAGCTTGATTTGTGCAGAGAGGTTATTCCAATACTTGGCAACTCTGTTAGCAAAAAAATGTTTTCTGCTGTATTGTATTAGTATTTTTAATTCCCAGCTTCTAGTTTTCGAATAGTTCGAGAGCTGAAACAATCTTTTGTTAGTAAAGTCAGTATTGTTAAATTTTTTATAAACATTTATCACTAAGAGCTAGTCTCACTAGTCTCAGCCTTCAGGATTTCAGCTTCCTCACTTTCAAGCCGAAATGTCCAGACAGATCTGTACACACGTCAGTGGCGTCACTTCTTCTTTCAAGATAAAATTAATGCAGCAACAAGAAGTCCTTTTTCTGTTGTGGCCCGTTTGCAAAATCGAATGTTTTTTATTCGCTAAAAATTTAAACAAAGGGACTTAACTCTGTATGCGACTGACAGCTAAACGATTGTCGCAAACAATCTTAGTTGATGGCAGGTCGTTAAATAAAATAATATATTTTCCATACTGATATGATTAATAATAATTGCTTTCCTACCAAGTTCAGGGTTTTTTCTTGACAAGTTTGAATATTCTGATGGACCTGGTTTATCCAAGCTAAGCTTCTGACGTTTGGCAGGAGGCAGTTCCAAATCTTCTTCCTCACGCATGGTAGCCATCTTTACTTTTGTGTCACACATCGATTGCGCATGAGCACCGACAGAGTACTGTTAAAGCTGGCTCTAATGTTTGCGTATTTTACCCATTTTTATTATGCACCCTTTTCGCGTTCGCAGATGTCGTCGAAAGTATAAGATTCCTGCGAGCAAATGACGTCCGCATTTGCACCCATGACCTGAACAGAAAGATGAAAAAATCTTACCTCAGATTCTCGCATTCAAGGAGGTGCCACGATTTGTTTGCGTATTTAACCCATTCGCTACTAAGGACGATTTCCAGAGGGGAAAAAAAAAGAATCAGGATCAGGATCAGTACGTCGCAGGTGCCACCACTGGCAATAGTCGCGACAGAACTAGGAGGGCGCATGCACCTACAAAAAACATGAAAAGGAAAGACCTAAAACTTGCACTGGGCCATTAAACCCTACAGAACCATTAAAAAGATGATGGTGGTTGTTCAACGAAAGAAGAAGAACCCCCAGTTCAGCCGGGAAGGAACAGGCCCCACTTCCAGCAACAAGCGGGGGGAGGGGGAGAGAAGGGGGGAGGGGGGAATCTAATCGTTTTAGTGAACAGTTGGGGCAGGCTCAGATGGAGATCTGCTGTAAATGTGCTGATAGAGGCCTGCTTTGACGGTGGCCTCGCCACAGTGTGTGGGGATCACCTCGCCAATGTGTGTGTGTGGGAGGAGGGATGGCGGGATCATGTTACGTATTTAATAGCGACAGATTTTCTTTTTGAGAGAAAAAATCCCCTGTACCCAGGTTCGAACTCGGGTTTACTTGACACGAAGCGAACGCGATACCACTGTGCCACTCTGTGTGGGAGGTTACGTATTTAATAGCGACTTTTAAATCTTCATGGGACTGAGAAGCATATTTCTACTTAATATTGATAGACATTTAAAAAATCAGTTAACTAAATTATGATTTGGAATTTCGGATATGTTATCAGTCTCATAAACTTCGTTATAGAAATGTTGACGAAGAGTCTATGATGTGTCCATTATGTAATTCTGCTAAAGAGGATGAAAAACACTTTTTGCTTTGTTGTCCAGCTTGTAATTTGTTACCAAGAAAATATTATCCACACACACACACTGACACACACACACACACACACACACACACACACACACACACACACACACACACACACACACACACACACACACATGCACGCACAAACACATTTTGGAATTTAAAGTACAGGGAAAAGAAGAAAGAAAAAAAAAAGTCACATCATGCAAACATAAAAACAGCAAAGGATAACACTCCTCATCATTATCAGTAATAGTAAGATAGTAATAAACAAATCAAGTTATATCATACAAAAGTATCAAACACATATATGTTATCACATTTTATAACAAAATCAGCAATCATAAATATCATCATTCACATGTTTTCTTTTAATCTCTGAAATAGAATATTTTGATACGCGTTTTTGAAAGAAGTAATGCTGCTTTTCTGCTTAAGATTAGTTGCTAAGGAATTCCAAAGAGTACCACCTGAGTATGTTAAGCTTGTTTTGAAAAGATCAGTTCTAGGTTTTGGAATAACAATATTGTTAGTATATCTAGATTGGTTGATTGGAAACTTTTTAATTAATGTTGGAGGTGCAAAACCATTGATTATTCTAAACATCATGACAGCTTTGTTGTATTGAAGTTTGTCTGTAAGAGGTAACATTTTTATTGCGATGTAATCTTGAAAAGTTAGAGAAGACGATTTTAGGAGGACTGCTTAATGTGTTGGCACTACTTGAATCGAAGAGTGTAGAGGCGTAATCTATGTGTGATTGAATACATGCATAAAAGAAGTGCTTACGGGCATCGAGATTAAGGAAGTTTTTATTAATTTTAGAGAGAAGGAAGACTTTTTGTGAGACACGTTTGCTCAAACTACTAATATGGGGAGACCAAGAAAGATTATTGTCTAAGGTAACCCCTAACACTTTGTGAGAACTGACTACTTCAATTTGTTTATTGTGAATATATATTGGAGGCAAAGGAAAGGTTAAGTTTTGTCGTTTTTGTCGTGATGTTACTATCATACATTTTGTTTTTTGTTCATTCAATGTCATGTGGTTAAGTTCTGTCCATTCAACTAGCTGATCTATATTTTCTTGCAATTTAAAGGATAGCTGATTGAGATCAGTATGGTTAGTGTGAATTGACGTATCATCGGCAAACATCTCACAAGGGTCTTTAATATGAAGAGGAAGATCATTGACATATAGTAAAAACAAAAGGGGACCTATAACTGATCCTTGAGAGAGAGAGAGAGAGAGAGAGAGAGAGAGAGAGAGAGAGAGAGAGAGAGAGAGAGAGAGAGAGAGAGAGAGAGAGAGAGAGAGAGAGAGAGAGAGAGAGAGAGAGAGAGAGAGAGAGAGAGAGAGAGAGAGAGAGAGAGAGAGAGAGAGAGAGAGAGAGAGAGAGAGAGAGAGAGAGAGAGAGAGAGAGAGAGAGAGAGAGAGAGAGAGAGAGAGAGAGAGAGAGAGAGAGAGGAGAGAGAGAGAGAGAGAGAGAGAGAGAGAGAGAGAGAGAGAGAGAGAGAGAGAGAGAGAGAGAGAGAGAGAGAGAGAGAGAGAGAGAGAGGTTTAAAAGCTAAATCAGATTTTGACGAAATAATCGTTCCGTCGAACGTTATCATGACTATTTCTAGTATTTTCTAGGCTATCACAAAGTTTCGTTTACTTGCTGATATTAAACGGAACGTTCACAAAGCATTCAGACTCGAAGAGAAGGAGGAGAACTCTGCATGACAGACAATGTATTTTTCTATCTTCACTCTGTTGATTCTCCTTCTGCCCAGTTTTGATGGAGGTAAGATAAATAATAATAATAATAATAATAATAATAATAATAATCAGTAATAATAATAATAATAATAGTTTTATTTGCTCTTTTACTTAAATACTTGTAGCGGTGACATAGCCGATGATAGTTGTATTGATAAAAGATCAGGACTTTACTGGTGTTGCACTGCCTCCGGGCATTGCCTCCAGTGTCGTTCCCACCATCTTTGTATTTACAAATGTCCCATATGTGTCTGTTCCAGACCGAGAGGACGTAAAGCACCATTTTTCATTCATTGAGGTTTAACCGAGGCGTGGTTACCGCTACACTATCTGCATTAATAAAAAAAAATCGGGACTTTACTGGTTTCGTACTGCCTCCGGGCATTGCCTCCAGTATTGTTCCCGGCCACCATATTTGTATTTACAAGTGTCCCATATATGTGTCTGATTCAGACCAAGAGGACTTAAAACACAATTTTCGCCTTTTATTTGCTCTAGCGCTACAATTCCACACAAGAAGTATGCTCAATGCGCTTTACAAATTGAAATATAAATAAATAAAACACTAAGACACGAAGTGAAAAACAAGAAGATGAACGTATGAAATACGCGTCGAAGGATCACACCTAAAATTACAAGACAACGTTTTTTTTATATTAATACAGATAGCTGTAGCGGTGACCACGCCTCGGTTAAACCTCATCGGCTATGGCACCGCCACAAGTAGCGATCCGCATACCATAAGAGATGACAGATTAAAAACTACTTGCTATAAACACAATAAATGTATAACATACATAACATAAGATTAACTTATCCTGCATCTTTTCAAGTTGTGTTGCAGGTTTTCGTTGTTGTTATTGTTTTGATTGTGCTTTTTTTGTTTTCTTTATTCTTCTTTCTATCTATCTGTCTGTCTGTCTCCCTCCCCCCCCCCCCCCGGCCACCCCCATCCGTCCCCGGAAGCGGACTATGATTTGAACCGGCGTTAATATGCAATGAAGACGTCTCCGGCGGGGAGAATAAACTAAAACTCTTGTAGAAAATGACACGAGGACATGGGATTTCCCCCTCTTTCTTTTTGTTTGTGGTTCAAGTTTGTCGGTCTGTCTATCTGTCGGTCGGTCGGTCTGTCGGTCCAAAATTATCGCACATATTGACAAAATTGTCGCACATATTGTAAAAGAGAAAAAAAATACTTGGGCATAAAGTAACATTTCAGTTGTCATATCTACATATCTACAATCCTAACGTATGAAAAGAATTATATACTGAACAGAGCACATGAATCTTCATTTTAAAGCGTACAAAATAATAAACATACGTAATACAGACACTGCAACAGACACGACGAGCATGCGGTGCTTCTTTCGATGAGTATAAGTAGGATAAATAGTTTAAAATGTTTTCCAAAAGATATAAAAAGTTACGAAATGGTGCAGAGATAACATTCTGGTTTACAGATTAAAATTACTGAAAAGCCAGGGGAGGCGACTTAGTGTATGTAATGATTGGAGTGGTAAAAATAGACCGCTGGGCGTGCCATAAACGATTGCGAATCCGCGCTTGTTTTTTTATTATACGGAAAGGGAGGACAGGTATCCCTGCAACACCCCCCACCCCTTAAATTCGCCTCGGGTTAGCCCACCCCAATTATCTCATGAAATAGTAGTAGTAGTAGTATGGGCAAAATGAGACTAGTAGTATTGGGGTGGGTAGTAGTAGTAGTAGTAGTAGTAGTAGTAGTAGTAGTAGTAGTAGTAGTAGTAGTAGTAGTAGTAGTAGTAGTAGTAGTAGTAGTAGTAGTAGTATAATAATAATAATAATAATAATAATAATAATAATAATAATAATGACGACGACGATGATGGTGATGATGACGATGAAAAACGTTTGTGCAGGTGACTCCAAGAACAAGTGCGATGTTTCCAAACTTGATACATGTCAACAGGACATTCATGCATTTATGCACCATAACAACACGGTGGAAAACAGATGCAGGTTTATTTGTAAAAAGGAGAATGTTTGCAAACCTCAGTGTAAGTGTAAATGAAGTTGTTGATATAAACTCTCTCTCTCTCTCTCTCTCTCTCTCTCTCTCTCTCTCTCTCTCTCTCTCTCTCTCTCTCTCTCTCTCTCTCTCTCTCTCTCTCTCTCTGTCTGTCTGTCTCTCTCTCTCTCTCTCTCTCTCTCTCTCTCTCTCTCTCTCTCTCTCTCTCTCTCTCTCTCTCTCTCTCTCTCTCTCTCTCTCTCTCTCTCTCTCTCTCTCTCTCTCTCTCTCTCTCTCTCTCTCTCTCTCTCTCTCTCTCTCTCTCTCTCTCTCTCTCTCTCTCTCTCTCTCTCTCTCTCTCTCTCTCCCCCCCCCCCCTGCGCGCGCGCACGTGTGTGTTTCTTTTTGCGTGCACACGCATGCAACTTCCGTTTTCATTTTGATGTATAAATGAATGCTGTCTTCTTTATTTGTAATGTTTGAACAACTGATGAGAGAAAATAGCCTACATTTTAAAGAACCGTTGTTTATTTACTCGTACTCTTTTTTTCTTCTTCTTCAATTAAGAGCTACTTAATATGTGAATAATAGGCCAATAGTGTTCCTTTTGATGTCTGTGTACTAGTTCAGTGATGCTATATGACAGAATGAACTGGTATGATCATTGAATAGGCTTTCAGCAAATGTATTCTAAGTTGTATTGCTTTTAATGTATGCCAAGTAAATCCTGCCCTCCCCTTAAAAATGTAGCGTGCGTAATAATTTTCCTATCAAAATGTATGTTGTTGTTGTTGTTGTTGTTGTTGTTGTTGTTGTTGTCGTACCCTGGCTTAAAGACTCCAGGGATCATTCCAACAGCCGAAGCACTTGAACACTATGGTACAAATGCACCAGCTAGGGATGAGAACATTACTTGTGTGATCGTTTCTGTCTACCCCGCCACGTGAGCAGCCACACTCCGACTCACTTTCGGCGGATTTTGGATACTGATGATGTTATGCTAGGAGCTTGTCATGGCTAAAGACAATCCCTGCATAACTATGCAGAGCACAACAACATTTTGATGTAGCCTTGGTGTTCTAGCCTATGTCAATTGGTCTGACACAGCCTTAAGCCAAGGCGATATCAAAATGTATAAGTTCTTGTCTTGATTTCTTTTTTTTTCTGGTTGATTCCAGTTGATTTGGATTGATATGTTTTATTTCTGTTCCTTTGGTGTGTTTCGTTTAGTTTTTTTGTCTTCTTGTTTATTTTATTGTATGCATCTTAAATTTTTAAGTTGTCTTACAATATTTAGTTGGCCTCCGAAGTTTGTTTGTTTTATATTTTTACACATACCTACATTCCTTTTTTATATATATTTTTTAAAAATTCCTCTGATTTAACTCAATTCGTTCACTCGTATTCACCATCCCAACCCGATAAGCGCAATCCTTCGCTCTAATGTGTTAAAAAGGCAACAAAAATACCGAACAACCTCTGTTATGCTTACCAGCTTCCACTCCCGACCACCGTAGCAAACGAAATTTAAGGTTTTACGTCCTCTGGATGGAAGTTCAGTTTAACGTCGCGTATCGGCTTTCGAATGTACGACGGGCTGAACAAACCAACCAGGGTATAAACAAAAATTTATGTTCCTGAATCACTGTCTTAGCCAAAAGGCCGAGAAGCGATCAGAATTGATTTTTTTAAATCTTTTAATGGGACATTATTAACTATAAACGTGGGAGCCCGGCCGTAGCGTGTTCTTATACAGTGGAACATCCCTTATAAGACCTCCCATTATAAGACTCCCTCCCATATAAGACCTACTTCTCCGAGACATTGCCCTTCTTTGTAAGTATTAAAATTACCTCCCTTATAAGACCTCAGTTTGGATTATTATTGAAGGTCTTATAAGGGAGATTCCACTGTACTGCTGAAATGGATGGAAATCTGTTAAACGTCCTCCGGTCTGGAACAGACACATATGCGACACTAGTAGATATATAAAGATGGTGTGAACGATCATGGAGGCAGTGCAACACCAGGAAAGTCCTGAATTTTTATCAATATGATACTGCTGAAATATAGGTGTACTACAACTTTATTTATATATGGGGTTACAAATATTGAAGGGTGTCCAAGTTGCATACTTTCAAAATTTGTATGATGTGGGTATCTGCTTCCAGATTTTTGGGAAAACAAATCAAGTGTTTTGAAACGACGTGTAATCCCAACAAAGAAGAGCGAGAAGAGTATGAGGCAGAAGTCTACGACAAACATGCAAAA
>CM065680.1:49833538-49836038 GCA_017654935.2 Phymorhynchus buccinoides
CCTAAATGTAGGCTACCTCGATATATAAAGATTTAAACGTGAATGGTTAACACACCTTCCGCCTGTTCTTTTTTTTCCTCTCTTAAATATCCCCCCCCCCCCTTTCACTTTTTATGAAAAAACTTGACCCCCCCACCTCTAAATGAATTGATCCGCCCCTCTGTGTGTGTGTGTATGTGTCAGTACACTGTAGGGGAAGACGGGGTAAAAAGCGCATGGGCGGGTAAGAAGCCCACCCCAATTATCTCATGAAATAAAGAAAATTTCAGTCAAATTTGCCCATAAGACGAATGCTAGACATTAACGCTCGTCTCATGGGCAAAATGAGACTGAAATTTGCTTCATTTCAAGAGATAATTGGGGTGGGCTTCTTACCCGCCCATGCGCTTTTTACCCCGTCTTCCCCTATGCATGCGTGTGTGTATTTTTGGGGTGCCTAATATTACAACAGAAGCTCATCTTTCGCCTGTCCCCTACAACTGTTGCGTCAAAGCAGAGCGAACCGCAACTCTTGCCATATCATCATACAAACAGGAGATGAAGAGAAGCGGAAGATGGGGCTTCAGAAGGGGGTGGGTGTATGCTGGGATGGACGGGGGAGTGACAGGGTGGACTGGTTTCACTCCTCTCATCCAGGGAAGTGCAGGAGAAGCAGCAGAAAAGCTGTCAGCACCAGCAACGGGGTCGTGAACTGTACCAGGCCTGCCCCGTTATCATCTGAGTAATATAAACAAAATAAAAAATATGAAAAGTACATGTAGGCTACCTCGATATATAAAGTATTAAACGTGAATGGTTAACACACCTTCTGCCTGTTTTGTTTTGTCCTCTCTTAAATATCCATCCATCCATCCATCCACCCATCTATCTATCTATCTCAGTATGTGTCTATCTATCTATCTATCTATCTATCTATCTGTCTATCTATCTGTTTATCTATCTATCTATCTATCTATCTATCTATCTATCTATCTATCTATCTATCTATCTATCTATCTATCTATCTATCTATCTATCTGTCTATATATCTGCCTATCTGTCTGTCTATCCATCCATCCATCCATCCATCCATCCATCCTTCTATCTATCTATCTATCTATCTATCTATCTATCTATCTATCTACCTATCCATCCATCCATCCATCCTTTTATCTATCTATCTATCTACCTATCTATCGTAAAGTTAAAATTACATTTATTGAGTTTCTTTCTTAGGTTCACAAACTTATACATTGGACACAAACAAAGTTTTATTAAAGCAAACTATATATATAAGAGGAAAGTTTGATGGTGTGGTTTTTTTTTTTTCTTCAATTCTTGTATCTATCTATCTATCTATATATTTACCTATATATCTATCTATATGTCCATCCATCTATCCATCCATCTATCCATCCATCCATCCATCCATCCATCCATCTATCTATCAATCTGGTCGAACAGAATTACGAAAAACAACAAAATGGAAATAACTGTTAAAATGTAAATATTTCGAGCTGTACTGAACTGCTCTATCTATCTATCTATCTATCTATCTATCTATCTATCTATCTATCTATCTATCTATCTATCTATCTATCTATCTATCTATCTATCTATCTATCTATCTATCTATATATCTGTCTATATATCTGTCTATCTATCTGTCTATCTATCTGTCTATCTATCTATCTATCTATCCATCTACGTATTAATGACGTAAAAGAGCTAGACATATTGCTTTACTATCAATAGGTTGCCTTCTCTTTTCAGCCAAACATGAGTTTTCCATCCAAATCATTACTACTTGGCTTTTCGTATTATCTTAAGCAATCTACCAACTTACTAAAGTTGGTGAACAGGATTGCAAAATTTAAAAAAAAATTAAAACAAATTGCCAAGACCTCAATTTGATGTCCAAGGTCAAGGTTAATTATGCCTAGTTACTCAATACCCGGTATTACCTTGGACAAATGTAATATTATGCATACGTATAATAAATTGCCCAAATCGAGTAGAGTAACGGAAACAATGTGAAGGATGTGATCATGTCCACAAGAATTAACTTGGCGTTTTCAAAGACAAAGTTCAAGCTCAAAATCCGCGAGGTTATAGTTTAGTTCCGGAACCCATCAGCTTTCGAAAGCATATCACCCTAAAACAATTGAAGTCACACTGACTAATATCACGAGAAGTGGATAGACGTCAAAATGAAAGACACACATTGAAGTCACGATTGGTATAATATGGTTCACAGGACATCACCGAAATGGACAGACACAAAAAAAAGTAAAGAAGAAAAACTTAGTTACCGCAAACAAAAACATTGTACTCCCTCATCGTGTGAAAAATGTAGGCCTGTCATCTTGCCTTTACTTCTATTGATCTACTGATAATTGTTAGTCCCCGAGCCGAAAGTTCGGGGAGCTATTGTTTATGTCCGGTCCGTCCGTCCGTCCGGTGTCCGTCCGTCCGGCGTGCCTCCGTCCTTCCGGCTATTCGTCCGTTTTCTCAAAAACTA
>CM065680.1:49838538-49843538 GCA_017654935.2 Phymorhynchus buccinoides
ATTTGGGCCGGGCGTGAAGGATGTCATGGTTTTGTTGTTACTGTTGTTGCAGTTTATTTGCATCCTAATTTGGGCCGGGCGTGAAGGATGTCATGGTTTTGTTGTTACTGTTGTTGCAGTTTATTTGCATCCTAATTTGGGCCGGGCGTGAAGGATGTCATGGTTTTGTTGTTACTGTTGTTGCTGTGTCTTGTTGATAATGATGATGATGATGATGATGACGATGATGATGATGATGATGATGATGATGATGATGATGATGATAAGGGGAAGGAGGAGGAGTATGTTTTGCCTTTGTTTCGTTTTCTTCGTGTTAGTCACTTTATGCTGAACTATTATACATTGTCTGTTACTGTTGTTGTTGTGTTCTTGTTGATAACGATGATGATGATGATGGTAATAATGATGATGATGGTAATGATGATGATGATGGTAATGATGATGATGATGATGATGATGATGATGATAAGGGGAAGGAGGAGGAGTATGTTTTGTTTTTGTTTCGTTTTCTTCGTGTTAGTCACTTTATGCTGAACTATTATACATTGTCTGTTACTGTTGTTGTTGTGTTCTTGTGTTGTTGTTGATGATGATGATGATGATGATGATGATGATGATGATGATGATTATGATGATGATTCCCCATGGGGATACCGTGGGTGGGGGGCTCTTTCGTAAAAAAATAGTTCGCCCACCTTCTGGAAGTTCTGTGCTTGAAACTTCCCTAATCTGTCTCTCTCTTTGACTCTGCCTTTTCCCTTTGCTTTCTGTCATCTACTATCTCTCTGACTTATTGGCCCATTCTCCTGTCTTCTTTTTTTTCTCCAGAAAAATCCTCCAAATAATTTGTCTCCTTTGAGCTCCTTCGAAATCGGAATGTGTCGGCTGTTCGCAGCGGGGAGACCAGTGAAAACTGAAAACCGGACACATACTTACCTTACCCATTATGTTCATATGGCCTGGGAACGCAGAAGAAGAAGGAGATGATGATAAGGGGAAGGAGGAGGAGGAGGATGATTTGTTTTGTTTTCTTCGTGTTAGTCAATTTATGCTGAACTATGATACGTTGTCTGCTGGTATTCTGTCTAGCTTTGTATCATGATACGTCGTGTGATAATTCGTTGCTACCTTTTTGTAGTCTTAAATGGACACCCTGACGGATGCGGTTTTGCAAGGAACACGTCGAGATCACCAGAAAAACAGCCTGATCAAGGATCGGAACACTCACTTTGCTCTGGCTTCCTAGAAATCAAGTCGTCAAAACGTCGATTCCTCCTTGGCGGAGTTGCCGGAGAGATAAATTATTTTGGGCGGGGTGGGTGGAGGCCACTCAAGAGTGGTTGAAGGTTTTTATTCTTTGTAGTGCAGAAAAAAAAGGGGGAGCTATATCCTTTGTTGTGAGCGAAACTCCTTTTGGTACACTGTATAAAATAGCTGATTTTGTTTTCTCTAAAGGCTTGTATTGTGGACATTTCGTGCAAACGATTTTGTCTGACTCAGGCGGCCAATCGAAAAGTGAAATCTTTCACTGAAAGAATCTGACTTCCAGCACCTCCGCCAAGGAGGAATCGCCGATTTGATGGTTTGATTTCTAGGAAACCAGAGCCAAGTGAGTGTTGCGATCTCTGTAAAGGGTGTTTTCCTGGTGATCTCGACGTGTTTCTTGCAAAAAACGTATCCGTCAGGGTGCCCCTTTAATATCCACAATCTTAATTCTTTGATTTAAACATGGGTTACTAAAAGAAATTGCTACCCATAATTGCTTACAAAAAAATTATCTAGCTGTCGCTCTTGTGGTTTTTTGGTGTTTTTTTTCAAGTTTATGAAGAAAATGTAATGCGTGAAAAACGCAGCAACGATTTTGTTTTTCAAAGATGCTTTGGAAAGCTCAATAAAAAACAAACAAATTCCATAGAAAACCATTTTCAGAAAAAAATACTTTGAAAGATGCAAAGCAATTTTTCCTATTTCAATGTTTTCATTATCTGCGCAAAATTATCATTCATAGCCTACGTGTTTCAAAAATGCTGGACTTAGATTATAGTACAGCCTTGAATTTAAATAAAAGGACACGAAAGACACAAGCTTTAGGGAAAACTTTCCATTTGTAGACAATTAGAATTTTCTTCAAAAGTAGTTTTGTACTGCAATGGAGGGATTTTCTTAAAGTGAGTTGCTATGAAAATACGTTGTTTCTGGACATTTCCAAGGTACCTTGGAGGAAATAACTGTTTCATTCTTTCATGCATTGAATAACAGGCCCTGATTTGATGCCATGGGTGTTAAACCATTGTGGTGCTAAAATGCGACATTGGCGGTGAAAGGGTTAAATAAACTAGTAAAGACTTACAGAGGATCACCGACAGAAGGAGCAGAGGGACAACACAGGCATGCATGATGGCAAGTTTCAAATGCGCCACTCTCCGGTTAAAACCTGGAAATAAAATTAAAGATGGTTTATTGAAATCAAAAAAATTATCAGAATTTAAAACAACATATTACTAATGTCAACAAACAAACTGATAATGAAACGAGCGAGCGATACACTAAAAAATAAACATTATAAAAAAAATTCACAACAACATAGAAATACACTGCGATAGTGCAAACCCTGCCAGACTTATGTTTGATATGTTGCAACTATTAACCAGTCAGATAGGTTATATTAGTCTATACTATATTTGTGAAAGGGACAGTACTTTTGTAGTACTTCTTGTCCAATACCTAGAGTTGCACTAAAAAAATAAACATTGTATAAAACAACAATACAAAAACAACATAGAAATGCACTGCGATAGTGCAAACCCTGCCAGACTTCTGCTTGATATGTTGCAATTAACCAGTCAGATAGTTTATATTAGTCTATATTATATTTGTGAAAGGGACAGTATTTTTGTTGTACTTCTTGTCCAATAGCTAGAGTTGGTCCCCTTTGACCACTAACAACATTTAAATGATTAGTGATTGGACAAAAAAACCCACAAAAGAGTAATAACAACAAGCAGGGTTATGATTATCGAAATGATCCCTACTCCTCAACCAAATTTGATTAAAATCCGTCCAGTAGTGTTTGAGAAAATCGACACACACACATACATACATACATACATACATACATACATACATACATACATACATACATACATACATACATACATACATACATACATACATACATACATACATACATACATGCATGTAAAAAATGATACATACAGATAGACAGACAGACAGTCAGACCAAAAGCAATAACCGTTTGGCCGGGTAAAAAAGCACCATTGAATCATAACATTTTCATTTTATAGTCAAAACTGCTTATAACAAAGTTGCCGCAGAAGCATCGAGGATAGTTGGTTTTTTCTCCTGTCCCATTGTGTGGGCTGAACAGAGGTGTTGCGTCCACACCGCTCATTACGAATCCCAACTCGGACACATCCCGGCTTAGGTCGCAGACTCCGAAACCAGCAGTATGTTGTTGTTCGTTCGTCCGTCCCGAGGGATAATGACCATGCTTCAACAGTTCGTCCTTGTGGAAATCTAGGATGACGAATTTATGTTTTACGTCCTCCCGATCTTTACAGGATCATATGGGACATTACTAATTTATAAAGTTAAAGGGGGAAAAAAGGGAAATTTATTTTTTGATAAAGTTATATTTTCTAATGAATTTTGTTTTGATGCCATGGCTCGACTTACGACTTGTTAAAACTAGCTGGCTAGCTTCACTATAGTTATAAAAGTTTGTGTTAAAATTTACTGAGCGTTTGTTTGCTCCCTGAGCGTTTTTCCAATTAAAATTTTCAGAACCATATTATGCGAACTCATCCAGCATTCTAGCTAGTGAGGCCAATGCGAGCCAGGAAGGATCTCTGACGGTGAGGACAGGAGAAAGAGTTGGGGGGATCTGTCAAGGTTGCAGAGCTGCGGCTGTTTAGGCGGATCTTGCGTGCCTCACGCCTTGCCTGTGATGTCTCGATACGGTGCGCCTCGAAGTTGGTGGCTCCCTTTGTTACTGCACCAAGCCATGCTGGTCTGTTCTGTGCCAGGGTTTCCCATGAGGATACATTGATGTTGAAGTTCTTTAGGGACACTTTGAGAGTGTCCCTGAATCTCAACTTTGGTCTACAAGACTCCGTGCACCAGTCTTCAGCTCTCCATAGAAGAAACATTTTGGTAGTCTATTGTCAGACATTCTGACGACATGCCCAGCCCGGCGTATAGCTACAGGGATCAAATATATGTAAGACAGCCACCAGAGTAGACACTGCACTGCTGCTGAGTCACTTCGGTATTGTTCAGTGGAGCTTGTTCTGAGCTAACTCTCGCAGGACACCACCTACTACTGTTTTAACACCCCCACCCCTTGCTGACAACAATAGTGTCTTACTTGTCGGGAGCCAGCACGAGAGTGGTCCTCCTCCTCATCATCCGTGCAGATTAAGATAGCTCCCATGGTCCCGTTGACTTTGACATAAAGGTAGGTCGCCAAGGGCATAGACTAAATTGGAATTCGAAACTGAGATCATAATGAGAGCAGGTCATAGGAGACCACATTTTTTAATTTTATGATAGCCTAATTGGTGGAGATGAGGATGATATTGGCGAGGACGATACTATGGGGCTCCATTTCGATCTGAGATTTTGTGAAAAGGCTGTACTTTAGTCTTTATTCCATAATGATATCCTGGCGTCCTACCAGGTCCGAGAGGAACAGACGCCTGCACTGTTGGTCAGGAAACTGTAGAGTAACACTCCCAGAATCAAATCCGTCAAGTAGGCCTAGATGAAGCTCAACTTCAGTTTTTCCATTGAGCTCATAGCACACTAACTCTGGGTAGGAGTTGGTCCAGGACCCAAAAACCCCAAGCAAATCATGTAGTCTCTGATGGGATTTGAACTTAGGACCTCCGAGCACTATAGTCCTCGATAGGTCTACTATGCGCCACGGCGGCTGGTGAAGTAGCCAATAAGAAAATTAGCTCTAGACATAGTATTTCATC
>CM065680.1:49848538-49901038 GCA_017654935.2 Phymorhynchus buccinoides
GGCTGACAGCAAATTTGAAGCGAATCGGACGAAAAACGGCGGAGTTATAAGGCCCGTTTCATGTTTCAGACACACAGACACACAGACACACACACACACGGACGGACAGTTGGCTTTTTATATATGACGAAAAACGGCGGAGTTATAAGGCCCGTTTCATGTTTCAGACACACAGACACACAGACACACACACACACGGACGGACAGTTGGCTTTTTACTATATGATGATAGTTCACGCTTTGAAAATCTGTGCTCCCAGTTCTTGGCCTATGCAAGAAGTACATTGCAATGGAAACGGGAAACGTTCAAACGAGAGAGAGAGAGAGAGAGAGAGAGAGAGAGAGAGAGAGAGAGAGAGAGAGAGAGAGAGAGAGAGAGAGAGAGAGAGAGAGAGAGAGAGAGAGAGAGAGAGAGAGAGAGAGAGAGAGAGAGAGCCGCGTTTGTGTATGTCTGCATTTTGCATGCATGCGCGCGCGCAAGTGTGTGTGTGTTTGCGCGCGCGTGCATGCATGCACGCCGCGCACGTGTTTGTGCCCAAACAGCCGCTGCGCTTTAACTTTGTTATTATATGATTAGATCATCAGAGAAAGGTAAAAACAACAACAACAACAAAAACACAATAATATACTGATTTTGGCCGGTTTTTTTCTGGTTAAAAGCAGTTATTTAAAGCCATAAACATACCTAAAAAAAATGGGTGGCGCTGCACTGCGACGACGCTTTCTCCAGGTGGGAGCAACCCGAATTTCACAGTGACGTGTCTCTGTGACTAGAAATAATAATAATAATAATAGAACTACTACTACTACTACTACTACTACTACTACTACTACTACTACTACTACTACTACTACTACTACTAATAATAATAATAATAATAATAATAACAACAAGACAACAAAAAAAGAAAACAAGTGTGTCGGTGAGTAGCAGCAACGTCCCCTCGCGTCAGGACCTGAATCACCATAAGCCAATGTAAAGAACCTTCTAAATGTCTCAAGAAAGTGTGGTTGTAGAAAAGTGCTTACAGATGATCCCGTAGAAAAAAAAACTATAAGCATGTTGACCTTGACTTTGACCTTGAGCTTCATGAGCACCGAAAAGTCACCGGGCAAAGAACAAAATTTAGGAAGAAAAGGGGGAAAAAACAAACAAACAAAAACCCAGAAAACAAAAGAAAACCTACAATGGTAGTAACCTTGACTTTGACCTTAATCGGTACCCAATGTATATATATAATGATCGTAAGTCAATGCACCCACATACCAAGTTTGAATATCCTAAACCTACCGAATATAAACCTACAAGAATATATTTACGTTTTCACGGTCAAATCCGTCTCAAATCTGCTGGCCAACGTTCTTTTACCTGTTAAGCACCATCTCTTTGGAATTCTCTGCCTTCTCCTCTCCGACACTCCAACTCAGTCTCCTCATTCAAAACCTCTCTTAAAGATCCACCCGATCACGTGTCAAAATCACGGGATTCACGTGTTTTCCCTGTTATAACTGGAAAAAAATCTTGTTTTGACCAAGTCTGACTCCCAAATAAATTACCGCAAATTGAAAGGGACACATCAGTTTAAAGAGCAGCCTCAATTTGAATATGGGGAAATTCGAATGTGGGTCACAGCAACCCAGAAAAAAACAAGGGACGTAACCGTGGCGCGTCACGGGGTCTTTAAAACCCATTTTTTTCCTGCTGCACCCTAAATATTTGATCAGTTGTTCATCGTTGAGTGCACGTGAGGGAAGATTGAATAAGAGGTTTGTGTTGTGCTTTGTGGTGTGTGTGTGTGTGTGTGTGTGTGTGTGTGTGTGTGTGTGTGTGTGTGTGTGTGTGTGTGTGTGTGTGTGTGTGTGTGTGTGTGTGTGTGTGTGTGTGTGTGTGTGTGTGTGTTTTGTGTGTGTGTGTGTGAGCATGCATGTGTGCTTGTGTGTGTTTTGGTTTTGTCGGTTGTGTGTGCATGCATGTGTGTGTCTGTATGCGTGTGTGTGTGTCTCTCTGCGTGCATACGTTGTGTGTGAGGGTGTTTGTGTATGTGTGTTGGTGTATGTGGTCAGTCCGTGCGGTCGGTTGCTGTGGCTTACTGAATGGGGGATGAATGAGTCGGTGTCGATAAATGTGTGTGTGTGTGTGTGTGTGTGTGTGTGTGTGTGTGTGTGTGTGTGTGTGTGTGTGTGTGTGTGTGTGTGTGTGTGTGTGTGTGTGTGTGTGTTGAGAGAGAGAGAGAGAGAGAGAGAGAGAGAGAGAGAGAGAGAGAGAGAGAGAGAGAGAGAGAGAGAGAGAGAGAGAGAGAGAGAGAGAGAGAGAGAGAGAGAGAGAGAGAGAGAGAGAGAGAGAGAGAGAGAGAGAGAGAGAGAGAGAGAGAGAGTTGCTTTGTATATGCGTTGTTGCTGGTTGATGTCATTCTTGAATGCTGTTTTTGTTGTCTATTTGTTGATGAATAATTGATTGTAAAGCGCTTTGGGCTCATCTGAGGTAAAGCGCTATATAAATGTACTACTATTATTATTATTATTATTATTATTATTATTATTTATTATTATTATTATTATTATTATTATTATAATTATTATTATTATTATTATTATTATTATTATTATTATTATTATTATTATTATTTGAGACATCGAACTAGTTCAGCTTTTAGGTTGTTATCATAATCAGTTGAGAAGTCTTGACTGGTATTAGTGAGTATATAGCGATAGAAAACAATTGTGTTCCAACACACATGCACTTCAGACGGGTACATCAAGCCTTTCAAAGTTCCAGTTTTAAAGTATATGACCTATGCTAGTATACTACTGTCTTTCTTATTAGTCCGTCACCAAGACGGACTATTGCGATGGGCTGGTTGTCCGTCACCGAAGGTAACGGACTTTGCGATGGGCTGGTTTGTATTTTTTTTTTCTTTTTTTTTTTTCTGTCTGTCCCAAGGATATCTCCCGAACCGCTTGACCGAATCGCGTCAAATTTTGTGTGAAGGTGTGCCTCCTTAATAGAAGAGAAGAGATCGGCGCAAACCATTTTGCCGTCATGACCTTGACCTTGACGTACGACCTTGAAAACCGAAAATCTATTTTTAGCCATATCTCGGGCACCGATCAACATAGGATGTTGAAAACTTGGTATGAAGGTGGTTTGGCTTATGCCCGTTCTGATGATGGCATACCGATCAAGGTCAAGATCAAGGTCAAAAAGATCGCTGGAGCCTGAAAATCGGAGGGTCATTTTTTTCTCCTTCTGTCTGTCCCAAGGATATCTTTCGAACGGGTTGACAGAATCACGTCAAATTTTGTGTGCTGGTGTGTCACCATGAGAGGAAGGCATCCGCGCCGCAAGTATTGCCGTCGTGACCTTGACCTTGGCGTACGACCTTGAAAACCGAAAATCTTTCAGGGGCCATAACTCCCACACCGTTACTTTTTTTGTTAGAGTCTTCAAATTTGGCATGAAGGTACTTTGGCTTATGCCCGTTCTGATGGTGGCATACCGATCAAGGTCAAGGTCACGGTCCGGGCGATCCGTAGGCCTTGAAAGTGGTAGGGGTCTACACATTGGGTTTTAAGCCATATTTTCCACATTGGTACTTGACAGAAGCGCTTCAGATTGTGTGTGGTACTGTATACCCTAGAGAAGGAAACATCCGAGCATAAATTATCACCATGCTGACCTTGACCTTGAAGTGTGACCTTGAAAACCGAAATTTCCTTCTTTGCGCTATATGTTTCTTCTTCAAGCTGTATCTCGTGAACTAGAAGACAGAATCCCTTCCAATTTTGTGTCAGGATGTGACACTCTACGGGGTGTCGCAAGTGCGTGGCATTGCTGGTGACTGACATGTCTGCCGCTCGGCGACGCCCTTGTTAAACTTGCCATAGATAAATAATCATCACAGGACATAGTACCATCTACAACAGCAAAAACAACTTATAGGCCTACATCGAAACAACAAAACTCTGGCACTGAAATGACCTCGTTCAGTAGGCCTGGCGTAAAACTGAATTACAGACGCCAAAGAAGGAAATCTTGATTTAAGCATACTCTGTCTCTAATGAGGTCTTGAAATATTTAGGCGAACAGAGTACTTTTACTTGGTGTTTGCAGATGGTGCAGTTTTCTTATGCTATAGAATATAGTAGGGAAAATAGAATTAAAAAGACAATAAATGTTTTCAGGGGTCTCTGACTAAAAGTGAAAATAAAAGTACAGTGTATAGTAGGGAAAATAGAAATAAAAAGACAATCATGGTTTTCAGGGGTCTCTAACTAAAAGTGAAAATGAAAGTACAGTGTACAGCCACCAAAGAAGGAAAAATAGACGGCCTAAGTGAAAGTAAGACACAAAATTAATGTAGCTATCAGTTTAAAAACAAAGGGCAAGCAACCGGCTTTTTCATTTTCATAATAAAAATGCACAGATATATCGCGAATCAACCCCCACCCCCTCTCCGCCGCGCCTGGTTCTCTATAATCTTCTGTTCACTGGAAGCTGGAATCTGAACGAGCAAGAACCACTAGACTGGAGAGCGACTGTCGATTCCCACTGCTCCAAGCGAATAGACACTGGGGACAAAAAAATCCAATGACCAGCTGCCACAGAAAATGATATGCGTTTGGTAACTGCACTGAGGAGCAAACCATTATTTAAAATTTTCTGTTGTTTGTAGAATGGATGAGCATATCGTTGTCAATTAGACGAAACTTCTTTCAAAGTGACGCAGACTCGAGAAATAACAAAGGTGAAAGGTCACAGGAAGCACATGTAAACAAAGGAGTAGTGGAGTAGTAGATAGTGCCTAACAGTGTTGGTGGTCGACTTTACTGGGCTGTTGGCATGGGTAGGGTGTGAGTTTAGATGTGATCATTGTTTGGTTAGACCATCGATTGATCAGTGTTTTATCTCCAGGGACCTCAACAACCCAATACTTGATTACTAAAGCTGGAAAAACCTGTCTATGAAGAACTTTGAGTTGCTTTGCTTAGCACACACACACTGACTAGGCGTTCAAGACTGCACTTGGTCATCTCCAAACATGGAACACTCAATTTTGTAAAGTTTTATTTTTTGTGTACTTGATGGTTTAAGGTTTCGGTTAGGGTTAGGGTTAGGGCTAGAGTCAGTTTAATTTCAAATTGAATGGTTAAAAGATACACATTCTAAAGTTTTGCTGAAAACCGAATGGCGTCAACTTTCCATATTTGGAGATGACCAAGTGCAGCATTGAACGTCTTGTCTTGTCACACACACACATGCACGCACAGGCATGCACGCACACACGCACACACACACACACACATGCATGCACGCACGCACGCACGCACGCACGCACACACACACACACACACACACACACACACACACACACACACACACACACACACACACACACAGTGCCCCTGTACACAAACACACAGACATTAACCCTTTCACCGCCAGTCATATTTCAGCCAAAAACTTCCATTGCATTTATCTGGGTAGAGAACAAAATCCATCTGCAGTATTGGGGATTCTTATGCGACATATATAAAATAAGGTTTATCCTTACTTCCCAAAACTAATACAATAGGGTCTTTGGATAACAGACCCCAATTTGATGCCTTTTAGTGACATATAGGTGTTAAATCACTATGGACTGCTAAAATGTGACTTTGGCAGTGAAAGGGTTAACACAAACACACACATAGTATGCATGCATACACACACAAAACTGCTCCATGTTTATCCATTAGAGCATGTGCACATATATATACATGGAAACCCATGCACATATTTTTCTTCTTCTACCAATAATGTCCACCTGCTGTAACCGGCAATTATTGACATGTACTGGGGTTTAAAGACTGAATTAGGCAGAGGCTATGGTTACGGGTCTGTAACTTGCTTTCTCCAGGCTAGAGTTATGGGGCTCAATCACAGGATGCAAAAAGTGTGTGCAAATGTCTTGAAAAACTACTAACATTGACTCTAACATGTTCCTAACCCTATCCCTAACCATATTTCTTATTTTAACGAAACCTTGAATGGCCTAATGCATTCAAATTTTATACGAAATATGAAAACACATTTGTTGACGAAAAATTTGACTAGCAAGAGTTACTATCTCTGAACATGGTCGAGTGTTGCAACAACCCGTAACCATATAGCCACAGCGAAATAATTATGCAGCATGGGAAAAGCAAAAACAAAGCTAGATAGATTCCATCTGCAATCCACCAAAAAACAAATCTGGAAGTAAAAAATATGAAGGTGTAACAAAAATACAAATTCATGCACAAACCCATCCATGTATCAGGACCATCCACGAAAATGCATCTCGCTGCCAGAGTTGATTTTTTTGTTTTTGCGGCAGTGTTTCAAATAAAGCACATTAACTTGTGCTTCCCTGATTCACTAATATCAGAAAGGGACTCTTTAATTTCAACGCTGTGCATCCCAGGGATGCATGCATTTTTCAGCAGAATTGACGATAACGAAACTGTCAGCTGAGCACATGGCCAACTATGTGCGAAAGAATCACTTTGTCATGCTGCTATACTGAAATAGTAGGAGATGTATTAATTCCTTCCTACTTTCCCTGCTGATTACACTGCCAGAGCAAACAATGCATTTTTTAAAAAAAAAGCTGCCCCCCCCCCCCCCCCCCCCCCCCCCCCCCCCCCCCCTTTTTGTGTGTGTGTGTGTGTGAGTGTAAGTACTGTAACAGCTTAGGAACCCTTGAAACTTTTGACACTTAAAACCCTTTTTGCACAGGGGGTCCCTGGGACCCTCACATTTTATTCATATGGGAAACATTGTTGCGGATTGTGGATGGGATATGTGCATGGGTTTCTGCATTTACAGTAGATATCATTTGTTGTAACTTATATTGCTGTCAATCTCACTTCTTGGAAATAATGTTGTAGATCGCCATTATATTATTAGTATATTACAGTGCAGTTATGGCCATTTTTGCAAGACTCGGACCATCATCAAGGGAAGAGACTTGCAAGTTGATACTTTTGTTATAAAACGCTTTGTTTTAACAGTAAAAATTATGTATATTCAACGCATTGTAGTTTGGTTAGAATATGGGATAGGGTTAACGTTTGGTTGGAGTCAATTTTTATAAGTTTTCTTACAACAGTCATGCACAAATTATGCATCATGTGACTGAGCAGCATAGCTATTGTCTGGGTCAAGATTTAAGGACCCATAACCACAGTCTCTGCTCAATATTTGAAAGGAAATGAGATTCAGTCTGATAAATGAGGATATTGCCAGTTTTATTTGAAATATGTTGCAGAATCGGAGGAGAAGCAACCGGTGGAAGAAGAAAGTGCCATGGAGGAAGAGGACGACTACAACGATTCAGAGGAAGATGAAACGGATCTGCAGAAAGCCAAGCAGGCCCTCACTGGCCGAGGAGTCATGCTGTCCGATCTCATGGACGAGGGAATTATCCACGCTGGGGAAAACTTGCTGTCCATTGATTACCGGGTGTGTGGATAAATGTGATGGTGCATCATGGGAAACCCAGTACTATGTAGTTTGAACGGGAAATGGATGTCTGCATGTAGGAGATGTTGGCTGAGTTTGTGACAAGTGTAGTAGCTCTTAGATTATTTTCATTCTTTAAACTGTTATCTTATGTTTCCCGGAATACCGTCCTACATGATCTTGTGTGTTTGTGGTTTGTTTCTTTCATTCCAGGGCCAGCGGTTTGAGGCTGATTTGTTGGCCAACGGGAAGATCAAATGGCACGGAGCGGAGGAAGAGTTCTGCACTCCCAGTGCTTGGGCCACGCACTGCAAGCGTCTGGTCAATCCCATCAAACGCTCTGGCTGTGGTTGGGCATCGGTGAGTGGGTCTTGCTATTCTAGGGAGTATCAGCATTAATATTATTTGATTCGGTATTGAATAAGGCCGTGTACACACATAAGCGGATACTCCATGCGAAAACCCGTGCGCAATCTATAAACAAGTAAAACAAAGAAGGGAAAAGATTTGCGCACATGTCCGAATTTCCCCTATATGCGTAAACTTGTATCCTTCTTTCTTCCACTTATTTAGGGTTTTCCGTACGGAACTTACGGAACTTACGCTTCTAATGTGAACCTGGCCTTACGCTTACTACAGCTTCTATCTAAATCTCAGATTTTTTAAATTCTGTGATGGAAAAAGTGTGAGTTCATCACGTTCATAGTAATATTGGTATGATATTGCCCTCATCATTTGCATGTTTTTCTCTCTGAAAATTAGAATAGTTCTTTCTTGAAAAAAGATTCTTCTAAACAACCTGCTCTTTGCAGACAACGCTCATTGCTGGCTACAAACAACAGTACAAGTATAGTAGACATATAAATATATCCTACCACAGCTCCAAGGATTTACGGTTGAGTTGTACTAAGTTCAGTGCAAGTACTGTAATTCACGAACTATAAGCCGCACCCCCCCCCCCCCCCCCCCCCCCCCCCCCCCCCAAAGTAAACTCAACTCAGTGGCATCCTTGATTCAGACCTTTGATCTGTGGCCTTGTTCACGGTTGATGACAAACAAATCACCTTGATTTCGGTATATTTTTCACAAAATGACGATCTGTTTCGCGGTCCGACACTTTCGTTTTGGCAGTCAACACACCCACGATCAACTCTAGACTCAACCGGAAGCGGACATCGTGCATCACCATGCTTCTGCGGCTCATGCGTTACTTTTTTCAGATTTAAGAAAAAAATTAGGTGTGCCGCTTATTTTGTGAAGGGCTTGTAGTCCGTGAATTACGGTAATGGGAAAAGGGGAAAGGAGGGGCACGTGAGATAGTAAATAATTGATGATGCAACCAGATGGTGCGATGCATGGTATGCTCAGTCAATATTTCAAATGAGCTTGCATATATGTATCTCTCTGTTTTTATCAGGTAAAATACAAGGGGCGCAAATTGGATACATGGAAGTCCATTTGGTCACGGAGACATCACCCTGGCAGTCCATACCGAAGCACTGTAGGTTGTCTTATGGCTTACTCACACAAGATCATTCTATCTCTGTAACTGATACTGTTGTTTTGGGCAAAGCACCATCTTTTTCTGACTACAAAGCGCACCTGATTATAAGGCGCACCCCTCCCAAATTTTATGCAAATTTCACGTTTTGTTTATACAGACAAACCTCTATTTTAAGACTTCCAAAATGTCCGGAAAAATCGGTCGTAAATTGGAGGGGTCGTATGACGGAGGTTTTCACTGGCAGCCGTAGAAAGAAAAAGTTCAGCACAGTTCATACTCTCCTATTCTTGCACACATACAATGACATATTAAAACTGGATTTGGGTCTTTCCAACTCCATAGGATTGTGCAATCGATGTATTACAGTTTCACTTTGCCGACTTCTGTTAATCACCTCCACTCTCGTCCAAAGTCAGTGGTTTTCTTTTTCAAAGTCAGTGGTTTTCGTGCTTTTCCTACGCTTTCCGCCATCTTTTCTACAAGGGAAGCGACTCCGCTTTTGACCGTGGTTGTTTCCCTTTGCTCGAAGTCTATGCAGATGACAACAACGGTCGTAAAAAACAACAAAATGGCGGTTGTAAGTCGCGTTTTAGAGGAAGTCGAGAGGTCGTTTACATAGTAAAATGCATCCGTGCCAACAAATCCGGTCTCAAATGAGAGGTGGTCGCTTAACAGAGGGTCGTAAAATAGGGGTTTGTCTGTATACTTTCTTACTATACTGTTGGTCATATTATAAGGTGCAGGGGTCTCAGTCTGGGGAAAAAAGTATCGCCTTATAGTCCGCAAAATATGGTAGTTGACCCTCTGGGCACGACGTAAAAGTTAAAAACGTAAGCTAAAAGACAAGCGTAAAATTGAAGACTGCAGAAACGTCAACCGGTACTTCTTATTTTCACTTTTCATCTCTCATACAAACATTCGACTGGGAAACCTTTACACGTTTAGAAAGAAGAAAGCTTGAATTTTGTAATGAAAGTAAAGAAAACAACTTGCCTTGAATATGGTGACAGCAGTAATCCAGTAAAGCACTTTCACTGTGACTGCAACTAACCCCACCCCCACCCCATCCGACGATGATCTGCTTTTGTCAGACATAAAACCATGCAGTCGAACCCTTTTCCTTCACTTCGAACCCTGTTCCTTCACTTTGCAACACGAATACAAGCCTAATTACCTTCCTAGTCTGCATCAGAGTAGCTATCGGCAACATACTCATCCTCATCCTCACAATCACTACTTTCATCACTCATTTTCACACAAACAAATGCAAACTGATCGATAAAATGGTTAGATTCAGACAGCCGGAAGTCGTACGAGTGCTACAAGCTTTCTGATTGGTTAGCTGTATTCACTTATTCGATTGGCCAAAGTTCAGCGCGAAATATGAACTGAGCCGAACTGAGCCACGATCGTGGCCCATCGTGCCCGTCCCTGGGAGCCCCGATCGTGGATGCCCGTCCCTGGGAGCCCCGATCGTGGCCCATCGTGCCCGTCCCGGGGAGCCCCGATCGTGGCCCATCATGCCCGTCCTGGGGAGCCCCGATCGGGGCTCATCGTGCCCAGAGGGTTAAAAGAAAGGCAAAGTTACTCTTTTTATTGTCTGTTGATGATTTTGTCTTCATATCGCTTCAAATATTTGTTTTCCTTGTTTCCAGTTTTATAAGAAGAGAGGGAGCATTAGATCAGAATGAGGGCCTAAGTGTTTCTCCATGCATGTGTGTGCGTGCGTGCGTACATACGTCTGTGTGTGTGTGTGTGTGTGTGTGTGTGCGTGTGCGCGCGCGCGTGCGCGTGCGTGCGTACATACGTCTGTGTGTGTGTGTGTGTGTGCGTGTGCGCGCTCATGTGCATGTGTGTGTGACATGGAGTTAATGCTATGAAGAGGGAAAAAATGAATCAAAAAGGAAGAGATAAGAAAAAAATATACACCAGACAAAATTAGATGCTCAAAGTCAAAGGATCGCTACAACTAATGTAAGTGAGCATGTTTCCACAGTCCCCACACCAGGGTGCCCTAGCGGTAGGAGGAGGAGATCTGCACAACGGTTCCTTCCAGACACCACCATCTGCAGCATCAAACAGCCAAGAAAACGGGCTGCTGAAAGGGGACCTTACCACTACAGCTGAGGCAGCTGAGACAAACGTGCAAGCAGCATCGGCATTTCCAGTGCAAGCAGCATCGGCATTTCCAGTGGCAGCATCGACAACGATGGCGACAGAAACGCCAGAAACAAACGCAGCAAAAGTGAGGGTGTCGCATCCATCGTCCACTGCTGTTGTGCCGCCGCTGGTACCTGTTGCCAATGGGGCTGAGAAGTCCTCATCTAGGTGAGCCATTCTTCTTTAGCCTGACATTTATCAGTTAAATCGACATGCACAGGCCTTCCTGTCCCCTTTTGAGTGTGTGAGCTGCCTGCTAGTAGGTTATTTTTGTGTCAGGGAAGTTGGGTAAAATGAGGCGTTTTTACACAGTGACTTAATGATTGAATGCCATTATGATTCCACACAAGTTCTCTCAGGTTTTAGGTGATGTGGATATATATGTGATGCATGGACTCTGGAGGAAATTTGAATGATCCCTTGACAATGTGATTTCACGTGATGGTACTCCTTTTATATTACGCTGGTTAATAATACCTTGATAGTGTGTGCGTTTGTGTGTGTGTGTGTGTGTGTGTGTGTGTGTGTGTGTGCGTGTGCGTGCGTGCGTGTGCGCACACGAGACACATAGAGAGAGAGGAATGCACGTTGTCTATATATATGACATTATTTCCTCCCATTCCTCACTTAATTATCGCACATGGTAATTTGTTGTTAATTTAAAATACAGCAGCTAACGATAGTTTATATCGCTGCTCATAGTACGTCATAGCATTTATGTATTGTTCCTTTAGCTCCCTTCCTTATGCCTTGCGATGTTTACTTTTGGTTGGTTTATTTTTGATTGGATTTGAGCATGACTGTTTACTTTTTATGTTTATTTTTCTTTTCGTTTTTCTATGAATGATCATTGTATTTCCACTGATACCCCTTCCCCTCACCTCCCCTTCTTGATATGGGCAGATGGCCTAATCATTAAAAATGATTTGAGTTGAGTTGAGTAGATGTTGTAGATAGTTAATGGGATTATGTATGAGACACAAGCTAATTCTGGTTGATTTTTTAAAAAGATATGCAGTGTATTTATTTATTAAGAACATTTCTATAGCGCTTATATCATCAAAGCTCTAAGCGCTTTAAGTATAAACTGTTATCTATTCTTACTCGTATCAAAATTATAATTTTCATTTTTTTTTATCTTATCACTCAAACTTCTGTCATTTTATGTTGAGTATGGCTCATGCTGTTTTTGTGTGGATTTTTGATGTGTGGTGTGTGTGTGTGTCTGTGTCTGTGTCTTTGTCTGTGTCTATGTGTGTGTGTGTATGTGCTTATGGTTAGTTGTTTTTTTAATTGTTAAATGTGTCAAAGCATTTTACTGATGAAATCAAACATATGGTTCATACTGTTTGGCAGAATGGAATCCAAATTTCATTTTATGTTGCAAACAGATGGATTTGCTGAAAATTAAAATGTTTCTCTATTGAAAGGCATAATGATGGTGGTGGTTTTGGTGGTAATAGATGCTGTAAACTGGAGAATAGGTACAAGTGGTTTTCCCTCAGTAAAACATGTTTCCTTTGTCTTTGTTTTGTTTTCCAGGCCCACTTCAGAGGCAGCCTCAAAATATATCCAAGAAGAGGGTGGGTTTTGATAGTATTTGATTTAAATGTTTTTGTAGCTTTATCGACATGGTCAAATGGGATGCATATGCACATTATTCTGATAAGTTTTAACTCATTCAAGTCGTTCCGGCCATATATGTCCGGAATTAATAGATAGCTGTCAATTTGATGCATTTACTTCGAGGGAAGTAAATCTGCATGCACACCATACCTTAGTCACTTCTAAACTCTGTCCTGTTGCCTCTGACTTTGCTTTTGTAGTGGTTTGTTTTGCAGAAACCAATCGGTGTAGAGAGTTTTTCTATATAAAGTCTATGAAACAAAATTGACTTCACAGTGATAATTGAAATCTCAGGCATGATTGTCAGGATATGAAGACATATCTGCCAGATTTCATTATTATCAGATCAGTGGTTTAGGCTTTAGTTGATGACTGATTTCTTCCATTATGCCCTTGTCTGAAGAAAAGTGGAAAGAAGTTTTCAAAGTTTTAGCGGATCTACAGGGAGCAGAGTAGCCTCACAAGCGACTTGTTCTGGAACAGTAATAGCGGCTACCAGCCAGAGTTTTTTTAATAATTC
This sequence comes from Phymorhynchus buccinoides, assembly GCA_017654935.2. Classification (NCBI taxonomy): domain Eukaryota; kingdom Metazoa; phylum Mollusca; class Gastropoda; order Neogastropoda; family Raphitomidae; genus Phymorhynchus; species Phymorhynchus buccinoides. Next base: position 49,861,832 of record CM065680.1, read on the forward strand.
AAAATCGTTGCGATGCGAATGAGTTAAAGCTTTGGCAGTTTTCATATGCGAATAGTAAATAAAATCACACTCTAAAAGTCTGCCTACCCTTGTGATTTGCACGAAAAAGAAATCCATAGGCTAATTCCAGAGGATCAGAACCAGGCCCTTGGTCGTTTGGAGGCTGATGATGACATCAAAGAGGCGGGAATTGCAGTTATACCTACAGTTTCAGACCACATTTCCATCATACTCTATCTCCAGTAAAGTTTTCGACTCGCTGGGATGGAAGCTGATGAACCAAAATCGGTTATATCATATTTTGTCAATTTTTACTTCTTATTTCTTTTGCTTTATAATTCAAATTCAAATTCAAAATCATGTTATTATCTCTCAAGGAGAAATTTCGTCCAGGTGCCGTACAACAGAAACTTTGATATTCAGCATGCATAAATTAAGCACAATTTTGGATGACAAGTCACATAAGAATTGCAAAGATGAATGAGTATTACGAAGATGAACAAAATTCATAAGGATATTGACATTTGGCACGCATGAGTATAAAATACATATTTTAGGATTACACAGGTCACATAGATACATACAACATAAGGATTAAGGTAGAATCTTTCAACACGAGCAGACATTCAAAAGGATCACGAGTTTAAGAGGTGGATGGATCTGGGGATGAACCTTTGAAAGTCTTGTAGCGGCGTCCCGAAGGAAGGGTATAATAAAAAACAAGTTGTGATCATTCACTGATAAATAACATCAGCTTAGCAATAGACGATTTTCGGAAAAAACTAGGGGAGAACACGTCGTGAAAATTAGAGTTGTTTACTTCCATTACTCGGCCAAACACCATAGCAACAATGGCGTCAAAGTTTGAAACCGCAGGATGCAAGTCAGCGACTTGCAAACATTTTTTTAAGAAAAATTAGGGGTGACCAGTGGCACAAACTGATAAAACTTGCTAAATGTGACGTAAAAATATAAATAACATAATTTTTTAGAATGGCACACGGTGCTGTATGTCTGCTCAAACACACAAGTCGATAGGCTACGATAGCTGATGGTAGAGTGGTTTCCCCTGTTTGACCGATTAAATTAGGCAAGATCACTCCCATGAAATTACTCCCCTTAATTATTTCTGAACAATTCCTATTGATCATGTAGCGTTGTTGACAGGTCTGAACTTGTCCATGGCTAGGCCCAACGCGGGCATCATCATCATCGAGGAGAAGAGCCAGCCGCTCCCCAACAGTGCACTGCCATGTGGCCTGCAGCCTGTCCACCAGGATTCTGTCCAGTATTCCTCTTTGGGCCCTCGCACTAAACCAAGGTACGGCACAAGTGATGGGAGAGACACATAGTTAACTCAATTGAGTCACATACAAAATGACATAGTTTCTCTCCCTCATATCGCACTATTTTTTGGTCATTTTCTAAAAATTGCCCAAAATCAAATGCACATCATACAAACATGCAAAATGTACCGAGTGAAAAACAAATCAGTGTATTTTGGGAGACTTCTTACTTTGAACGAGTGAGCCGCATACATTTCACGATGTAAATAATCTGACAAAATGCGCTTTGCCAGGAAAACAAAAACGTCCTACTCCATGGGCTGACCACTTTGTTATGATCTGGATCTAGTATCACAAAGCCACTCAAGTTTTGATAGACTTGGTTTTAGTATATAAATAAAAAAGGATTTTAAAAAGCATAATATAAACTATAAACATAAAGATTTGTTTATTTAATGTTTGAAGAAAGTGAGCTATATTAATTATTATGGTCGCCGCCATATTGAATGAAGCAAATTCAAAGATGATGAGTAGTTCAATTTAATGAAGTAAAAAACAAAAATAGGACACACTGGAGACAGTCTAAGGGAAGCAACTACAAGGGGAAGGTCTCAGGATTAATAGGAACAGCAAGTTATTTCCCTTTTATTGGGTTTGCATTTAGTTAATGTATTCACTCTGTCAAGCCCCTGCTGCATTTTTTCATCTTGCAGATGACCAATCTGCTTTCTTTTTAATATAAAAGCCATTGCTATGTATAGCTATGCTTTTGAGGTGGAAGAGGGGAAGGGGCGAAGAGATGAATTAAGGGAGTGAGGATTTGGTAAGAGAGACATGTCAGTTACCATCACCATGATTGTGCATGCTGGATTTAAACTAGATTTACTATTAGTGGGTCTGCACTGTGCTGTGCTAGAATGTGTGATATTTTGTTATCAATGCATGCATTGTGTGGTATGGTTTAACAACAACCCTGACATGGCCTTAGTAATCGACTGGGCTATAATTTTAATCTTAATCTCAATCTGTTTTCAATGTGTATAGGGATCCTGGGACGTTCGTGAAGTGTGAACACTTTGAGAGCATGGCCAGACCTCAGCCCTTCAACGTAACAGTTTCAACAAATGCCCTTATACTTATGGTAAGTGTGATACTTCCAACTTTGACTGTTTTCATCCCATCTTCAAGTCTGTATCATTCCATGCTAAATTAAGTAACTTGGTACTTTAATTTGTGAATTGCATTGCCTGCTCTATCCAATCGTTAACAATTTATTTTTCAAAGAATCCTTCTGATTGATACTGTTGACAAATGTGTAGTACGTGTACTACTCTAATGTGAAAAGGAGAGTTTAATTGTCATTTTGTTGTTTCCGTTTTTCATGAACTACACAGTTTATGACATACCCCTCAAGACATGTTTTCACCATTGATTTATCTGTCTGTCTCTTTGTCTCTGTAGAGGAAGTCATGTTTTTATTTTATTTTGTAGCTATTTAAGAGGGCAAGGAGACACTGACCATAAACAAATTGAGAAGGAAAGATAGAAAGAAAGAAAGAAACAGAGATTAGTAATCACATAATCCTCACCACTTTGCATAGTGGCGGTGATTCTTCGATAGCACTGAGATGGTGGAGACCTCTACCTGAGATACAAGATAGAAGTTAACAGGCCCTGTATCCAAACGATAACCAGAAAATGTGTTTCTACCACGACAGTCCTTTATTTTCACATAAAAATTACATTTACACTGTCAACATTTTGACATAATCATAGTCAGTCAGAAAGAAATGCTCAGTTCATGAATTAAGCAAACTGCAGATTGATATTTCACTGTAAGTTTGTACGTTACCCATTTCATGTACCACCCAGGTAGATTTTGCTTTTTTGATGAAACAAGCAGAAAACTGCCTGACTGATTTGACCATTGGAAATTTGGTGAGTCAAAATTAAAAGGACTGAAATTCTATTTTGAGATAGCGGATGTTGTGAGATAAAGAAATAAACAAGTTTTGCCACAAGAAGGATTGAATTGGGACCACACAAAAAAAATCAAAACATTATTGTGAATTATCCCAATTTTCTGTAAAACACCGTTTTTGAGTTAGCTGATTTCTACTGTATTTCATAAGCTACGCAATTTCATGGGTAAGCCTAATACGTATGTAAGGTTAAGCCATGTTGTTTACAGCCCAGCTAAGGCCATATACTAATACTTAAAAATTGCCATGGACTTGACGTAATCAGGCATACAAAGCCCTGCCGATGAAAAATGACAAGAGTGTGCGTGTGTGTTGATGACAGGACTTCCATTGTCATCTGACCACTTCCGAGGTGGTGGGCTACTTGGGAGGCTCTTGGTGTCCTGAAACTCACAGTGAGTGCCAGCTCCTTTCATCGTTTGGTTTAAAAAAAAATTTTTGTGCCTCTGCATATATAGCTTATGTTTTGATACATTGACATTAACCCTTTCACCGCCAATGCTGCATTTATGCACCACAATGGTTTAACACCCATATCACTAAAAGGCATTACATGAGGGTCTGTTATCTGAAGACCCTGTTTTCTTCATTAGGGGAGGTAAGTATAGGCCTAATGTTATACATTTCACAGAGGAATTCCCAATATTGCAGAATTTATTTTCTCTACCTAGTTAAAGAGAAAACAACCGATCCCAGGGATCGGGTCTTGCTCGTCAGAAAAGCTCTGCCTCGCGGTGGTTCGCACAACAGGGAACAAAGAAGGGCGAACCGTCTCTCTCGCCAGCTGTGATTCGAATGCGGTGCGCGCTCAGTGCCTCCCCTCTTTTATAGTCCGGCCCACAGTACATGATTTCCCCTCATTCTAGTTTTCCACAGAGAGCTATTTGTTTCAAGTTATTTTTTTAAAGCGGCAAATATTCTTATCATTGACTGTGGTTAGGGATAGCAAAAGACCTTACAAGTGGCATACCACCATGAAACTATGTAAGCCTAATGGATAAAACACTTTAAATTGGTTTATGCTGGTGACGAGAGTTACCTAAAGGCATGAACTGAAAGGAGCTGAGAAAAGCTACTGTGGGCCATGCCTTTAAGTTTGATGGTATATTTTGGCTGAAAAATGGCTGGTGGCGAAAGGGTTAAAACACAACACCCAAAAATAGTGGAGCAGAAATATTTCAGAGGACAGCCTCCTTTGTCAATCCATGGACTGATTATCTTATGACATCATTAAATCAATCATTTGAGGTCATTCTTTTGATGACATCACTTGTCAACTAAGTAAAATTAAAGAGCTTATGTTTTGTTGGTTTATAAGTTTTTGTTTGTTTCTGTGTTTGTTGACAACTTACGCACACATAAAACGAATCATTTCAAAATGTTCAAGATTTTTTGTGCTCAGAGATTTTGGGGTCTTAATAACCAAAGCAGTACAGGTATATTCTTTTCAATGTTTGGTGTCAATCAGACTGTAATTGACAACAGGATTTGTTTTACTGCTTGCTGCTTTTGTTCTTGAAGCAGGAAATCAACAGGTCACATCCAGCAGTAAAGTTGTAATCACATTTTGATCCCGACAGAGTGGAACACAAGGGCCATTTTCGGTTTAGATCAGAATGTCTCCAGAGGCCAACTTCCCTGTGCCTATTGGATATTACAGTGTGTTGATTGATATTTCTAGGGCATTTTTCCAGACGATTGATATTTACATTGCATTTTCCCCGATGATTGATATTTCCATTGCATTTTTCCTGATTGATATTTCCAGTGCATTTTTCCTGATTGATATTTCCATGCATTTTTCCATATTTCCATTGCATTTTTCCTGATTGATATTTCCAGTGCATTTTCCACGATGATTGATATTTCCAGTGCATTTTTCCTGATTGATATTTCCAGTGCATTTTTCCAGATGATTGATATTTCCATTGCATTTTTCCTGATTGATATTTCCAGTGCATTTTTCCAGATGATTGATATTTCCAGTGCATTTTTCCTGATTGATATTTCCAGTGCATTTTTCCTGATTGATATTTCCAGTGCATTTTTCCAGATGATTGATATTTCCAGTGCATTTTTCCAGATGATTGATATTTCCAGTGCATTTTTCCAGATGATTGATATTTCCAGTGCATTTTTCCAGATGATTGATATTGCCATTGCATTTTTTTTCAGATGATTAATATTTCCATTGCATTCCCCCCCCCAGATGATTGATATTTCCATTGCATTTTTCCAGATGATTGATATTTCCATTGCATTTTTCCAGATGATTGATATTTCCATTGCATTTTTTCCAGATGATTGATATTTCCATGGCACTTTTTCCACAGATGATTATTTCCATTGCATTTCACCCCCAGATGATTGATATTTCCATTGCATTTTTCCAGATATTCGCATCAACCAGGCCTTTCCCTGCAGATGCCTGCTCAGCGACAAAGACAAAGCGGCCATCGTTGAAGAAGAAGTAAGTACGGCTTGTAAAAGCACAAGAAACCTTTATCAGTCCAGTTTAACCCTTTCACCACCAAAGTCGCATTTTAGCACTATATTGTGATTTAATACCTAGATCACTAAAAGGCATCAAATTGGGGTCTATTATCCAATGACCCTATTGTCTTAGTTTTGGGAAGTAAGGATAGACCTTATTTTATGTATGTCACAGAAAGATCCTTTTCTTTTCAGGCCCCAGCTACTTGGAACAAACTACCACCATCTCTCAGACATTCCAACTCTCTGTCAATCTTTAAGGCCAATCTGAAAACACACTTCTTCTCTCAGCAATAATGTTCGCAATCTCAGCATCACTTATTGAAATGCTATGGGTCTGCGTGAATGATGTGTGTGCAGATGGGGAGGAGAGGACTGGGGAGCGCGCGCGCGCGTGTGTGTGTGTGCGTGTGTGCGCGCGCGTACATGTGTGTGTGTGTGTGTGTGTGGACCCGTTTGTGTGTTATGCGAAGATGCATGTTTTTATGTCTATGAATATGTCACAGCGTGAGAGTGAGGGTGGGTATGCGAGCGCGTCTGAGTATGTTTGATATGTCTGTAATTTTGTATGTGGGGCGATTCTTAGTTTTTGTAAAGCGCCATGAGTAGTACACCTAGAATGCGCGCTATATAAATATTCTTTATTATTATTATTAAGAATCCCCAATACTGCAGATGGATTTTGTTCTCTACCCAGGTAAATTTAATGGAAGTGTTTGGCTGAAATATGGCTGGCGGTGAAAGGGTTAAGAGTCTTCTTCTTTGCTTGATCATCCAACTTCAACGTAGTGAAGACTCTGATGATTAACCTGAAGAGGTTCTGTGCTTAGATTTGTTCTCTTGGTTCGTTATGGGAGAGTAGCGGGAAGTGAAGGGACACAAGGATGGGTAGGGAGGAGTACCCGTTATGTGTTAGTGTGTGTAGTCTTAGAGGAATTAATCATTACCTTTCCATTTGAAATTTGCGAGCCAGTGCAATGATATCGTTTATTGTCAGTTTGAAGTTTTTAAAAATGATTTTCTAGTAACAAGTGACAAAGACGTCTGTGATGTTATTTAATGCTGAGCAAGTCACATATCCACCAGTTAACCTTCCATTCCTTGGTGCTTTCTGTGTGTTTGTGCTGACATGCCCAACTCTTAACTCACTCGGGACGAATAAGTCTGATCAGGCTGACTACAACTGCATGGGATGAATGAACCTGAGCAGGGCCATGAGAGTTTTCAAGAGGTTTTGATTTCTGGTGTGCAACAACTTTCCAAAATGATGTTATATTACAGACAAACCTCTATTTTAAGACTTCCAAAATGTCCGGAAAAATCGGTCGTAAATTGGAGGGGTCGTATGACGGAGGTTTTCACTGGCAGCCGTTAAAAGAAAAAGTTCAGCACAGTTCATACTCTCTTCTTCATGCACACATACGACATATTAAAACTGGATTTGGGTCTTTCCAACTCCATAGGATTGTGCAATCGATGTATTACAGTTTCACTTCGCCGACTTCTGTTAATCACCTCCACTCTCATCCAAAGTCTGTGGTTTTCTTTTTTAAAGTCAGTGGTTTTCGTGCTTTTCCTACGCCTTCCGCCATTTTTTGTACAACAAGGGAAGCGACTCCGCTTTCAGGCCCTTGACCGTGGTTGTTTCCCTTTGCTCGAAGTCTATGCAGACGACAACAACGGTCGTAAAAACCAACAAAATGGCGGTTGTAAGTCGCGTTTTAGAGGAAGTCGTTTAAGAGAGGTCGTTTACATAGTAAAATGCATCCGTGCCAACAAATTCGGTCTCAAATGAGAGGTGGTTGCTTAACAGAGGTTCGTAAAATAGGGGTTTGTCTGTAGTATAATATAATTTTAGTTTGCTCTCACATTTTCTCTCTTGAAAGCAACCAATCATTGCAGCTAGTACTTTTGTGTTGTTGGCATAGCCCTACTAGGGGGGAGTTGAAAGGTCGAGATGCGAAGAATTTCTTCCTTCTATGTGTAAGCCGTTTCCATTAATAGAAGTCTAATGACGAAGGTATGGATTCTGATATTTTATGATCTGTTAAGGCATGGTGTTGCTAATCTTTTTCTGAAAATAGCGATCCTTATCCCTTCATAACTTATTTCTTTGCAATTTGTTTTTTGAACCCAATTGCTCGTCCCGAACCCATGTAAGGGGAAGCAATCTGTTCGTGCCAAGTGAGTTAACCTTCCAAGACTTGGTGCTTTCTGTGCGTATGTGCTCACAAGTCCAACCCTAGATCTTCCGATCCTTGAAGCTTTCTCTATGTGTGTGCTCACAAGCCCAACCCTAGATCTTCCGATCCTTGAAGCTTTCTCTATGTGTGTGCTCACAAGCCCAACCCTAGATCTTCCGATCCTTGAAGCTTTCTCTATGTGTGTGCTCACAAGCCCAACCCTAGATCTTCCGATCCTTGAAGCTTTCTCTATGTGTGTGCTCACAAGCCCAACCCTAGATCTTCCGATCCTTGAAGCTTTCTCTATGTGTGTGCTCACAAGTCCAACCCTAGATCTTCCGATCCTTGAAGCTTTCTCTATGTGTGTGCTCACAAGCCCAACCCTAGATCTTCCGATCCTTGAAGCTTTCTCTATGTGTGTGCTCACAAGCCCAACCCTAGATCTTCCGATCCTTGAAGCTTTCTCTATGTGTGTGCTCACAAGCCCAACCCTAGATCTTCCGATCCTTGAAGCTTTCTCTATGTGTGTGCTCACAAGCCCAACCCTAGATCTTCCGATCCTTGAAGCTTTCTCTATGTGTGTGCTCACAAGCCCAACCCTAGATCTTCCGATCCTTGAAGCTTTCTCTATGTGTGTGCTCACAAGCCCAACCCTAGATCTTCCGATCCTTGAAGCTTTCTCTATGTGTGTGCTCACAAGTCCAACCCTAGATCTTCCGATCCTTGAAGCTTTCTCCATGTGTGTGCTCACATGTCCTACTCTTAACCTTCCGATCCTTGAAGCTTTCTCCATGTGTGTGCTCACATGTCCTACTCTTAACCTTCCGATCCTTGAAGCTTTCTCCATGTGTGTGCTCACATGTCCTACTCTTAACCTTCCGATCCTTGAAGCTTTCTCCATGTGTGTGCTCACATGTCCTACTCTTAACCTTCCGATCCTTGAAGCTTTCTCCATGTGTGTGCTCACATGTCCTACTCTTAACCTTCCGATCCTTGAAGCTTTCTCCATGTGTGTGCTCACATGTCCTACTCTTAACCTTCCGATCCTTGAAGCTTTCTCCATGTGTGTGCTCACATGTCCTACTCTTAACCTTCCGATCCTTGAAGCTTTCTCCATGTGTGTGCTCACATGTCCTACTCTTAACCTTCCGATCCTTGAAGCTTTCTCCATGTGTGTGCTCACATGTCCTACTCTTAACCTTCCGATCCTTGAAGCTTTCTCCATGTGTGTGCTCACATGTCCTACTCTTAACCTTCCGATCCTTGAAGCTTTCTCCATGTGTGTGCTCACATGTCCTACTCTTAACCTTCCGATCCTTGAAGCTTTCTCCATGTGTGTGCTCACATGTCCTACTCTTAACCTTCCGATCCTTGAAGCTTTCTCCATGTGCGTGCTCACATGTCCTACTCTTAACCTTCCGATCCTTGAAGCTTTCTCCATGTGTGTGCTCACATGTCCTACTCTTAACCTTCCGATCCTTGAAGCTTTCTCCATGTGTGTGCTCACATGTCCTACTCTTAACCTTCCGATCCTTGAAGCTTTCTCCATGTGTGTGCTCACATGTCCTACTCTTAACCTTCCGATCCTTGAAGCTTTCTCCATGTGCGTGCTCACATGTCCTACTCTTAACCTTCCGATCCTTGAAGCTTTCTCCATGTGTGTGCTCACATGTCCTACTCTTAACCTTCCGATCCTTGAAGCTTTCTCCATGTGTGTGCTCACATGTCCTACTCTTAACCTTCCGATCCTTGAAGCTTTCTCCATGTGTGTGCTCACATGTCCTACTCTTAACCTTCCGATCCTTGAAGCTTTCTCCATGTGTGTGCTCACATGTCCTACTCTTAACCTTCCGATCCTTGAAGCTTTCTCCATGTGTGTGCTCACATGTCCTACTCTTAACCTTCCGATCCTTGAAGCTTTCTCCATGTGTGTGCTCACATGTCCTACTCTTAACCTTCCGATCCTTGAAGCTTTCTCCATGTGTGTGCTCACATGTCCTACTCTTAACCTTCCGATCCTTGAAGCTTTCTCCATGTGTGTGCTCACATGTCCTACTCTTAACCTTCCGATCCTTGAAGCTTTCTCCATGTGTGTGCTCACATGTCCTACTCTTAACCTTCCGATCCTTGAAGCTTTCTCCATGTGTGTGCTCACATGTTCTACTCTTAACCTTCCGATCCTTGAAGCTTTCTCCATGTGTGTGCTCACATGTCCTACTCTTAACCTTCTGATCCTTGAAGCTTTCTCCATGTGTGTGCTCACATGTCCTACTCTTAACCTTCTTATATTAGTTGTAGTAATGAGGGACAGGCTTCAACTGCATGGACTTCGCAGCCTGTAAAATGTTCCTTCATCACTAATTGACTTTTTTATTTTTATTTTTTATTTAAAAGGAGATCAGAGTTTTGATTTGTCCTATGTGGCTACTTCATGGGGAAATAGCGCAAGGCGCAGTTCCCCAATCCTGCAGTGGCCCATAGGGGAACAGCGGGAATGAACACGGGTTACTGTGATGGACATTTTCTTGTCATGCAGCATTTATTATCCTACTCTCTCTCTCTCTCTCTCTCTCTCTCTCTCTCTCTCTCTCTCTCTCTCTCTCTCTCTCTCTCTCTCTCTCTCTCTCTCTATTGGGTTGGATTTTCTCTCGTGGTTGAGGCTACCTTCCTTTTTGCTTCTTCCACTGTGCGGGGCTCCTCTAGTATAGATAGGCCTATATCACTAATTGACTTATTTATTGTTTGGGTCGGAGCACATTTTTGAATAAACAATCAAAATCTTAAAAAAAATATTCTGACATTTTGAATGATTGTCCGAAAGATTTTTGAAACTGTTAGTATTCTGTGCCAACTTATCTGCCAGAGGAAAACTGAGAAATTATCGATTTTCTTATAAAATTTAGTAGAGACCTGTTAGACTCAATATGAGAAAAAAATGCTCGAGAGATATATCTCTCCCGACTTGTCTAAGCCCTCAAAGCCATCATTCCAGGGCTATGACATCATCAATGTCATCACACATCCCGTAGTAGACGCGGGACTGGGCAAGGGAAAGGGTTCAATGCTCGGCGCTTTCTGCCTCTGTGTGGTTCCCAGATCCGGCAGAGCATGGAGCGGCAGGGGTGCAGCGTGGTGGGCTGGTACCACAGCCACCCCCTGAGCCAGCCGGACCCCAGCCTGATGGACATCAACTGCCAGATGCACCACCAGGTCAGCATGAAGGGCCCGGGGGGCATCTATCTGCCCTGCGTCGGCGTCATCTTATGTGAGTTGGTTGAGCTTGCCCCCCAATGTTTTGTTGTTGCTGTCCCATCTTCTGTCCCATACAGTGATGTTGCTTCCAAGCTTACCAAATTTTATGCAAGCTTCTCTCTCTCTTTTGTGTCTCAATGTTCGTTTATAGTATTAGTTACATGTTGCATGCTTTAGAACCAAGGACAGAATGGAAGACTAGGTCCAGCCTAAATTCTTATCCTTGTAAAATAAAGTATTTGAAGTTTGAAGTTTGAAGTCTTAGTATTATTTTCTCTTTCTTACAATTTCTCTCTGTCTGTCTGTTTGTTTGTCTGTCTCTCTCAGTGTTTGGTTCCATGTGGTTGTATGTGTAAGGCCTGGTACACAGTACATCCGGATTTTCCATGCGGAAATAGTCAATCAGTAAAAGAAAGAAGGGAAAAAAAGGTATGGATGAGGGGAAATACGGACACGTCCCCTTATTTTTCTTCTTCTTTTTTGTACTTATTTACTGATTGCGCATGGGTTTCTGCGCAGAGCATCCGCGTATATGTGTACATGGCCTAAGAATGTGTGTTTATATGTGTTTGTGTACGTGTGTGTGTGTATGTAGTTTGTCTTGTTTGTCTGTATATGTGTCTTTGTGTGTTTTTCCTGTTTTGCTTGCAGATATTTTGCTGTAGATGTTAAAAAAATCTGCTCCATTCTAACCTGACATTGCCTATCCAGAATAAGACATTTCATGCTACATGTATTTGCTGTGTTTAGCACATAGTATCTGACATGATGAAAGACATTTCATGCTAATTTCTAAGCACTGTGGTCAGCTATATACCAGGAGACACTGGTCCAGAATGGTGATGGACATCTCATGCTAATTCAGTAACCGCTTTTTGCTGCAGTCAGTTCTGTACTTTTACTCAGACATTTCTTGGCCAAAAAATAGTTTGATCAACAGAGCTACAACTCTACAAGGAACATAAATGAAACTAAACTGTAACTCATTCTAATATAATAGTACATTTGAAATATCAAATTTTGATTCATACAGGGATGTGAGAGCTACGCGTAAGCGCGTAAATGCGCTTTTTCTATTTGGAGAGAGAGATTGTCAAGTTAGGTAGTCTTTCTTTGCGCGCACACACAGTGAAAACGAAAGCAGTTTGTAGCATGAGTACAGTCCCTTTACTGAATTTTGTAAGCTTCTCTGTGGTTGGCCAGTTACTAATGGCAATGCGTCATTTTTATATGTTCGGCTATGATTTCGAAGGAGAATTTTGATGTTTTCAAAGCCATAAAAATTATTTATCACACCATAGATGTGAGGAAAGAGGAGATCGACAAAGGATGCCAGCACAAATTTGACAGGGCTTGGATGGATGAAACTGCAACGGACAGTAAGATCCGTGTAGGCGAGCTGCGAAAAAATTGATGTCAGAGGCAAAAGTTTTGTTTGAGTAGATCTACTTTGACGATACCATCGGCTACGCTTTTTTGTTTGGGGCACTCTCACATCCCTGTATGAAGCGTGCAATATGTTCAGCTGTTTTTGCTGTTTCAAAAATTGATAGTTAATGGTTTTCCCCTGCAGCTCCTTATAACAGTCGGAGCAAGAGTCCTGAATCAACTTACGAGGTGTTCTGGGTCATGCCACCACCTGAGGTAAACGTGTGTGTGTGTGTGTGTGTGTGTGCTTGTGTGCTTGTGTGTGTTTGTGTGTGAGTTTGTGTGTGTGTTTATGTTTGTGTATGTGTGTGTGTTTGCGTGTGTGTGTGTATGTGTGTGTGTGTGTGTGTGTGTGTGTGTGTGTGTGTGTGTGTGTGTGTGTGTGTGTGTGTGTGTGTGTGTGTGTGTATGTTTAACAATAACAATAACAATGGCAATATGTTAAATTCGGTTTTTGCTGGCCATGTGGCCCATAGTAACATCAGCAAGAATTAACAAACTAACACGCATAGAAAGATTAAATCATTTTTGTAATTTCTAAGCATTTAGTAATGTATATATACCAATTTTGTACATCAAGTTTACATTTGGATGTTTACACAAAAGCTGTGCTTTAAAATTTGATGGCAATCTGTGATAGTACAGGGGAATAGTTTTTCTATGTAATGAACTGCACATGGGGCATACAAATAAGAGATGACACTGTTTGCATGTGTGCGACTTTGGATTTCTCTTAGTTTTGTTCTTCAATTTATCGCTTATTTTTGTTTAATGTTCTATACTGTGTAAACATTCTGTTAGTCTCGAACAATATGCATCTTCTTTTCAGCTCGGACTAAGACAAGTTTGTGTTTTCACGGGTTTATTAATATATTTCTTTAACCCTTTCACCGCCAACGTCACATTTTAGCACCACAATGTCACTAAAAGGCATCAAACCAGGGCCTGTTATCCAATGACCCGTTTTTCTTAATTTTGGGAGGTAATGATAGGCCTAATGTTATATATGTCAGAGGAATTAGCAATATTGCAGATTTTCTTTTTTCTCTATACAGTTAAGTTTAATGGTGTTTTTTGGCTGAAAAATGGCTGGCGGCGAAAGGGTTAAGGAGAGAGTAGATCTCTTTTGTTCTCAATAGCAATTCCGTCATTTTGTTGAATGATGATGTTAAGCGTTTGCATCGCAGCGGCACTTTGTGGCTGGAAGCCGCTATTACTGTTCCTGAACAAGTCGCTTGTGAGGCTACTCTGCTCCCTGTAGATCATTCGCTAAAACTTTGAAAACTTCTTTCCACTTTTCTTCAGACAAGGGCATAAGGGAAGAAATCAGTCATCTACTACAGCCTAAACCACTGATCTGATAATAATGAAATCTGGCAGATATGTCTTCATATCCCCGACAATCATGCCTGAGACTTCAATTATCTCTGTGATGGTGCATTGTTAAAGATACTGAACAGATCACAATCAAAATTGGCAGAATTGTTTGCAATGTTCGTTCTGTGCTTATAACTTCCTCTAATCTGCCACCCTCTTTGACTCTGCCTTTTCCCTTTGCTTTCTGTCATCTACAATCTTTCTGACTTATTGGCCCATTCTCTTGCCTTTTTTCAAAAAAATCTTCCTAATAATTTTTCTCCTTTGAGCTCCTCCGAAATTGGAATAGCCAGTGAAAATTGAAAACCGGACACATACATACCTTACCCATTATGGCCATATGGCCTGGGAACGCAGAAGAAGAATAGGAAGAAGTTCGCAATGTCCCAAAGCCTATGGCTGCAATGTCATTTTTACCCAAATGGAAGTTATACTTCAATTTCATATTGAAATTGCCTTCCGATAACCACAGCCTACATGACTAATTTGATCATAATGAAAATTAGCAAAAACTATTTTGTTTTAATTTAAATGATGCCCATTATCTGGGTTTTCTCCTGGACAAACCATGTTCATTTATTTCCCATGAGTTTTTTTTTTTAATGACATTGCTTGGTGTTAGAGTTACTCAGACAAGAATTGTCCTAAAATGATAACTGCTATCTCAATCTCCCCTAAGGGCAAGCCATACAAAAAGACTCCCACTTGCCACAAGATATATGAAATGATGTGTTGCAGGACAACCCCAATGGCTATGGCATGCCGATGCACGTGTCATGCATAGTGCACAAGAGCAGCTCCCTGTCTGAAGAACTGCTTCACGAAATGGTAAGATGGAAGAAAAAAGCTGTCTTTTAGATGCTTGTGTTGTCGCAAAGTAAGCAGAACCATTTACCCTATTTTTCTGACTAAATTTTACCCAAATTTCAAATTTTGTTACTATAGTTTCTTACTATTTTATCAGTCATATTATACGGCGCAGGGGTATCATTCTTGGAAAAAGTATCGCCTTATAGTCCGTAAAATACGGTAATCAGTGTATTTGGAAGGTTATGATTATCAGTTTTTGTTTGTGGCTCAAGCCACAAACCTATAACTCACTTTGTCGGTCGGTCGGTCTGTCTGTCTGTCTGTCCAAAATTGTCGCACATTTTGACAAAATTGTCGCACTTCAAATCGAGGCTACTCTTCTGGCCGCTCTTTAAAATAATGTATTTTAAAAGCGTACAAAATAATAAACATATGTAATACAGACACTACAACAGACACGACGAGTATGCGGTGCTTCTTTTGATGAGTATAAGTAGGATACATAGTTTTAAATGTTTTCCAAAAGATATAAAAAGTTACGAAATGGTGCAGAGATAACATTCTGGTTTACAGATTAAAATTATTGAAAAGCCAGGGGAGGTAACTCATGATTGGAGTGGTAAAAATAGACCGCGTGCCACAAACTATTGCGATTTCGCGCTTGTTTTTATTCTATTTTCATAAGTACAACTACGGCCTAATGTTTACTCCAGCCTGGGACTGCCACCATGAAATTTCTAGAAAACCATGATTGTTTTCAACCTGCATTGACAATATCTCTGACTCCAGTACTGACTCAGCTTCGGCATTATCTTGCCCACTGCTACTGCTAGTAGCATCACTTTGTTTTTGTAAGTAAGATTCATCTGAAATTACTTCTCATCCAGATCATCAATAATATTCTCCTTTCTTGAAATCTCGGCCTCGCCCTTTCTTTCTAGTTTGACAGGAAAATCGAACTGAACGTCGAGTCCTTCGGATGGGGACTTAAAGCTAGTCTGACCCGTGCGCTTTACGCACGTACAAATCCCACGGCAGTCGAAAGTCGGTAAGAGCAGGGAGAAATCCTGCTGCCTGCAATGTCCGAATTGATAGCTAGGTTTTCTAAGTGTGCCCACACCCCCTCACCCTGTGCCCCCCCCAAAAAAATAAAAAATTAAAAAAATTGCGACGACGCACTCTCCAGGGGAGAGCAGCCCGAATTTCACAGAGATAAGTCTCTGTGACTAGAATATACAGAATGCCAAATAGAAATGGATTTATACACAAAAAACAAACAAACAAAATCAAAAGCATGCAAAGATAGTCACAGTGATGATTCTAGAGCGCGTCCTGGGCGAAATCGCGCGAAATTTACGCTGATGACGCCTAAATGAAAAGCCAGTGCGTCCCCTATGACGCTAGAAAAAAAATGCGGACGCGTTTTTAAACCACCAGTGCGACATTACAAAATTGCACTGCTGCTTTGCGTATAGCCAGTAAGCCGGAAATGAATAATCCCCTTTCGCGCGCGCCATTGGACGTCAATGCTTTATCACGAGTTGAGTCTTATGAGTGGAGCGCGTCCGAGTGAGAAGATGGAGTAGTGAGAGGTCTGGTGTTGTGGCAATCATGAAGCGAACATCAACACTGTTTGATTATGCGTTCAAGTCATCCAAAACACCTAAAGTGTCTGACTTAGAAGAATCTGGCCAAACATCTCGATCTGTTGTGAATGAAGATACGGCTGCAGTAGAAGATTCGGGGCCAACATCCAGTGACAATGAACTTGAGATTGCTGACGCACGTGGCGATGGTCATGAGGAGGTTCAAAACAAAACCAGTGCCAGTGGTGGTAGGCCTAATACTCACATCAAAACAAGAACCTTTCAGAAAGACTGGCTTATAAAATGGCCGTGGTTAGAAAACCGAGACGACGGCATGAGGTGCTTGTTTTGTATCAAACTGGGACCCCATTTTTTTACCATGAAGAGTCCCTAGGACCCTCTTTTTTCATCTTTAGGGGTCCTTGGACCCCCTTTTCTAAAAGTCTAGAATCATCACTGTAGTCAGCAGTCTCTGCTGCAATGGAAGTAGTCCTCCTCTTTCCACCAGTCAGGTAATGATTAAAAGCGAATGCGAGTTGTGTACCATAATATATCACAGATACCACTGTGGTGACCGCCTGCCAGTGGGCAGTGCTTGGCGTTCAATGCTATGGTTGCTACCTGTCACCTTTGTGTTAATAGATGATTTTCGGAAAAAAAACTAGGGGAGAGCACTTCGTGAAAATTAGAGTTGTTTACCTCCATTACTTGGTCAAACACCATAGCAACAATGCAACAATTATGTCGAAGCTTGAAACCGCAGGATGCGAGTCAGCGACTTACAAACATTTTTTAAAGAAAAATTAGGGGTGGCCAGTGGCCACAAACTGATAAAACTTGCAAAATGTGACGTAAAAATATAAACAACATATTTTTTTAGAATGACGCACAGTGTTCTAAGTGCTGTATGTCTGCTCAAACACATGAGTCGACAGACTATGAGAGCTGATGGTAGAGTGACTTCCCCTGTTTGACCGATTGAATTAGGCAAGATCTCTCCCACACACCATGAACTTACTCCCCTTAATTATTTCCGAACAATTCCTATTTTATAGTAAGCTCTACATGCACATCTTTCTGTGTTTGATATGTGTGGTTTTTTTGCAGAATCAGTTAGCAGATTTCTACCGTGGGTCTCCAACACGGATACATTGGAGAGAACAGTGGTCAAACAACCTGTCCCAGTGGGAAAAGATTAAGGTGAACAACAGTGATACAAGACATTCTGTGTGAACCATGTGAAATGTAGGCAAAGGCTCCTGTAGATTTCAGTTTATTTGATCTTTTTTCAGTCATAAAGGTCGTCAAGTCCCGTGGGGATACTTTTTAATAGGATTTTTCATGATTTAGCCTACCCTAAGCTAGTGGCTCAAACTGGAATAAAAAAAAATAAAAAGTAGCTATATTTCTCATTTTAAATTTAATTAATAATAATTAATAATGCTTATATAGCGCATAGTCTTGCTAAGCAACTCAATGCGCTCTTCACTCACCATATAATAATATAATAACTGAACATGTCAACATTTATGATTGTATGCAATGAAAGGACATAATAAAGAACCAGAAATTGTTGGTCAAAAGTCAAGTCAAAGTAAAAAAATTCTTTATTAAGAGAAATTACAGTGTGGTCTCGCAGGTTACAAACAAGGAAACATATTCATGCACTAAAAATGAAATCAAAAGTAAGGAAAAGAAAAGTCAAGCCGATCATGATTAACAAAAAGTTGGACATATTTTAAGTCGATGCAAGCATCCTTCCCAACACATTGAGAAACACGCTCTATCCCCACTTAATAACTTCAGCTAAAGCATGCATTAACTCATTCACATCGCAATGATTTTGAATTATTAAAAAAACTCACAAATCACTCCAGCCATTCACACAAACAAAACATGCATAAACAAAAGGAGAAATGGTATTGAAAGAAGATTACGGGTCTTTACACAGGGAAGTGGTAGATCAGACTTTTTTATATATAGATTTTATATAGAAAAACTCTCCACACCAATTGGTTTCCCCACAACAAGCCACTACAAAAGCAAAGTCAGAGGCAAAATTGTGGTCTAAGGGAGCGAAGTGAGTTATTATAAGTGACCAAGGTATGGTGTGCATACAGATTTACTTCCCTTGAAGCAAATGCATCAAATTGACAGCTATCTATTAATTTCGCACATATATGGCTGGAACGACTTGAATGAGCTAAGAATTATCACTGCCTTAGGTTCATTAATGCATATCTTTTCATGGCACACCTTGTTTCGATATACTTCATATGAATGGTTTCATCTATCATGAACTCAAGCTATTATCTCTCCGACTGCTTGGATTGACGTGAGAACATGTGACAGCGTTCACATTTTTTTTAAAAGCATGTCATTTAAATTAATGCCAATGCATTGTTTTCAATGTGAGAAAGAGCGCTATATAAATTCCCATTATTATTATTATTATTATTACTAACGCAACGCCAAGTACCGGTTAAGCCTAGTAACGGTAGCGCCTAGTAACGGTAACGCCAAATACTGGTAACGCTGAGTACAGCAAAATTGAAGCGATTCGGTTAAGAAACGGCGGAGTTATAAGGCCCCGTTTCCCGTTGGCGCTGCTCTGAGAGTGATGCGCTCTCCCTAGTAACGGTAGCGCCTAGTAACGGTAACGCCAAATACTGGTAACGCTGAGTACAGCAAATTTGAAGCGATTCGGTTAAGAAACGGCGGAGTTATAAGGCCCCTTTTCCCGTTGGCGCTGCTCTGAGAGTGACGCGCTCTCCTAATTCTCGTCAACCTTTCTGCCAGGCTTTGCCCCGGCCACAGCAAGCCTGACAGCAAATTTGAAGCGAATCGGCTAAGAAACGGTGGAGTTATTTGTGAAAAGGTGAAGCGGCGTATATCGCGCGCGTTTATGATTCGATTCGCTTCCTGTTTGGCACATCGATAGTCACCGTCCCCGGTCATCTACCTGCCAAATTGGAAGGCAATCGGCCCAGAAACACCGGAGATACGGGCGCCGAGAGGCCGGCGGATGCGCGTTTCGCGCATTTGCCAAACCGCGCAAATGATACGTCCGCCTCGGTTGCCGTTGCCATCGCCCCGTTAGGGCTCACAGCAAATTTGAAGCGATTCGGTCGAAAAACGGCGGAGTTATAAGGCTCGTTTTGTGTTTCAGACACACACACACACGGACACTTGGCTTTTTACTATATGATTAAGATACTGTGAGTGCCTATGGCTTGTGTGTGGAAAAGTTGGGATGGGGGTGGGGTGGGGGGTCGATGAAAGACAGACGTGTTCTTTTAGTTTCTTTGCTTTAGTTTGTTTTTTGTTTGTTCATGCCTTGATATTTTTTTCATGATACGATGATGTGAGTTTCCATGAGTGTTTATATAGTGTGTATGTGGGGGAAAAAGGGGGGGGGGGGGGGGGGGGGGGGGGGGGGAAGGCCGGCATGATCATTTTGATTTTTACTTTAATTTTTGTTGAAATATTTTTTATGCTTCTTATTAATGTTTTCTTCTTGATTTGTTTCTCTCTCAAAATATTTGTAAACCACTCTGAGGATGATTTTCTTTCATCGAAGAGCGCTATATAAGCTTTATTTATTTATTTATTATTATGTTTTGTCGTTTCAGAGGTCCCTGCGCTCTAAACTGCCAAAGGACCAGACTGAAAGCAGCTCCTTCTTCACTTTTCTGCAGCACTTGCTGATGAAGAAATGAAACACTGCCGCAAAAAAAACATTTCTGTCAACCATAATCTCATGCACTTTCATTTTATCTGCTTGCAGTGTAAATAATATTATACAAATTGTATAAATTGTGGATAAGATGCTGTTGTTCCATGAACGATATATGCAGAACTTTATATGGCCAATTGTTTATAATAGTTTAGTGTGCATCTGGCCCTCTCAGTTTGTAAGAAATGATTTTATACACAACCTTTTATGCAAACATTGAACGTGTTATGTTCGTTCCTGCCTGTGTTAATTCGTTACTGTGTTCATTTATTTTTCTATAAGAAACACATTGACTTGGAACAAGGGCCTGTTTATTGTGCCTTTCTCTGTTTGTGTGTGTTTATTAGAAATAGGAATTGTTTGGAAATAATTAAGGGGAGTAATTTCATGGTGTGTGGGAGTGATCTTGCCTAATTCAATCGGTCAAACAGGGAAAGTTACTCTACCATCAGGTAGATCCCCAGTTCTCGCCTCGTGTGTTTGAGTAGACATATAGCACTTAGAACACCGTGCATCATTCTAAAATTGATGTCATTTATATTTTTGCGTCACATTTTGCAAGTTCTATCAGTGTGTGGCTACTGGCCACCCCTCATTTTTCTAAAAACAATGTTTGCAAGTCGCTGACTTGCATCCTGCGGTTTCAAGCTTCGACGTCATGCTACCATGGTTGCTATGGTTTTTATTGAGTAAGTCGAGGTAATCAACTCTAACTTTCATGAAGTGCTCTCCCCTAGTTTTTTCCCAAAATCGTCTATTAGCAGCATAGTCCCCGATGTCCCAATGATGATGCCGTTACATTAGTTTGACCTAACACTCAATAACGGCAAAATGGAAACCAACAAATTTGGGAGACGATTTTGCGGGAGCATCACCATGTGGAAAGGTCATGAGTAATGCAGATCTGCCAACCTTTCCGTTTTGAGCGGATTTCTTCTGCTCAGACTACATTTCTTCCGCCCTTCCGCTCGAGTCCATAAAATTCTGCTTTCAAAACTTTTTTCTTTTTTTTAAATGACGCAAACCAATAGTCTTATATACAGAGCAGCACAGCTGCCGTGCGTATAACTGACTAGACGTTAATGTGAATGACAATCTAGCAGCTTACCAGGGAAGAAAAGAAAGAGAATAGACCAACATTTCCGCCAAGAATACATGGAAAAGTATCTATGCATTCAGAGATCAAGAATGTGTGCATCACGCTCGATGTATGATGTGCTCGCTAGTCTTCCATAGAGAGTATCAAGACATTGAACGCCACATTACCTCTCAGCGTCCTTTCGAAACTGCAAACTCCCTGACTTCATCTTCCACTGTTACAGACTTTTTCAAGCCAACGGAAGGAAAGGAGGACAAACTTGAAGTGATTTATTATCTTCCTTCCAAGTCTCATTTTAAGTCATTTATGGCACCAACCGTCTAGGTCTGCCCAAATAAAAAGCACAGATGAACAAACTAAAAGCTTCCTATTTTGCTTAGAATGGTTGTGACACTTCCGACAAGACTTGTTTTAAAACGAGACAAGTTCAGAAGGATTAACAAGTGCCTGCTTCAAATTATGTTTGGGCGTGCGAAAGGTAAAATGCCACATCAAAATTCCTCTCACCTCCCCGAAATTCCTCTTTGCTGGTACAAAATTTGAGGGGTGAATGCCAAAAGTCTATCTGTGTTCTTTATTCCTTTTGAGATAGACCGTTCTGGCAGGCACCCCTCTTTTGTCTGTTAGCGGGTTGGCAGGTCTGGTAGTGTGGTTGGCAGGTCTGGTAGTGTGGTTGGCAGGTCTGGTAGTGTGGTTGGCAGGTCTGGTAGTGTGGTTGTGGCATGCGATAGGTTCACAGCTATGGGTCTTGCAAATCATGTACCAGGGCATCATACAATCTGTTTAACCCTCTGGGCACGACGTAAAAGTTAAAAACGTAAAGGGCTTCGCACACTAGCGTCAAGATCTCGAGATCGCGGCGATTTTTTGCTGCAAGGCGCAGTTTGATGCGCCGCTTGCGTGTGAGAGATTCGCGGCGCAGCAGGATTTTTGATGCGTAGCTGCACGATTTTGTGTTGCTCGAGAATAGAAGCGGCTCTAATTTTGATGCTCAAGATCGCAGAGATCGTGAAACTAGCCAATCACAACGGACGGAAGAGCCATAACTCTGATTGAAGAAAACAAAACCTGTTGTTTCTAGGAGGAGGTTTGACGCTAGAGTAATCTTTCCTTGCTTTCCAAATAAGGAAGTTCGCGCGACAAGAGGCGAAGCGACAAGAGTCGTGTGTGAAAACACCACTGCCTGGCTACAATGTGTGCTGTGATGCAGGCGTCAGCGCGTCAAGGCGTTGCTCTGAGAAACAATTGACGCCTGATGCTAGTGTGCGAAGGCCTTTAACCCTCTGGGCACGACGTAAAAGTTAAAAACGTAAGCTAAAAGATGGGCATAAAATTGAAGACTGCAGAAACGTCAACCGGTACTTCTTATTTTCACTTTTCATCTCTCATACAAACATTTGACTGGGAAACCTATACATGTTTAGAAAGAAGAAAGCTTGAATTTTGTAATGAAAGTAAAGAAAACAACTTGCCTTGAATATGGTGACAGCAGTAATCCAGTAAAGCACTTTCACTGTGGCTGCAACTAACCCCACCCCCACCCCATCCGACGATGATCTGCTCGTGTCAGACATCACAAAACCATGCAGTCGAACCCTTTTCCTTCAATTCGAACCCTGTTCCTTCACTTTGCAACACAAATACAAGCCTAATTACCTTCCTAGTCTGTATCAGAGTAGCTTTCGGCAACATCCTCATCCTCACTCACAATCACTACTTTCATCACTCATTTTCACACAAACAAATGCAAACTGACCGATAAAATGGTTAGATTCAGACAGCCGGAAGTTGTACGAGTGCTACGAGCTTTCTGATTGGTTAGCTGTATTCGCTTATTCGATTGGCCAAAGTTCAGCGCGAAATATGAACTGAGTCACGATTGTGGCCCATCGTGCCTGTCCCGGGGAGCCCTGATCAGGGCTCATTGTGCCCAGAGGGTTAATGACTTAAATGACCAAGTATTACAGTGTCCTTTTTGTGTTAAAAGGCTTTGATTAAAAATATTTTGAAGATCTAAATTGCTTTTTAGAAGAAGAAAAAATGTGCTGGAGGCGATTGTGAAAGGGGCCCCAGCATCTACTGGGATTATGTTTATATGGCTTGTCATCTAGGTGTTTTTTTCCTGGCAAAGTTATTTGGAAAATATCAAAACTCTCTTTTACACTTGTTTTCCTTCACTTTTGCACCTCAAGAAAATAGAACCTTTGTCCAGATGCCTTTGTGTGTGGAGTGGAGCTATGATCACGATCTGTTTTATGTTCAGTGAGAAACATCCGGGTTTCTGAAAATGTACAGACTGATCTAAAACTCTAGAAGATTGTGCAGAAACGAGGGCAATCGTTGAAAGGTCAATTCTCATTTGCAGATCCTTTTCTTAGCATCCAATAAAATCATTTCATACACTTGACATTCCTTTGATCAACATGGCGCTTTCAAGTTGTGGCATGCGCGGTAGGTAGGGTGGAGATTTTCATATGTTTTGGTCCTGACCCTTTAAAATTGAAATCGGGGGTGAAAATACCCCTTAAAACTGTAAGCAGGGGGTGAGTGTACCCCTTAATAAGAGAGAAAAAAGTCAGAAACCCTAAAGATGTGTTACGAATATAGACATTCTTTCAGGATGTCCTGAATTGCAGGATTTTTAAATTGCCTAGAGCCGGCGTCGCCGGATTATGAGAATTTGAGAAAATGATTTTCTTACACACACACAAACGTCCAGGCCTATGTAAGCATTTGCTATATTCAAAGGAATGTAGCATTTATATATTAGTCTAGAGAGGTGAAAAAAGAGCAGTAAATGTGTGCGTATGTGTGTGCTGCTCCTGCACTTGCAGGGTTTTTGACATTTCCCAGCCTGAGCACCCATGGACTTGTGTTTGAGGGAAAGAATAATTCCTCTTCAATGAAAGCTACATGATTAAAAAATGACTTCTTCCTTTCAAGAGTATATGTCGATGAATGTAATCAGTACCACTGTTTTGGGTGGGTTTTTTTTTAAAGTTTTTTTTTTTTAGTGTGGAGTCTTGTTAACTAGAAACACCTCCATACAAAAACATCTCTTGTATCTCCATATATTACAGAAATAAAACCCTCCTTCAAATCACTCGATGTTAGCTCCATTGGCACAGAAAGTAAGGGCATCTGGACAAAGTTTTTAGTGTCCTCTTTAATCCCACCATGTTACCGTATTCTACGGACGACAAGGCGCACCTGATTATAAGGCGCACCCCCCAAATTTTACACAAAATTTAGATTTTGTTTTTATATTTTCTTACTAATTTTTTAGTCATATTATAAGGCTCAGGGGTCTTGGTCTGGGGGAAAAGGTATCGCCTTATAGTCCGTAAAATACAGTATGTTTCAGGTTGAAAGCTCCAAGGTATGTGGAGCAATGTCCACTCTATAATCAGTTATATTTTGTACTTGGAATGTTACCCGAATTACACCGGTTTATACATTTATAATTTATCTCCTTTTCCTGCCACAATGATAATGTTGTATTCATTTGTTTGCTATTAAATAGCATTTTGTCAGGTAAAACTGATTTCAAACAAAGAGTGTATTATATATACTTATTGTAAGATTTGAATGCTACCTGTGAAAGTTGGGCCGATTACTGCTGCTGGGAAAGCTCCTCTCGGTTAGTGCAGCGCCTTCCATTTTTGTGTGTTGATTATGTAATTTAACAAAGAGCGAGAAGGGTTAATATGTTTTGAAAATTGACAACTCCCTGTTTGCCACTGGGTTCTTTAGCATGTATGAAATGCATGCAGCAGACAGAAACTCTGTTTCATTATTTCTTCTGAATGATTTAGTGCTCAGAACAGAATAACAAGTGCATGGCAAGCAGACAAATTCTGTCACAATCCAGTATCAAATTCATGCAAGCTGTCTTGCATAGTGGCCACTGCAACTAGGGATATTAACCCCCTTGACGGCAAGAGTTAAGCCCTTGTTGGTCAGTATCCAAAAGGGCATTCACTCTTGCAAAAGGCAGCCATTCAGTGGACTTAAATAGGGTTATTGGTGAGAGTTATGCCCTTGTTTGGTCAGTTCTTCCCCCACCCACCAAGGGCATTCACTCTTGCAAAAGGCAGCCATTCAGTGGCCTCAAATAGGGTTATTGGTGAGAGTTATGCCCTTGTTTGGTCAGTTCTTCCCCCACCCACCAAGGGCATTCACTCTTGCAAAAGGTGGTCATTGCAGTGGCCAATGAGGCAAAGGTATTAACATTGCAGCCGCTGTGCTACCGTAAAAACGTAGATCGCAAGATGCAATAGCATTTAACCCAATGACTCCCGACCATTCGAACCGAGAATCGATCCCAGTCCCCAGAGACAAGGGCATTAACTCCGAACATCACACCAAATCTTTTCATTAAAAAAAAATCACCCAAAATAAAGTCTAACTCACATTTCATTTCTGAAAGATGCATATTGAATAGCAATGATGATATTATTATTCCAAAGCTAACACACTGTCACACAACAAACCATGAATTGGAATTAAAAAAATCTGTAATGGCGCTCCGAGCATCGCGCCGAGTCAATACTGCACATGTTACGTGGAAAGAAGGAAAAAATTTGGGGTCACTTCGAAAAATCCGTTAAAAAAGACTAGTGGGTGCTTTCCCTTGCTGTAAGAACCAAAAACGGACCAGCGAGACTCAGGATTGGGAAGAACTAACTTAGTATATTGCATTGTGGGTAGGGAGAAAGTGAAAGTGAACGTACTAGACCTGGCGTTCAGTGGGCGCAATCGGCGCATACGGGCTGCATGAGTTGACAAAATTCGGTCAAATTTGGCGTCCTAGAGAGGGTTAATCAAAGAATGAAATAGTGAGGCCAAGAGAGGAGATAACTAAATTGAACAAAGGGGGACAACTCTTTCTAATTAACTCTATAATCAACTTTGGTGGAGGGGAGTTAATTAGAGTTTTCCCCCTTTGTTCAATTATGTATTTATGGGGCGCCGACGTGCTAAAAGACCAGTTAACTACTTAACTGGCATTACTATTCCAGTTAAGTACTTAACTTACCAGAAGCGGAAATCGCTTATACAAGTTAACTAGTTAACTGACATTTCGAAGTTTTTTTCCGTTTGAGAGGGGATTATTTTCTGAAGGTTTTGTAACACGCAATGTAATTGGTCGGCGTTTTTGTTTTTTGTTGTTTTTTACTTAACGATTAGACTACCTGCGTCAAGTGCTATTGACCCTGACCCTTTTCCGCAAATATGGCTGATGATCGTTTTGCACGTGCCAATTTGCCTGAAGTTGCATCTGTAATAGATGCAGCGAAACGTGTGCTACGTTGCGTTAATGTAGAGCCTACGCCGTCTCAAAAAGATATGCTTCTAAAGTTGCAGCAAGATTTGACTACCATACGTTCATTGGACAGCAATTCAACCTAACGGATACAA
This sequence comes from Phymorhynchus buccinoides, assembly GCA_017654935.2. NCBI lineage: Eukaryota > Metazoa > Mollusca > Gastropoda > Neogastropoda > Raphitomidae > Phymorhynchus > Phymorhynchus buccinoides. The sequence continues at coordinate 49,888,485 of CM065680.1, forward strand.
TCTATTCACTAACTCATAAGAAACGGACAATGATATATTTATACTATTTGATGCTATTTGGGGATTATTTCAGTTACTAAAACGTATTTGGAGCAATTTCTAGGGAAAGATTGCTGATCTGCAGTATCCAATGAGATTTCGTGTTACAAAAACAAGTTAACTAGTTCAACCATGATAAAATGCCACTTAAGCAGTTAACTGACCGGAAGCGGAAATTGAAAAGAAAGTCCACTTAAGTAGTTAACTGGTATTTTATCACGTTTTGGGAAGAAGAAAGTCCACTTAAGTAGTTAACTGGTATTTTATCACGTTTGAGCCCGATATGTATTGTTTATTTTGAGCTGTGTGTGTGTGTATGTAAACTGCAACAATGCTATTTTCTCCGATATATACAATCTCTTTGGTGCTCAGTGTGTTTGTGTATATATATATACATGTATATGTTTAAATATAAGTTTTCTAAGACTTTAATGGTTTAGACATATCATTAAGGAGCATAAAAATGTTGTTTTGAAATGAATTAGACATTATTTAAGATTTGAATACCCCCCCTACCCCCCCCCCCCCCCCCCCCCCCCCCCCCCCCCAGCTGAAGTTTAATAGCCTGCGGCCAGAGTTAGCTTTCGAATACACAAGCGATACGCACCTCAAAGTCTCATTCCAGCTACAATACACTTTTAAAAATAAATAGATGGACTATAGGAGATGGAATGTCTTTGTTTAGACAAGTGTCGTGGTTTTCAGTTGTTTTGTTGATGCTGTTTTTGTTATTTTCATATGTTTATTTGTATGTTCTGTAGAAGACTGCTGATTTTTTTTAGAATTTTAAACAAAATTGTAATTTTTTTACATTTTTTAATAAACAAAAACCAAAGTGTGTGTTTGGTCTGTGATTGGGCGAATGTGTTGTTTGTGAAATGTCAGAATTATTTTTTATGATGTAATGTTCATCCCTGCTGTCATTTTACTTGATGAATGAAAATCCGTTTATTCTTTCCGTCTGGAAGTCTTCAAGTTCTCACAGATTTCCTCATTTAATGATGGTGTATACATAGCAGGGGAAAAAATTCTACCACTAAAATCGCAATTTAACTTCTTATCTCTTGCAAAGCAACATGCAGATCTGATGAATCGCTACAATATGTAGGTGGAAGAAATCTGCTTACTGAAGGAAAGTAAGCATTTGGTTTCAGAAAAGTGATGATTTTAATCTTCAGTGTTGAGTTTGACTCTGACAAATTAACAGATTCAGTGAAAGACTTAACTCTCTCTCTCTCTCTCTCTCTCTCTCTCACACACACACACACGCACACGCACACACACACTCTGAGAGACAGATGGATTTGGAATATGAAATCAAATCAACAAATCAAATCAAGTCCAATTAAATTTATTATGTCAAAAGAACATTCTGACTGCATACACTTGCGTATATAAATAAATATGTTTATATGTATATCCATGTAGAACATTTAAAAGGCCTCTTTCAGTGTAAATGACTAGTTTGGTTTGCCATCAGCTATGTAAGTTTTCAGCAGATTGTAATTTGCATTCATCAACACAACATATTTAAAAAATGAATCTGAACACTTTCTAGTTTTAAAGGAAACACATAAATGTTGTGTTAAAAACAACAACAGATAAACGCAATCTGGGGTATATGAAATAAATTTAAAGTTATACTTTGGTCTCTACAGTGGAAGTAGGTTAACACACTGATTACCACCCTTCTTTGGTGCACTCTATTTCACAGCTCTTTGACTCTTGCAACTGGTCCAAAAAACAGTTTGGAAAACAAAAAAGTAAACTCGACTGAAGCCATACTTTTGCTGTATGTACATAATAATATTTGAAGATTATGCTGCTTGTACCTATATTGATCCAGTTATTCTTAAGAGTTTTTGAAATGAAGATAAACCAAAAAACAAAACAAAACCCACAAAAACCACCACCACCACAACAAAATATTATTGTTGAGGTGTAAATGCTGGCTTGTCTCTGCACTGTAATGTCTACAGGATCACCTCAACAAAGACCTACTACAATGAGGCGTTATACTACTACTTGCCGAGACGAAAGGGCGATCATTTTAGGGCCGAACTGCCGATGCCCCCTGGTGACAAGTCAGGAGCAGATAATCTTCTGTGGCTACATACCACTAGTTCCTGACAGGCAAGGGCGATAATCTTAAGTAGGTGGCATTCGCATTTGAGGTCGCGAGACAGGGGCAGATAATTTTCGGTATAAAGCCTCATTACAATCAATATTTGTGTGTGTTTTTTGAGCAAGCACTTGCATTAAATATTACATACATCTAAAAATGATGCAAGTGACAATAAAGATTGAGATTCACAACTGGGTAAAGAAAATCACATTGTTTCGGTTTAACTGATCTGGTTTAAACAACTTTTTTTATTCAATGTCAAGTAACAACAAATACAATAAATACCGTTTGAGCAGCAACAAGCTTAAAGCTTATAGTGTGCTCATTAAGATACCCATTACACATCTAACTTGACGGCTGCATAGAAGAAACAATTTATCTGTTTAACTTATCGGTGTCCCACGAACCTGTCAAAATCTTTCATGAATTGTGACTTGAAAAACCACCATGATAGGAATCACGACGTTCACTTTTCTACTTTAATCCATTAATACGTGAAGAATAAACATAAAAGTTCATTTGATCAGATTTGTTTGTCAACAGATGATATTAATAAGGAATGTGCTTTCATTGATGTCAGTCAGTACACTTTGTGTGTGCGTGTGTGTGTGTGCTTTTTGGGTATTATGTCATTACACCTGTCATGGGTTGAAAACATGATAAGCAGATATGAAAACACACTCACACACACAGAGCCGGATAGTGGTGGGTGGGGGGTACAGTGCTTCTGGACACCACCCACCTTTTAAAAAAACAAAAAAGGGAATAATGTAAAGGTCTGTGTACACGTTAACACTATTCGCAAGATTGTCATATTTCCCCATGGCAACACAACGAGCTGTAAGTCATACTAAAAGTGGGCTATCACTGTGTTGCCATGGGGAAATAGAAATATCACATGAATGATATTGACGTGTACACAGACCTTAATCCCATGCCATAGTTTTAGCTTAATCTCCCATGAGAGACATTTGTTGCATCTTTTACATTCAAATTATCGTCAAACCCCAGAAAAGAGCACTTGTAACACACACACACCCCTTTATGACTAACTGACCCGCACCTGTGCACACACACATAATTTTGACATGATATAGTTATGGAATGTCATTTTGTAATAAAATTTAATCTGAGTTCTAGCGATATATGAGGTATTTTATTGTTAAAACAAAAAGTTCAGTCTAAGCAAGGAGGAGGGTGTGGGGGGGGGGGGGGGGGGGGGAGGAGAGAGACCCTTAACTGTGATCGATCCAGTCGTGATTTTTGACAATCAAAAATGTATCTACCAAGTATATATAATACAACTTTGGAAAAAAAACCAATACTTTGGCCCACATGAATAGTTCTAAAAAAATGAATGAACATGATGACTTTTAGTTGATTGAAAGAATGTACTTAAACATCAAGATATGGCAAATTGTGTGCTATAATAAAACCTCTTTTGACACGACTATAACTCGTCATGCTTTGATCCGCTAAACTCTCCATTAGAGATGAACCCATCGTTATCTTTATCTGCATGCTTGAAGATCTCTGCAATGAGCATGTTTTGCTGCTCTTCAGGCAGTTTGGAATCGGGAGCTGTTTTCTGGGCTTGTTCTTTCATAAAATTGGAAATCTGAAAAATAAAATATTAAAAAAATAAAGCAAGACAACAAACCACCACGCATTTAAAAAGTGATACAGTTTGGAGTACTTTACAGTAAGAACAAGGAATTTGATTTTGTTTTTAAACTACAGTGGAACCTCCCTTATAAGACCTCCCATTATAAGACTCCCTCCCTCATAAGACCTACTTTTCTGAGACCCTGCCCTTCTTTGTAAGTATATGATTAATGAAATAGTGAGGCCAAGAGAGGAGATGACGAAATTGAACAAAGGGTAATTACTCTCTTTTTCTAATTAACTCCCCTCCTTAATGTTTCACGTCCTCCCGATCGTTAGATCATATGGGACATTACTATAATTGTAAGTATTAAAATTTACCTCCCTTATAAGACCTCCCTTATATGACCTCATTTTGGATGATTTTGTTACGGTATTTTAAAAGGGAGGTTTCACTGTATCTTAGCATTCATATCTTTCACTCTAGCTAAACAATTTGAGCACATTTGATTTCAGTTTTCTTATTTGAATAAGTTGTAAAATATGTGTGTATAATATCAGTAATGACCATGGTTCTAACAACATTTATTAAATCAAGCACATCATAACAGCAGCAAAATCCACATCAAACGAGCAGAACAAACTGAAAGCTTATATACAATACTGACCTTAAATAGTGTAACAGTAGTACAAAAGTTGATTATTAGCAATCACTGTTATTTTAAAACAAACGGGGGGAAAAAACAACTCCCAAACCCAACATCGTTACAAACATTTAACAAGGGCATCGCCGAGTGGCAGCAACACATTGTGACAATGCAAACCTGGCCAGAGTTATGTCCTGTCCCCCCCCCCAATAAACACACCACTTTCCACCCTTACAGAACGCATAAAATACATAGCCCAAAATTTGAAGCGATTCTGTTCAGTAGTTCACGAGATACAGCTGAACTTTTATACAAACTTCCTTGCACCGAGTGATGTCCTCTCCCCCCCCCACCCTCCAATAAACACACCACTTTCCACCCTTACAGAACGCATAAAATACATAGCCCAAAATTTGAAGCGATTCTGTTCAGTAGTTCACGATACAGCTGAACTTTTATACAAACTTCCTTGCACCATGGTACACCACCACACAAAATTTGAAGTGATTCTGTTCACTAGTTCACGAAATAAAGCTGGGGGGAAATTACATAGCCCAAAGAAGGAAATTTCGTTTTTCAAGGTCAAACTTCAAGGTCAAGGTCAGCACGGTGTGGATTAATGAAAGGAAGCTTCCTTTTCAAGCTGTCTACCCCTCTGCCATTTTAATGAAAATCCAAACAGTAGTTTTTAAGATAATCGATACACAGACAGACACAGACACACAAACCGATCGCAATACCTCGGCCTCTGGCCGGGTAATTATTAACATGGTAATGAGCCTACCGTAACATTTTCTTTCACCGTTTCATCAGTGAGGATGGTGCGATAATGGCAGCTGCTAAAGGGCCAGCCAAACGTCAGCTACAATCGCACAACTGTACGATACGATTTGATCATGTGACCTCGAATCACATTTGTTCTTGGAGACCATGTGATCGAATCGTATAGTACAGTTGTGCGATTTTAGTGGACGTATGGCTGGTCCTTTAGTCTTCTCTATATTGAATTTGTGTTTGTCTTCAGTCCATACTACTATTGATATTTCGTTTTAATCATTTTCAATCACACAGTCAATAAGTGCTCAAATTCCTTCCCCCCCCCCCCCCCCCGCCTTTCTCTTTCTTATCACAGTCAATAAGTGCTAAAAATTTCCTCCCCCCCCCCCTTCTCTTTCTTATTTTTCTTTCTTCCTTGCTCCCATGGTCCTTTTGTCCACCCTTCCATGCCCAGGCACCATTCTCCCTCTTTTCTCTCCTTTTCGACCGTAAGGCCGTGTACACACATAAGCGGATGTTCCATGCAGAAACTTGTGCGCAATCCATAAATAAGTGAAACAAAGTAGAAGGGAAAAGATTTGCGCACACGTCCGAATTTCCCCTATATATGCGTAAACTTTCATCCTTCTTTCTTCCACTTATTTAGGGTTTTCCCATACGGAACTTACGCGTCTAGTGTGAACCCGGCCTTATTGTCTCAAAACAAACTCAAGGAATGTAGCCGAAGTTTACTGTTAAAAATACCTGACCTTGACACTGGTTGTGAGTGTGACCCAGTTTCTACACATTTCCCTGTCAGCTGTTGTTGGACACAAGAAAGAATTCAGTCGGCAATCGTAACTCGCATTACTTCGACGAGCACCTTTTCCTCATCAGCTGCCTATTGCTATTGCTTTCATTCTTCCCTATGCCCCCCCCCGCCCCCCCCCCCCCCCCCCCCCCCCCACCACCCCCCCTCCCGCCCACTCCCCCCCCCCCCCCCCCCCCCCCCCCCCCCCCCCCCCCCCCCCCCCCCCCCCCCCCCCCCAATCCTCTCCCCGACCCAATAATCGCTTTCATTTCATTGAGAAAATGTGACTGCTCTTATATATTTACGTATTACATATGGCTGTTTTTGTCTTTATTATTATTGTTATTTATTTAATAGTCCACAATCATGTAGATTCACACTAAGTCTGCTGACGATCATTATGGTGAAAATGTTTCTTGTTATTTTATTATTATTGTTATTTATTTAATAGTCCACAATCATGTACATTCACACTAAGTCTGCTGACGATCATTATGGTGAAAATGTTTCTTGTTATTTTATTATTATTGTTATTTATTTAATAGTCCACAATCATGTAGATTGACACTAAGTCTGCTGACGATCAATATGGTGAAAATGTTTCTTGTTATTTTATTATTATTATTATTATTATTTAATAGTCCACAATCATGTAGATTGACACTAAGTCTGCTGACGATCATTATGGTGAAAATCTTTCTTGTTATTTTATTATTATTGTTATTATTATTTAACAGTCCACAATCATGCAGATTGACACTAAGTCTGCTGACGATCATTATGGTGAAAATGTTTCTTGTTATTTTATTTTTTGGCTGTGTCCGGATGAATTAAGGGATGGAGAGAGAGAGAGAGAGAGAGAGAGAGAGAGAGAGAGAGAGAGAGAGAGAGAGAGTGTGTGTGTGTGTGTGTGTGTGTGAGTCTGTGTCTATGTGTGTGTCGATGTTTGTGTCCATCCATGTACATATATACAGTACATGTATGCACAGGTATTTCATGTATTGGACATGCGAATCCTGCTATTTGTCGTGTTTGTATTGTAACTGTATTATGAAAATAAAACAAGTTTAAAAAAAGAGTGTGGGTTTGTCCTTAGCCCACAGTCATTTCAACTTTCTAGTAAATTTGTGTAGTAATATTTTTCTGGCTTTGGGGGGGGGGGGAGGGGGGAGGGGGGTACTGACAATCAGTGACAGGATGACAGGACGAAGATTTCTTTGATAGAAATGACTAACCTCCTCCTGTGAAAGAAGCTGGTCATCATTGGCGTCAATCTCTTTGAACACGTTCTGAGGTGGTATGCCATCCTGGATGTTCATGAGCTCCACTTCAAAAGTCAGGCTGGACTTTGGAGGAATCAGTTCTCCTGCACACCCAAAATTATCACATTCATCATCACCGTTATCATATTATGATTGGAAACTTTATATTACAATTTGAAAAAAACAAGGTTACTACTGACCACCGACTAACTCATTCAAGTCGTTCCAGCCATATATATCATGTGCAGAATTAATAGTAGATAGCTGCCAATTTGATGCATTTGTTTCAAGGGATCTGTGCACACCATACCTTGGTCACTTCTAAACTCGCTTCGTTCCCTTAGACCACAATTTTGCCTCTGACTTTGTTTTTGTAGTGTTTGTTGTGGGAAAACCAATTGGTGTGGAGAGTTTTTCTATATAATAATATCAAGTCTGATCTACCACTTCCCTATGTCTAAACCTGAAGTAAAAACCTGTAATCTTCTTTCATTTCTCCTTTTGTTTATGTATGTTTTGCTTGTGTGCATGGCTGGAGTGATTTTTTTTTTTTAATAATTCAAAATCGTTGCGATGCGAACAAGTTAAGATTTCCACTGCAATAGATACTCGATGGGAAACATCAGCTTCAGTTTAATACATTACCAATGCCATACAAAATGGCAAGAATTTAAAAAGTTTCTGTACAAAGGGTACAAGACGCACATGTCCAGCAGGACAGACAAAACAACAAACAAACAAAAGAACAATCCCCCATCTTCCCCATAAGCCCATTTGTCAGCAGTCTTGTCAGCCAGGCAAACATATGATATGTCACCTCTTCATTATGACAGAGCAGTTGGCCGTCTTTTATCTATGTTACGTCACATGAAGGTTTGATGGGGGCAAGTGAGAGGGAACCTCACCCATGTAATTTGACCCCCTGGTAAAAGAAAGTTTATATCTGTCTAATATCTCCACAAGAACAAAACAAATCTTAAAAAATAAACAACAAACAAGCTTGACTGTTCAAAGTATCACACCACAGAGTAGCAAGGGCTAAGAGAACACTTCACACAAGCGTGTCCTTCTCTACCTGTGTTAAGCCATGTCCTCATTTTTGTTTATGGCTCAAGCCACAAACCTATAACTCACTTTGTCGGTCGGTCGGTCGGTCGGTCTGTCTGTCGGTCGGTCCAAAATTGTCGCACTTCAAATCGAGGCCGCTCTTTAAAATGATGTATTTTAAAAGCGTACAAAATAATAAACATACGTAATACAGACACTACAACAGACACGACGAGTATGCGGTGCTTCTTTTGATGAGTATAAGTAGGATACATAGTTTTAAATGTTTTCCGAAAGATATAAAAAGTTACGAAATGGTGCAGAGATAACATTCTGGGACGGTATTCATGTCGAGATAGCATGAGACTTAGCATGATGCTAACTTAGAAGCTCTTCCAATGTCCTATAGGATTTAATAGGACTTTTGGAAGAGCTTCTAAGTTAGCATCATGCTAAGTCTCATGCTATCTCGACATGAATACCCTATAGGACATTGGAAGAGCTTCTAAGTTAGCATCCTAAGTCTCATGCTATCTACATGAATACCGTCCCTGGTTTACAGATTAAAATTATTGAAAAGCCAGGGGAGGTGACTCATGGTTGGAGTGGTAAAAATAGACCGCGTGCCACAAACTATTGCGATTTCGCGCTTGTTTTCTTTTTACCCCCTTGACTGCCACCAACCTATTAAATACTGACCTGATGACATCACTAATGATCTGGGATGGTATTCATAAAGGTTTGTGTTCTAACTGATTGTTAAGTTAACAAAGGCTAGTTAATTAACAATCAGTAAGTTAATTAACAATCAGTTAAGTGTAACCACTGATTAACTTTTCGTCGCATTCATGAACGACTAACCAAGCCTCATCACAAAACTAATGGTTATTTTTTAGAAACACTGGATATTCCTGATGAAGAGAAATAACTCCGACATGCTGGCTTTTGCTCTAACACAGTCAAGAGAGTTATATCCCCAGACCATTTTGCCAGATTGGCTCTATCAGTTGTCTTTTTTTATGGCATGATTTGCCCAATGATGTTTTTCTTCAATTTTCTCTGGCAGTCAAGGGGTTAAAGCAAGATGCACTTGCATAAAGTGTTATACAGAAAAGAACGTTGCTCTGACAGATCGACAGTTGAAGGCTCACCTGCTCCCACATCCCCGTAGCCCAGGTGTGGTGGAACGACCAGTCTGCGCTTCTCTCCCACGCACATGTCCAGCAGGCCTTTCTCCCATCCCTGGATCACCTGACCCACACCCAGCTGGAACTGGAACGGCTGGTTCCTGTCATGGCTGCAACATAATCACATATGTGATGGTACATGGGGAAAAACCAGACATAATGGAATTGTGGCATAAATTGAGATTTTAATTTTTTTGATGGTGGAGCAAAGATTCCTTGTTATAATACACAGAAAACCAAATTGAGTTATCTTGTCTAGTTTTTATTTTATAATTATTTGAAGTTTGGCATTCGAAATAGATCATTTGCAGAAATCGGGCAAGGAAGTACAATTTTGCCTCTTTGACTTGACTTGATTTAGAAAACAAATAAACAGAGAAACCATTCAAAATTGCCTTTCAATTTCATGTTGTGGATACTGGTAGAATACATAAAATAGACATAAATATGCCCTAAATAGAAAATGGATATTTTGAGGCTTATTGACTATTTTTGGCTTTTGCGCAGAACATTCTGAGCGACTTATGTAGGTTTTCCCCATGCACTATCACATAGGTTCACACAGACTGTTCAGTGGGTTTTTTTCCTTCTTTGTTGCCAGTACAAGCCAGAATGTTGGTTACGTCCCTTTGCAATGGGCTGGTTAGCTGCAGTGATAAGGCCTACCCACACACTCACTCACTCAGTGTATAGTATGCTAGCTAGCCACAGCACATGTTGTCAGACCAGCCTGTTTGGAAGGGACACAACTCTGTGAAAATCATCAGCTTTTTCTTGCACTGGAGACTCTCTGTTACATTCTCTCTGATGTAATGCACGCTTGCAGTGTTCAGATTGAAAACCTTTTCTCCTTCGATTGAACAGACAAAAGCAATTTGATGATATATACATGTACACAATTCACAATTTGACACAAGAGATAGACAGACAGGCAGACTGAGAGACTGAAATCACTCGCCTACATTTGCATTGCTATTTACAGTGGAACCTCCTTTATAAGACCCCCCCCCCCCCCTCATTATAAGACTCCCTCCCACTACTTCTCTGAGACATTGCCCTTCTTTGTAAGTATTGAAATTACCTCCTTTATACAACTCCCTTCCATTTAAGACCTCATTTTGGATAATTTTTGAAGGTCTTATAAGGGAGGTTCCACTGTACTTGAACAGACATTATGGGCCCAAGTTACACGCAGAGGACAATTCTTAGAAAAACTCGATTATGATAGATTTAGTATCTTGAAGTCGAACAATATTCATTGACATCAAAAGTCACTGAGATTCAATGGGTATGTTGTACATCTTGAAATATAGAACATTCGGGGCTTTTCTATTTTCTAAAACTGACCCAAAAAATTAATGTCCATCATTTATTCATTATCAGGATTTGGGTGATGATTCCACCAATTTGTATTATAGTCAGTTCAGTAATTTAGACTATGGTGACTGGAACACATTTTTTCATCCCTACCTGCTCTACCCCCCACCCCCATCAAAAACATGAATTCATTAGTACATTTATATGACTTCCTTTTTTTAATGGAGAGACATCAATTGTTTCATCCTTGGGGTGTACGGAACAATGTGCAAAATGTTCATTATGATCGGTTGGTATATTTCACAATATTTCTTTCAATTGAAAAAATATCACAGACTCTCTGGGAGTACATTCAAATGGCTGGCTTATTGTGCTGTAACTGACACAATGAGCATCATTATCAGGACAAGGAAGACCAGTCAACATTCTGTCAGCTTTCATTAGGATTGGTTCAGCAGTTCTAGGTCTGTGAAGTGGAACAGATTTCCTGTTACTGTTCACATACACAAACAAACATACAGAGAGAGAGAGAGAGAGAGAGAGAGAGAGAGAGAGAGAGAGAGAGAGAGAGAGAGAGAGAGAGAGAGAGAGAGAGAGAGAGAGAGAGAGAGAGAGTTTGTTTTACAACTGAGAAAACAAAAACTAGATGCATAGAAAAACACTTTCAATTTTATCCATATTATGGTGTCAACAAAAATGTTCTGACATTAACATACTTCCATACACAACGACTGTCGTTTCAATCTCAGCTTTTGATCCATATGGTAGGCCTAGCAACTAGAGTGATCAATTCTGCGAAGCCACGCCCCTTCAAGCCTTACCAGTTAGCCTACCTACAAAACTTTTTCAAAGTAGTTTTCAACTTCTTTTTATAACTTTGGTCACTTATATCAAATACTGAGGCACATACTGGACAACCTACCTGGAGTCAAACTTGACGCCCGTGTCTGTGAGCACGCCCGTGTAATGCATGGAAACCATGTCGTGCGTTTTGGTCACCCTCTCGCAAGCCTCGGGCTTGAAAAGAACCTCGGTCACCATATTCTCGTCAAGGCCTGCAGTGTCTTCAGTCGGTGTGGCTTCCTCGCTAGTACAGGAATAGTTGCCTAACAACAACAGAGCAGCGGTAATTATTGCTGAAGCAATATGTCGCAGATCAACCATGATGAAATCTGACCGGTTATGATTATGGAACTAGCGGGACTAGACTAGCCCACAAACTTTCAGCAGCTGAATAGGAAAACGTGGCGGTTTTTTAGGCCTACTTGACTAGTGATGACATTGTTTCTCATTGGTGGTTCATCAAGTCTAAAAATAGAAAAAGACATAAGACATACGTCTTGCCCCACCCCCACCCCCTCCCCCCTCCCCACCGCCCTAACAAAAGATTGATGATTCTTCTTTCCTCACCCCATCCATCTACCTCCACCTCAGAGAGAGAGAGAGAGAGAGAGAGAGAGAGAGAGAGAGAGAGAGAGAGAGAGGACTTATGATGGGGGAGACGGGGGAGAGAGAGAGAGAGTTATCTTATATGGGGAAGACGGCGGTAAAAAGCGCATGGGCGGGTAAGAAGCCCACCCCAGTTATCTCATGAAATGAAGCAAATTTCAGTCTCATTTTGCCCATGAGACGAGAGTTAATGTCTTAGCATTCGTCTCATGGGCAAATTTGACTGAAATTTTCTTTATTTCATGAGATAATTGGGGTGGGCTTCTTACCCGCCCATGCGCTTTTTTACCCCGTCTTCCCCTATACATG
>CM065680.1:49906038-49908538 GCA_017654935.2 Phymorhynchus buccinoides
TGCTTGAGTAATGACCAAACAAGGGTATATCTCTCGCCAATAACCCTATTTGACGCCACTGAATGGCTGCCATTTGCAAGAGTGAATGAATGCCCTTTTGGATACTGACCAACAAGGACTTAACTCTTGCCGTCTAGGGCGTTAATAACCCTAGTTGCAATGGCCAATAGCGAGATACCAAATCATTTACTAAATTCACATATCGCTAATAATAAAATATACCAAACTAAGTGTACCGCAAACAGAACTAAATCCATCTGTCTGGATTAATAAAGCAGTAAAGAGAATCCTGCCTGCCAGTCCAGTTTTCGTTTGTTTGTCAGTGAATTCTACAAAAAAAGAACTGTTTATCGTTGAGCCCAAGACCCATACATAATCTTCACCAGCATCACAACAGGAATGCAGCGGGGCAGATTTTGACTGCTACTGTGGAGGGCTGAGGTGGAATATGTTTACAGCGATCTATTCTTAGACTTTTTGGATGTCATCATGTTGAAAATATTTTTTTTTTAAAGAAAAAAGATAAGGGTAACTTTAAACGAGACCCACCAGAGAGATGATAAAAAGGGAACCTCTTTTTTGCTTAAAAATTGAATACTGAGAAACTGGGAAGTTGCTTTAAATACTCTTTGTCATTAAAAAGATCACGCACGCACGCACGCACGCACGCACGCACGCACGCATGCACGCACGCACGCACGCACACACACGCACGCACGCACGCACGCACACGCACGCGCACGCACACACACACACACACACACACACACACACACACACACACACACACACACACATTATACCTAGGAGAAGCCTGGTACAAAATAATTATTGCTAGTGACTTATAAAGTACTATATGAAATGTGCCTAATTTACATCATTTCATCATTAGTAAATAACTGCATTTATCCTTTCTTTGAATACGGTAAACTAAACGTTACCTCAACAGATGAACTGTTCACATTGCAGTTGTGAACGACACGCAATGGAGGCCTCAGACCGTCCTGAACGGCAAACGTGGGCTGAAATACACCAACCCTACATGAAGGCTGTCAGAGTTATCCAAGAAATTCTCAATCCAGTCGTACTTGGTTTTGGACTTTGGGGCAATTTTATTATAGTTATCATCATGTGTCGCCTTCCCCCATCCTCATCCAGTGTCTTCTTCAGTGTTCTGGCCTGGTCAGACCAGGTCATGCTGATAATAGGTATCTTGGAACGCATGCTGAATGAGAAATTCTGTGTCAGATACTTCAGTACCACCGGGCCCTGGCAGTGCAAACTGAACAGGCTGATTTGGTTCACGTCGTGGTCTCTATCGCCATGGACCTTAGTAGCACTCACCATGCTCAGAGCTGCCTCCGTGCTGTGGCCGCTTCGTGTCGGTGCTGTGTGGACCAAGAGAAAGTCACGGATTTCTGCCGCTATCTTGATCTTTGTTCATATTCTGTTTAGTAGTCACTATGCTTGGGGATTTGAACTTAGAAATGGTTATTGCTATACTTTCAAATCGAACAGATCTTACCATTGGTTTAATGTCACCATCTTGCCGTGGGTACGCATCGTTGTCAACAGTTTTCTGCCTTTCTTGTTACTGGCAATCAGCAACGGCGTTCTGTTGTGGACGCTGGTCAGATCCGTCAGAGCAAACCGACGCCTTTATGTACAAACAAACACCCAGGTTTCGAGACAAGGTAACATTTCTTCGTTGACGATCACCTTGGTTGTTGCAAGCCTTTGTTTCATCCTGTTCCTGGCTCCGCTTTGTGTTTACTACTTATTAGAAAAACACGTTGACTGGAGCGACCCCGTTGAGAATGGACAGTACCAGGTGCTTAGTCACACTGGCTATGTCCTCATGTACCTCAACAGTGCGGTCAACTTCTACCTGTACTGTCTGACCGGCACCAAGTTCAGGGCAGAGTTTCTGAGCATAGCCGTGGAGTGTTACAGAATCTGCCACAAAAACAAGAAAGGGAGTGTAGTAGAGAAACGCTCTGCCAGAACATGACAGTGACAAATTGTGTTGGTTCTGCTCTTAACTGAGGGGGTTCGATCGACACGATGAAGACAAAAGGTTTCTGCATTTCGCAGTGCCCGTTTAGCGTTTTATTTTCTACTCTACTCAGTTTGATCTATTCAATACTGTTGTTCTATTAAATAGAAAAGTGCAGTAAATATTAAAAAACCGATAGTCATGAAAATAATTGTTTTTACTTTGGATTCTTTACTTTCCCTATTTAATATTGATGATGACATTATTAAATACGGTTTTTGTGTATTTAATAGCTATTTGTCCTATTGAATAAGCTACACTAAAGTAGATAATTTTTACACATCTGGCCTTTCATACCCCCGCCCCCCCCCCCCTTAACTTCATTATTGTTTTAATCCGTTGCATTGATATATTTGAATAAATTTGTTTAAACCAAGTGCACGTGAAAGAATAAGAAATAATCTGGTTAAGGTTTGCTTGAAGATTGTGTGGACATCGCAAGGC
>CM065680.1:49926038-49931038 GCA_017654935.2 Phymorhynchus buccinoides
TGTGTGTGTGTGTGTGTGTGTGTGTGTGAAGCCTGTGGCTCTTTCTTAATTAATAGATGTGCGCTCAGAAGCGGAACAGATCAACCGAATGAGGGGTCGCTGACATTCAGTCTGTGTGCTTGATGAGACGCCCAGTTGTCCACCCGACCCTTTCTTTCATCCCCCCCCCCCCGCCCGCCCCTCCCTTCTTCCAAGACAGCTCTGTTTGTATGCTTACTAACACAGCTATCGGTATCCTCACCGATACAATTATGACACTACACATAAACTTGAACAGTATACCAATAGGCCTATATGCACATGCGCACGCACGCATGTGCATACATACACACACACACACACACACACACACACACACACACACTCACACTCACACACACACACACACACACACACACACACACACACACTCACACACCGCACGCACACACACGCACACACACACACACACACACACACCACACACACACACACACACATGCACGCGCTCACACACACATTCATGTTACGTTATGTGCGTGCGCACATTGATGTTACGTAGGCCTATTAATGACACACACACACACACGCGCGCACGCACGCACGCACGCACGCACGCACGCACACACACACACGCGCGCACGCACACGCACATACACACACACACACACACATATATATATATATATAGTATATATATATATACACACAATTGTATTATGCTAAAACTGAATGCGAAGCACTTTATTTGTTTCTGCAGCGGGATTCTCAGAAAATGACACTCTGTCGCCAAGCGAGATCTTCTTCACGTAAGTTCAAGTTTGTCTTATCACTTCACACATAAGTTTATTTCCTTACCCGACAGTTTTAATGTTCTTTTTCCCTTTTTTTGACAAAATATTCAACAGACTCTTTAAAATGATTTTTTTTTAACACGTAATACAGACACTAATGCGGTGCTTCTTTTGATGAGTATAAGTAGGATCAGTTTTAATTGTTTTCCAAAAGATATAAAAAGTTACGTGCAGAGATAACATTCTGGTTTACAGATTAAAAGTATTGAAAAGCCAGGGGAGGTGAATCGTTAAAAAATAGACCTGCGTGCCACAAATTTATTTCGCACTTGCTTAATATTCAACAGACTTTGTTTTTTAACAGACGCATAGCTCAGTACAATCGTTCAATTTATTTCTCAAACCCAAGATTTCACTCATTCAAAGTTTAAAAAAGGGACAAAAAGCTAAAATGAATTCTCCTTCAACCGCACCCCCCACTGTCCCTACATCACAAACCACAAAATCACTTTATTTTCATTAGCGAGGTGAACGTTGGAAGATTGTTTGGTTAGGCCTACTTTACTATGCGTATTGCCCAGGGTACATCCCCGCTCTATGGCCAAGAGGACTTAAAGGATGTCCACCTGCTGGCGTTGGGAAATAATAATAATGAGGAAAATGTATATAGCGCCCATCCTACACTGTAGGCTACAGGGCGCTTTACATATAATAGAAATGGAATGAAAACATGAAACAAAAATCCAATGCCATGAGCAGAAAATACACATAGCAATCAGCAAACAACTACTACTAATAACTACTACTACTACTACTACTACTACTACTACTACTACTACTACTACTACTACAACTACCACCACAAACTACTACTACTACTACTACTACTACTACTACTACTACTACTACTACTACTACTACTACTACTACTACTACTACTACTACTACTACTACTACTACTACTGTTACTACTACTACTACTACTACTACTACTACTACTACTACTACTACTACTACTACTACTACTACTACTACTACTACTACTACTACTACTACTACTACTACTACTACTACTACTACCACTACACCACCACTACTACTACTACTACTACTACTACTACTACTACTACTACTACTACTACTACTACTACTACTACTACTACTACTACTACTACTACTACTACTACTACTACTACTACTACTACTACTGCCGCTACTACTACTACTACTACTACTACTACTACTACTACTACTACTACTACTACTACAACTACTACTACTACTACTACTACCACTACTACTACTTACTATGACTACTACTTACAATAGGCCTAATACAAGTATGCATTGCCACACAATTCGCAAGCATGAAATAAAGGTATCTATTCACGACAACATACACACACAAGCAAAACACACACACGCACACACGCGCACGCACACGCACACACACACACACACACACACACAACACACACACACACACACACACACACACACACACACACACATGAACACACACGCACGTACCATGCATACATACAGTCCATATACACAAACGCATCACACACACAACACACATACACGCATGCACACATACACTACACACACACACACACACACACACACACGTGAGCGCACGCACGCACATACACAGATTACATATATAACACACACACACACACACACACACACACACACACACACACACACACACACACACACACACACACACGTGAGCGCACGCACGCACATACACAGAGACATATATAACCACACACACACACACACACACACACCACACACACACACACACACACACACACACACACACACACACACACACATGTCTCTTGGTGGCAATACAAAGAGCCAGTGTCAATGCCTCCCAGTTTAAAGGGCCAGGCCCTCTCTTGGTGGCAATACAAAGAGCCAGTGTCAATGCCTCCCAGTTTAAAGGGCCAGGCCCTCTCTTGGTGGCAATACAAAGAGCCAGTGTCAATGCCTCCCAGTTTAAAGGGCCAGGCCCTCTCTTGGTGGCAATACAAAGAGCCAGTGTCAATGCCTCCCAGTTTAAAGGGCCAGGCCCTCTCTTGGTGGCAATACAAAGAGCCAGTGTCAATGCCTCCCAGTTTAAAGGGCCAGGCCCTCTCTTGGTGGCAATACAAAGAGCCAGTGTCAATGCCTCCCAGTTTAAAGGGCCAGGCCCTCTCTTGGTGGCAATACAAAGAGCCAGTGTCAATGCCTCCCAGTTTAAAGGGCCAGGCCCTCTCTTGGTGGCAATACAAAGAGCCAGTGTCAATGCCTCCCAGTTTAAAGGGCCAGGCCCTCTCTTGGTGGCAATACAAAGAGCCAGTGTCAATGCCTCCCAGTTTAAAGGGCCAGGCCCTCTCTTGGTGGCAATACAAAGAGCCAGTGTCAATGCCTCCCAGTTTAAAGGGCCAGGCCCTCTCTTGGTGGCAATACAAAGAGCCAGTGTCAATGCCTCCCAGTTTAAAGGGCCAGGCCCTCTCTTGGTGGCAATACAAAGAGCCAGTGTCAATGCCTCCCAGTTTAAAGGGCCAGGCCCTCTCTTGGTGGCAATACAAAGAGCCAGTGTCAATGCCTCCCAGTTTAAAGGGCCAGGCCCTCTCTTGGTGGCAATACAAAGAGCCAGTGTCAATGCCTCCCAGTTTAAAGGGCCAGGCCCGCTGCGTACGATTCGACCCCAGTGCGACCGGAGTGCGACATTTGCGAGGCATGCTTCTCGTGAAATTCTACTGTCTAAATGAACCTGATGAAGAAACCCTACTAGTTAGGTTCACTATTATTTGTAGTGATAACGTCTGGTACCAAAAAGTACAGACGCTTCATCGGACATTTTATTCTAGTCGTGTATTTGGGGGTCTCTTTGAGGGCAATATTAACCCTTTCACCGCCAATGTCGCATTTATGCACCACAAAGGTTTAACACCATATCACTAAAAGGCATCAAATCAGGGCCTGATCCAAAGACCCTATTTTGTTAATGTTGGGAGATATAAGACCTAATGTTATACATGTCACAGAGGAATTCCCAATATTGCAAATTTTTTTTTTTTCTCTACCCAGTTAAGTTTAATGGTATTTTTTGCTGGAAACAGGCTGGCGGCGAAAGGGTTAACATTTCTTCCCCTCAACCCAAAACGGTACAAGTGCAGTTGTAGTGCACGCGCACTATAACTTCACTTGCGACAAGTGCAGTTGTAGTGCACGCGCACTATAACTTCACTTGCGCTCCAAGTGTCAAGTGTACTATCCGGGACAGAAAATATTGGTTATTTTATTTTGACGGAAAAAGTGATATTTTCATTCTTCAAATCCCCTATAGAGACAGCGCTTTTTCCGTCTAAGATGGTTCAGATAGTGTTGTGAGGGGAAGGAATGTTAATATTGCCCTATTTGAGCATAGTGAGCGAAAAATAGTAGAATCATATTTAGACGGGAGCATCTCACGCGAAATCATCACTCACTCACATAATGTTATAATTAAGAATCTATGTATATATTGTATTATATTGTACATACTATGTTACTCTCCCACTCACCACCCTCTTCCCTGTTGTTGTAACTTGTTTGTTTCTTTGTCCCCCCCGCCCCCCCTCCCTCTTTTCCCCTTTCGTTATTGTGTACTACTTTGGAATCTCTGAAGTTCCTTCGTTATTTTGTTATTTTTTTTACGGATGTCTTGATGAAAAAATATATTATTTGCTTATTCAATGTTCCACCTGGAAATAAAATATTGACTTGACTTGACTTGACTTGACATCGTCACAATCGGATCGCATTGGGATCTAATCGTATGCGGTGTGGCTGGCCCTTAAGAGGCCATAGTCATTTGTAAGAGAGCAATGGGGGCACCATGTTTTCAATTACTGTAGAACATCAATTATTGAACCTACCTATTGAACAGCATTTTGTGTTGTTCTTTGCTCACGGTCATTTCAATCAAGAAAAAGAAACAAAAAAATAAAAATACCTTCGGTAACTTTTGACAACTACCCACCACACCAACACGTTCCAAACCACCATCCTCTCAACCGAGTCACGATTCACTAGAAGAAGAAAGTCAAAGGAGCCGTAGAGATCAGGGAAAGGAGGCCAAGTCTCAATAGCAGAGGCCTAGGGTATGACTTGCTCCGCTATCTACAGTCCTCTCCTGAACAGTACTCACCTCACAAATGACAACTCAGTGGACAACACCAACAG
>CM065680.1:49936038-49939576 GCA_017654935.2 Phymorhynchus buccinoides
AAAAGTGATATTAGACAAGACAAGTGAGAGAGTTGTGTGTGTGTGTGTGTGTGTGTGTGTGCGCGCGCGTGCGTGTGTGTATGTGTGTGTGTGTGCGTCTGAATGAATGACTTTCCATCTGTACCCCTGATAGTCTAGCGTTGTGCGCTAGAACACACACACACACACACACACACACACACACACCTACGTGTATATACTATAGTGTAGATCTGCATGCCTTTATGCCCGTTACTTTACACACATCTCCCACACGAGAAATAGAAGGTGTAAATGGTACTGTACTACGTCCTAGTACCAGTCGGTCTATAAGTAACACATACGGTAATGACATTTGGTAAATACAAAAGCGATTTGGGAAACGGTGGGAACAAGGCCCCGTTTACTGGCGCTGCAGTGATGCGCTCTCCCTAGACGGTAACGCAGTGCAACAGCCAATTTAAGCGACTTCCTGAGTTATGCGCCTAAGTAATATTCGCTTCCGGTTTAGATATCGTGTATCGGTATTTACCTGCCAAATGCCTCGGTTAAATACCGGACTCATCGGATGGCTATTTGCCGAACCGCGCACAAGTTTCTGCCATCGCCCCGTTAAAGAGCAAATTAGAACGGTGCGGAGTGCCTTGTGTTTCAGCCAGACAGACACACACACACATACGGACAGTTTGGCTTTTTACTATATGATGATTATACTGATCACTGCGTGGCTACATGCAGGGACTCTCTGCTGGTGCCCATCATCAACTGTGCCACCAGTGTGTACGCCGGCTTCGTCGTCTTCTCCGTTTTAGGCTACATGGCCAAAGTCAGAGGAACGTCTGTGGCGGACGTCACGCAGGGAGGTGGGTATAGATGGTTGTAGTAGCATCATCGTCGTCGTCGTCGTCGTCGCCGTCATCATGATCATCATTATCATCCTCCTCATCATTGTCAGTCGTCGTCGTCCTTTTCTCCGTGCTGGGCTACATGGCCAAAGTCAGGGGAACCACCCGTGTGCTCATGCACTTAGCACACATTAAACCCAGTGGCAACGAAAAATATGTCATTTGGTCAACATTTTTACCCCCCCCCCCCCCTTCCTTCCTTCATCATCAATCACACACCAGTCACACAAAAATCGCATACAAAAAAATTAAAAAATGGGTGGCGCGCCTCTGGCTGCGACGCGTTCTCCAGGTGGGAGAGCAACCCGAATTTCACCAGAGACGCCTCTGACTATAATGTACCTAACCTAACCTAATCATCATCGTCATCATCATTGTCAGTCGTCGTCGACATCGTCATCTGATGATCATCATCATCATCATTGTCAGTCGTCGTCGACATCGTCATCATCATCATCATCATCATCATCATTGTCGTCGTCCGTGTTGTCGTGTCCGTGCGTGACTGGGCTACGTGGCCAAAATCAGGGGAACTAGTGCGACTGACGGCACTCAAAGATGTGAACTACTCAAAATCATCATCAGCGGGTGTGTGTGTGTGTGTGTGTTGTGTGCGTGTGTGTGTGCGTGTGCGTGCGTGTGCGTGTGTGCGTGTGTGCGTGTTTGTGTGTGTGCGTGTGTGCGTGTGTGTGTGTGTGTGTGTGTGTGGTGTGTGTGTGGTGTGTGTGTGGTGTGTGTGTGTTTTCGTGTGTGTTGCGTGCGTGCGCGTGTGCGAGGCAATTTTTGACATTCTCATGCTTTCTACTGCTTTTGGGGGGATTCTTCATTTATTTGGTTATTATTGTAAGCGCTTAGGGCTTGATTAAGAATAAGCGCATATAAATGATCATTATTTTATTTTCATTTTTTCAATTCAAAGAAAGATTTATTTTGTCTGAACAAGAAAGCAAAAACAACACACAGAAAAAGAAAAACATCATTTTAAAAGTTTTGAAATAATGCGAAACACTCAAAGGGGAACCCTGACGCATGCGCCCTTGCAAGAAAACACGCCAGGAGACCACCGAACCCCCCCCCCCCCCTCCCCCCCCCCCCCCCACCCCCCCCCCACCACCCCCAACAGAGATCGCAACACTCAATTGCTACGAAGTATTCCCAGAAAACCAAACCGCCAAGTCGGCGTTCCTCCCTGGCGAGGTGCCGGAAATCAAATTCTTTCACCCAAAGTAGGCGTTCCTCTAAGGGCCGGCCTGAGTTTAGACCGAATCGTTAGCACGAAATTTAGCAACACTAAACTTTAAAAAAAAAGGTTTAAATTGAGATTATGATAATTATTATTATTATTATATTATTAGTATTGTTATTATTATGATATTATTAGTATCAGGAGTGTTGATTAAGATATTCATGTCTGTATCAGCTGGTAGTGATGAGGTATTATGATTATGATGAGTATTATTTTTAGGTTAGTCGTAGTAGTTAGTAGTAGTAGTTCTCCTATTTTCTTTCCACCCTCTAATCGTTGTTCGTGTGGTCCGATTCTGTTGCGTGGTGGTTGTCCTTGGCCCCCAGTAAACGATATAGATCGGGACAAAGGAGGGGTAATGTTTTTTCTCACACGGTTGCGCTGTCCTGTCCTGTACTGGTCGTGTCGTGGTCGGTCCTGTCGTGTAAGGTTCGTTCCTGTCCTATCCTGTCCTTTGTCCTGTCTTGTCCTGTCCTGTCGTGTAATATTGGTCTCGCCTGTAATGTCGTGTACTGTTGTGTCGTGTCCTGTCCTACCTGTCCTGTGTCTGTCTTGTCCGTCTGTCTGTCAGGTGTCCTGTACTGTCCTGGTCGTGTCCTCTCCTGTCGTGCCCGGTCCTGTCGTGTAATGTTATGTCGCGTGTCCGTACTAATTCCTGTCCTGTCCTGTCCTGTCCTCTCCTGTCTGTCTGTCCTGTCGTGTAATGTTGTGTCCTGTCCTGTCCTCCCTGTCCTCCGTGTAATGTTGTGTCGTGTCGTGTACTGTCTGTCCCTGTCCTGTCCTTTGTCCTGTACGCCTGTCCTGTCCTGTCAGTGTACTGGACTCCTGTCCTGTGGTGTGGTTGCAGGTCCGGGCTGGCCTCGTGGTCATACCCTGAGGCGGTTGCCCAGATTGCCTCGTCCCCGTGTGGGCCATCCTCTTCTTCCTATGGTGGTCATGCTAGGGCTTCAGCCACGCCGTCAGTAGAACACTTTTTATTTTTTATTTTTATAACATGCTTATAATATTATTATTTCTCTGGCTAGCGCAATCATTTACCGTTCCACTCTCCCAAGGTCGGAGGAGTTAACTACGGTTTTTATTGCGTC
This sequence comes from Phymorhynchus buccinoides, assembly GCA_017654935.2. NCBI lineage: Eukaryota > Metazoa > Mollusca > Gastropoda > Neogastropoda > Raphitomidae > Phymorhynchus > Phymorhynchus buccinoides. Next base: position 49,939,257 of record CM065680.1, read on the forward strand.
TTTACACTGTCTCTCTTGGTTGATAGTGGGCACGGAAGGGTAGGAATGGAGTCGTTGTATTAGTGGAATAACAGGACAGATCTACTCTCTCATCTCTCTCTCTAATATCTCTATATCTCATCTATCTCTATATATCTATCGCTAACTTATCCATCTTTTGCCTAACTCTTTCTCTCTGTCTGTCATTGTCTCTGTACTTCTGTATCGTAACCATTATATCAACAGATAACAAAGATATCTAGGGTTACTATCTATCATCTTCTAGAAGATATCTCTCTCTCATCCTATACTCTCTCATCTCTCTCTTTACTCTATCTCGC
>CM065680.1:49940076-49947576 GCA_017654935.2 Phymorhynchus buccinoides
CGTGGTGCGTGTGTGCGTGCGCGTACGTGTTCGTACTCCGGTACGCGTGTGTGCGTGCGCGCATCGTTTTCCTGAGTGTGTGCGTGTATTGCGTGTGCGCGTTGTGTGTGCTTGTCGTGCTTGTGGCCCGTGCGTGGTGTGGTGTATTCTATGTATTTATGTTATGTATGTATGTAGTATGATTGTAATGTATGTATGCATGGATGTATGTATGTATGGTATGTTGTATGTATGTATGTATGTATGTAGGTATGTAGTATGTATGTATGTATTATGTATGTATGTATGTATGTGTATGTATGTATGTATGTATGCATGTATGTATGTGCGCGCGCACGGCGTGTGTATGCGTGCGCGTGTGTGTGTGTGTGTGTGTGTGATGTGTGGGGTGTGGTGTGTGTGTGTGCGTGGTGCGTGTGGTGTGTGGTGCGTGTGCGTGTGCGTGTGTGCGAATGTGTGTGAGAATGTGTGTGTGTGTGCGCGCGCGTGTGTTGTGTGTGCGCGTGCGCGTGCGCATGCGGGTGTTTGTATGTGTTGTAGGTTTGGAGCGATGCTGCAGTTCAGATCTTCTTCTCGCTCAGCGCGTGTCAAGGCGGACTGATCGCTCTGTCCAGCTACAAACAAGTTTGATCACAACGTGCTCAGGTGGGTTGCTTGACCCTTATAAGCACTGTCCGACGTCCGAATGTCACACAGTATGTAGGGGAAGACGGGGTTAAAAAGCGCATGGGCGGGTAAGAATTAAGCCCACCCCCAAATTATCTCACGAAACTAAGGAAAATTTCAGGCAAATTTGCCCGTGAGACGAATGCTAGGACATTAACGCTCGTCTCATGGTGCAAAATGAGACTGAAATTTGCTTCATTTTCATGAGATAATTGGCGTGTGGCTTCTTACCCGCCCATTCGCTTTTTACCCCGTCTTCCCCCCTAACTTGTAGGCAAAGGCAAAGTTCTGAAGAATAGACATCACAAACGCGCACGCACGCACACACACACACACAACAAGCGCGCCACAACAACAAAAACCACACCAACCCCCACAAAACACTCCTCACCTACATGTTTGTGTGTGTCTTGTTTTGTTTTGTTTGATTTAACGTCTTTTCACGTAAAAGTGATATTAGACAAGACACGTGAGTATGGGCTGTGTGGGTGTGTGTATGTTAGTGTGCGCGCGCCCGTGCGTGTGTGTATGTGGTGTGTTTGTGCCGTCTGAATGAACGCCTTTCCATCTGTAACCCCTGATATTCCTAGCGTTGTGCGCTAGAACAAAACACCACACAAAGCACACACACCCACACACAAACCTACGTGTATTATACCTATAGTGTAGGATCTTGCATGCCTTTATCGCCCCGTTACTTTACAACACATTTCCACACGAGAGAAATAGAACTGCGTGTCCGTTTTATTATTATTATTACTAGCGCAACGCCGTGTACCAGTAACGCCTAGTAACGGTAAACGCCTAGTAACGGTAAATGCCAAGTACTGGAAACGCTGAGTCCAGCAAAATTGAAGCAATTCGGCTAAAAAAAAGGCGGAGTTATAAGGCCGCGTTTCCCATTGACACTGCTCTGAGAGTGACACGCTCTCCCAACGCCTAGTAACGGTAACGCCAAGTACTGGTAACGCTGAGTACAGCAAATTTGAAGCGACTTCATGCTGCTGTTATGCGCCTAAGTAATGGATTCGCTTCCGGTTTGGCACATTGATAGTCACCGTCCCCGGTCATATATCAGCCAAATTTGAAGGGCAATCGGTCCAGAAATACCGGAGATACGGGCGTCGAAAGGCCGTCGGATGCGCGATTCGGGCATTTGCAAAACCGCGCAAATGACACGGCCGCCTCGGTTGCCATTGCCATCGACCACGTTAGGGCTCACAGCAAATTTGAAGGCGAATCGGTCGAAAAACTGCGGAGTTATAAGGCCCGTTTTGGTGTTTCAGACAGTACCCCCCACACACACACACAGGACGGACAGTTGGCTTTTTACTATATGATGATTATACTGATCACTGCGTGCTTACATGCCAGGGACTCTTTGCTGGGGCCTATCTATCAACTGTGCCACCCGTGTGTACGCCGGCTTCGTCCGTCTTCTCCGTGTTAGGCTACATGGCCAAAGTCCGAGGAACGTCTGTGGCGGACCGTCACGCAGGGAGGTGGGTATAGAGGGTTGTATAGTAGTCATCATCATTGTCGTCGTCGTCGTCGCCGTCATCATTGATCATCATGATCATCCTCCTCATCATTGTCAGTCGTCGTCGTCCTTTTCTCCGTGCTGGGCTACATGGGCCAAAGTCAGGGGAATCCGCCCCGTGTGCTTCATGCACTTAGCACCACGTTGAAGCCCAGTGGGCAACGAAAAAGTATGTCCTTTGGTCAACATTTTTACCCCCCCCCCCCTTCCTTCCTTCATCATCAATCAACAACCCCATTCACCAAAACAAAAATCACATGCTTAAATACAAACAAAAAATGGGTGGCGCGCCTGTTGCTGCGACGCGTTCTCCAGGTGGGAGAGCAACCCGAATTTCACTATTGTCCACCTGAGACGCCTCTGACTATAATGTACCTAACCTAACCTAATCATCATCGTCATCATCATTGTCAGTCGTCGTCGACATCGTCATCATCATCATCATCACCAAAATCATCATCATCATCATCAACATCATCATCGTCATCATCATCATCATCATCATCATCATCATTCATCATCATTCATTCATCATCATCATCATTGTCGTCCGTGTTCGTCGTCGTCCTCGTGCTGGGCTCCGTGGCCCAAAATCAGGGGAACTAGTGCGACTGACGGCACTAAAAGATGTGAACTAACTCAAAATCATCATCATCATCGTCGTCGCCGTCCGTCGTCGTCGTCGTCGTCAGTCATTCATCATCATCATCGTCGTCGTCGTCTTAGTCGTCATCATCATCATCAGCATCGTCACCATCCTTCTTCTTCTTCTTCTTCTTCTTTATTCTCCAATCCCCCCCCCCCCCCCCCCACCCCCCACTTGATATCTTCTCTTCAGTCACAGTGTTGTTTATGAGTGTGTGTGAGTGTGCTGTGGTGTGTTTGCGTGTGTGTGTGTGTGTGTGTGTGTGTGCGTGTGTGTGTGTGTGTGCGTGCGTGTGCGTGTGTGCGTGTGTGCGTGTGTGTGTGTGTGCGTGTGTGCGTGTGTGTGTGTGTGTGTGTGTGTGTGTGTGTGTGTGTGTGTGTGTGTGTGTGTGTTCATGTGTGTGTGTGCGTGCGATGCGCGCGTGTGCGAGGCAGTTTTTGACCTTCTCATACTTTCTGCTGCTTTTGTGGGGGTTATTCATTTATTTGTTTATTATTTTAAGCGCTTAGGGTTTGTTTAAGAATAAGCGCATATAAATGATCATTATTTTATTTTCATTTTTTCAATTCAAAGAAATTTTATTTTGTTCTGAAACAAGAAGCAAAAACAACACACAGAAAAAGAAAACCACATTTTAAAAGTTTTTGAATAATGCGACACACTCTAAAGGGGGAACCCTGACGAATGCGCCCCTTGCAAGAAACACGCCGAGACCACCAGGAACCCCCCCCCCACCCCCCCCACCCCACCCCCCCCCCCCCACCCCCCCCCACCCCCCCCCACCCACAGAGATCGCAACACTCAATTTGCTCCGGTTTCCCAGAAATCAAACCGCCAAAGTCGGCGATTCCTCCCTGGCCGAGGTGCCGGAAATCAAATTCTTTCACCCAAAGAGAAGACAGCGTGCCGTCTCTCCTCTAATGGCCGCCTGAGTTTAGACCGAATCGTTAGCACGAAATTTCGCAACAACAAACCTTTAAAAAAAATTTTTTAATTGATTATTATTATTATTATTATTATTATTATTATTATTATTATTATTATTATTATTATTATTATTAATATTATTATTATTATTATTATTATTATCTTTATCATTGTTATTATTATTATTATTATTATTATTATTATTAGTAGTAGTAGTAGTAGTAGTAGTATTTCTCCCCTATTTTCTTTCCACCCTAAATCGTTGTTGTGGTCCGATTCTGTTGCGTGGTGGTTGTCCTTTGCCCCCCAATACCGATATAGATCGGGACAAAGGAGTGTAATGCTTTTTTCTCACACGGTGCGCTGTCCTGTCCTATCCTGTCCTGTGTCCTGTCTTGTCCTGTCCTGTCGTGTCGTTGTCCTGTCGTGTAATATTGTGTCGTGTCCTGTCCTGTCGTGTAATGTGTCGTGTCCTGTCGTGTAATATTGTTGTCGTGTCCTGTCCTGTCGTGTAATGTTGTGTCCTGTCCTATCCTGTCCTGTGTTGTGTCCTGTCCTGTCCTGTCGTGTCTGTCTTGTCCTGTCCTGTCGTGTAATATTGTGTCGTGTCCTGTCCTGTCGTGTAATGTTGTGTCGTGTCCTGTCCTATCCTGTCCTGTGTTCTGTCTTGTCCTGTCCTGTCCTGTCATGTGTCCTGTACTGTCCTGTCGTGTCCTCTCCTGTCGTGTCCTGTCCTGTCGTGTAATGTTATGTCGTGTCCTGTCCTATCCTGTCCTGTCCTGTCCTGTCCTCTCCTGTCGTGTCCTGTCCTGTCGTGTAATGTTGTGTCGTGTCCTGTCCTGTCCTGTGTTCTGTCTGTCCTGTCCTGTCCTGTAATGTCCTGTCCTGTCCTCTCCTGTCGTGTCCTGTCCTGTAGTGTAATGTTGTGTCGTGTCCTGTCCTATCCTGTCCTGTCCTGTCCTGTCCTGTCCTGTCCTGTGTAATGTTGTGTCGTGTCGTGTCCTGTCCTGTCCTTTGTCCTGTACTGTCCTGTCCTGTCCTGTCGTGTCCTGTGACTCCTGTCCTGTGGTGTGGTGGCAGGTCCCGGGCTGGCCTTCGTGGTGTACCCTGAGGCGGTGTCCCAGATGCCTCTGTCCCCGCTGTGGGCCATCCTCTTCTTCCTCATGGTGGTCATGCTGGGCTTCAGCACCGCCGTCAGTAGAACGCTTTTTATTTTATTTTTTATAGTACATGCTTATAATATTATTATTTCTCTGGCTAGCGCAATCATTTACCGTTTCACTCTTCCAAGGTCGGAGTTAACTACGCTTTTTATTGCGTCTTACACTGTCTCTCTTTGTTTGATCGTGGGCACGGAAGGGTAGGGGGGTGGGAATGGAGTGTTTCCATTAGTGGAATAACAGGACAGATCTACTCTCTCTCTCTCTCTCTCCCCTCTCTCTCTCTCTCTCTCTCTCTCTCTCTCTCTCTCTCTCTCTCTCTCTCTCTCTCTCTCTCTCTCTCTCTCTCTCTCTCTCTCTCTCTCTCTCTCTCTCTCTGTCTTTTTCTCTGTCTCTCTCTCTCTCTCTCTCTCTCCCCCCGCTCTCTCTGTCTCTCTCTCTCTCTGTCTCTCTCCCCCTCTCTCTCTCTCTCCCCTCTCTCTCTCCCCCCCTCTCTCTCTCTCTCTCTCTCTCTGTGAGTCTCGCGTTTGCGTGTTCTGTCTCTCTGTGTGTGTGTAGGCGTGTGTGTGTGTGGTGTGTGTGTGTGTGTGTGTGTGTGTGTGTGTGTGTGTGTGTGTGTGTGTGTGTGTGTGTGTGTGTTTGACACTGTGTGTGTGTGTGTGTGTGCGCTTGCGCGCGCGCGCGCGTATGTGTGCAACGAGTAAATGCTTTTATTCACTTAACAGGTATGTGGCAATATAATATATTCATGATAATAATAATGATGATGACTATTATGTTATTTAAAAAATTATTTTTTTTTTTTTAACTTATCTGTGTTCTAATTGTGATTAGTTTCGTCCTGTGATTTAATTATGTGCCCATAGGGGGAGACGGGGCGGGTAAGAAGCCCATGCCAATTATCTCATGAAATAAAGAAAATGTCAGTCAAATTTGCCCATGAGACGAATGCTAAACATTAACACTCGTCTCATGGGCAAAATGTGACTTAAATTTGCTTCATTTCATTGTGAGATAATTGGCATGGGCTTCTTACCCGCCCATGGGCTTTTTACCCCGTCTTACCTTACAGTTCTCGGTGGTGGAGACCATCATGACGTCGTTCATCGACGAGTTCCCCGAGACGCTGGGCGGCAAGAAGAGGTCCATGATCTTCAGAGTGGTGGTAGTCATACTCGGCTTCATCCTCGGCCTGCCCATGGTCACGCAGGTCAGTGCAAAGAAGCTTTAGATCGTGTACACTAGAGGTGGGGGAAAAAACATGGTTTGAACCGAAAAACCGGTGCTAAACTTCCGCGGTTCGAAACACCGGTTCGAGTTGGCTGTGAATCGGTTTTTTAACTGCAAACTGAAAGTAAGTTTTTCTTAGAATAACGCATTCGTTTTTGTTTGTGGCACAAAGCCACAAACCTCTAACTCACTTTGTCGGTCTGTCGGTCGGTCCAAAATTGTCACACATATTGTCGCGTGCCACAAACGATTGCGAATCCGCGCTTGTTTGAAGAACAACACTGATTCTCAGCGCAGATTGGGTGTTTGTTAAGCAAGAGTAGCTGTTTCTAGTTTGTGGTGGTGTATGGCTTTGACTTTGGCTGAGTGTTGAGTTGAGTGTGTGTGTGTGTGTGTCATAAGTCATGTTTCTTGTGTGTGTGTGTGTGTGTGTGTGTGTGTGTGTGTGTGTGTGTGTGTGTGTGTGTGTGTGTGTGTGTGTGTGTGTGTGTGTGTGTGTGTGTGTGTGTGCGTGTGTGTGTGTGCGCGTGTGTGCGTGCGCGCGTGCGTGTGTGTGCGTGTGTGTGTGTGTGTGTGTGTGTGCGTGCGCGCGTGCGTGCGTGCGTGCGTATGTGAATATTCTGACAAATAAATATGTGTTTGCACAGGTGAAACTAGTGATGCGAGTACTGGTTCGAAAAGGGAAAACCCGTGCGCAATCCATAAATAAATGAGAGAAAAAAAATACAAACCAGCCCATCGCAAAGTCCGATCACCTTAAGGTGACGGACAACAAAGAAGGGAACAGATTCGCGCACGTGTCCGATTTCCCCCTATATGCGTAAACTTTTATCCTTCCACTTATTTAGGGTTTTCCGCACGGAACCTACGCGTCTAATGTGAACCCGGCCATATACTGAAAACTCTCTGCCTTTCCCCCCTGTCATTCCAGGGCGGGAGCTATCTGCTGGATATTGTGGATGGGTATGTGGTGGGGTTTCCCACTCTGCTGGTGGGACTCTTCGAGCTCATCGGCATCGCCTGGATCTACGGTTAGTGGAACATTGGATTAACATATGGTTAGTTAACATTGGGTATAAATGGTTAGTGGGCATTGGATATATGGTTAGTGGGTATTGGGCGTATGGTTAGCTTTCATTGGATGCATAATCGATTTTTCAGTTATTTATTGTATATGTGAGTTGACAATGGATTTTATGGTTAGTTGACATTGGATATGGTTAGTGAACATTGGATGTATGGTTAGTAGATATAGGATGTATGGTTAGTGGACATTGGATATATGGTTAGTGGACATTATATAATGTTTAGTAGACATTGGATATATGGTT
>CM065680.1:49955076-49957576 GCA_017654935.2 Phymorhynchus buccinoides
AGAGGAATTCGCAATATTGCAAATATTTTATTTTCTCTACCCAGTTAAGTTTAATGGTATTTTTTGGCTGAAAAATGGCTGGCGGTGAAAGGGTTAATTTAGCTGCTGCTGCTAGCGCAGTGTTTACGCTTAGCAACACTTTTGAATTTTAACCACCGTTTTAATTTAAGCAACGCAGCGGATTTACCCTCGTTTGCATTCATGTAAATTCAAATTGATATTGATCATTTTAGTGTGCACGTAACCACACAAAACTAAACAGACTCTCTCTCTCTCTCTCTCTCTCCTCTCTCTCTGCTCCTCTCTCTCTCTCTCTCTCTCTCTCTCCCTCTCTCTCTCTCTCCTCTCTCTCTCCATCTCTCTCTCTCTGTCTCTCTCTCTCTCTCTCTCTCTCTCTCTCTCTCTCTCTCTCTCTCTCTACTCTCTATCCCCTCATCTTCAATCCTTCATCTCTCTCTCTCTCTCTCTCTCTCTGACTCCTCTCTCTCTCTCTCTATCTCTCTCCTCTCTCTCTCTCTCTCTCTCTCTCTCTCTCATTTGTTAAAGGTTTTAACGAAACAACAATGATCGTTGTGGTGGTTGGTTGATGGTTCGTCTTACATGTGCTCTTTGTAGCTGAGCGGACGCTAAACCCGACTTTCATTCATTCTTTAACTCTTAACCAAATACCAAAATAATATCTTTTGACGTTCTTGGTTGTCCATTGCATTTCAACCATCAAGGGGGAAGTAACTATTTTGTTTTTGAGCGCGCGTGCGTTACTTTAACTGCAGAAACATAGACAGAAGCTCTACAAACAGACGAACGCATGACAGTGTGCTTGGCAGTGAATGTCCTTGCAATTGGTGGGAGCGTAGAGTGATGTCTTGGGCGAACGTGTTCGCCCATGTTACTAGAAGAGGTTAAAGGCAGAACAACCGATCCCAGTGATCGGGTCTTTTTCGCCAGAAAAGCTATGTCCTGCCTCGAGGTGGCTCGCACAACAGGGAACAAAGAAGGGCGGAACCGTCTCTCTCGCCAGCTGTGATTCAAATGCGGCGCGCGCTCGAGATAGTGAGACTATCGTCCAATTGGTCGCCGACCCTTATGGACGTTCTTCATGAAGACTGTAAGGTCTTCTCGGGGTGTGATGCACGCTCAGCGCCTCCCCTCTTTTACGGTCCGGCAAAATTCCGAATCTTCCCGGGAAACTTTGGAATTCTGATTCTTCCCGAATTGGTCTCGGTAAAGTTCAGAATTCTGATTTTTCCCGGGGAAATTCCGATTTTTCCCAAGCTTACAACGAAATTAAATAAATTGTGCGTGAGAGAGAGAATGCCTTTAATTAAGGTCCTAATAACGTTGATTCCCTTTTTGTGTGTTACCACACAGGTCATCAAAGATCTGAACCGTCCTCAAAAATCCTGGACCAGCCGACGGCAGCTGTCCAAGGAGTGCCAGCACGAAGACTCCGAGGTCAGCAGCAAGCCCGACGCAGGCATGTACATGGTCTCCTCCTCCTCCGGAGGAGGAGGGGGACAAGAGGCCCCCCCTGACAGTCCAGAGCGGGGCCTTGGGGGCCGAGGAGGCAGAGGGTTCTCTGAGGGTCCCGTGGACCTGCCCCGCTACCACGTGGAGACGGGGGGCGACGACGGCCACGTTCGCTACACGGGGCAGCAGAAGAACGGGGACAGGGAAGGGGTGCACCAGCCTCACCAGCCGCGGCTCCTGACGTACGAGAACAAAGCCTTTGACGCAGCGTCAGAACCTCAGTCTCATTACTAAGGAAACATTTTTTATGTTAGAACAAATGTTTTGTTGTTTAGTGCAAGACCCCCCCACCCCCAGCTGATTGTAGTTCATTAATGCACTTTCTGAAATTGAAAATAAAACAGTGACACCTGTTTTCTCTGCATATTAACGGTAATCTTAGCTGTACAATTACTTTCATAGACTGAGCATATCAGGCAACAGCCTTCACCCCATCCCGATTTCACATATCAGTTTTGACACCATTTATATCTCTTTGTCTTTCTGTCATGCCACTGTGTCTGTCCTCTCTCTCATCTATCTTCTCTCTGTCTCCTCTCTCTTCTCTGTCTGTCTCTCTGTCTGTCTCTCTCTGCGTCTCACGCCCCCCCCTCGGTCTCTCTCTCTCTCTCTCTTCTCAATATCTCTCTCTCTCTCTCTCTTCTCTTTTCACTCTCTCTATCTTCTTCCCAGTCCCTGGTCACTGTTTCTATTACCCTGCTGTGTCAAGTCTTTCTACATCTCTGTCTGTTCTTTCTCTCTCTCTCTCTCTCTGAGAGTTCTCTCTTTCTCTCTACTCTCCTCTCTCTCCTTCTCTTTCTCTCTCTCTCTCTTTCCCAGTCCCTGTCACTGTTTCTATACCCCTGTCTTGTCAAGTCTTTCTCCATGCATCTGTCGTTTCTTTATCTCTCTCTCTCTCTCTCTCTCTCTCTCTCTCTCTCTCTCTCTCTCTCTCTCTCTCTCTCTCTCTCTCTCTCTCTCTCTCTCTCTC
>CM065680.1:49967576-49980076 GCA_017654935.2 Phymorhynchus buccinoides
CTTTTACCGCTGGAAGTCCAGGGGGAGCCATTAGCACCCATCTTGAGAGGTGGCGAGCGGTTCCAGAGAGTAGCTGCCAGTAAAGTCACGGCAACATGTGATTTCCTTTCCTCCGCCTGGGTCCCAAGGCTCCCATGACATTCCACAGTTCGGTCTGCGTTTCGTTCGTTTGCATAATAACGTAGATTCACTATATATCCAAAATAAAATGTTACAGTCTCTCCACCATCCACACCCCGTGCATATAGCTCTGTCTCATAATTCGTTCTTTTGGGGTTATCTTTCTCTACTGTCTCGTTTTGATGTCGGTTTGGGGTAGTTCCGGTTCAAAATTAGAATTAAAAAACGGAAGTTACCTACCTTAAACAACAACTATATTTTGTTCTTGTCTTCAAGTCTTAGGGTATTAATGTGATCGTATCAAGTAAACAAATAAGAACATAACTGTTCATAGTCAACGAATGTAAACACTTTGAGAAAAAAACATGAACGAGGACTTTATATTATTAAATCTCCAAACTGATAACTGAGCAATTAAGCACCCCTCCATTACAATTACGGAGCAGCCATGCCGTGTTTACAGCATTTTCTAACCGGAACTAAGCGTCCTAACGGGCACAGAACTCGTCAGTTACTTCTGTTTTCATTTCTCAACAGTGCTATAGAAGAAGCTGCTGTGCGTCGTGTGTGTGCGTGTGCGTGTGTGTGCGTGTGCGTGTGTGTGCGTGTGCGTGTGCGTGCGTGTGCGTGTGCGCGTGTGTTAATGTGCGTGTGCGTGCGCGCGCGTGTGTGTGCGTGTGCGTGTGCGTACGCTCGCGCGTGATTATGTATGTATGAAAAGCGAAGAACTGATGAAAGATTCTCGAGTTGTTGCGGACATGCATAATTACGCCAAAGGTTTTTGTCTAAACTGACAGACATTTGTCTCGTGAATGCTTTCAAAGTGTATAAAACAAGGACATAATCTATGACTAGGGCATTTTTCATAGTTTACTTTTGTTGATCTAATCTCATAATTCGTGGTGGATGTTTGTTGTTTGATTTACATTTTACATATGCAAATGCATGCATTTACATTTTACATTTCACATATGCAAATGCATGCATTGATTTCGGATTCCCTTGTTTTCGCATGGCCCTAATAACAGCTATAATGCCAAACTCATGGAATGAATAATGCATCATTCCAAAAACGTAAACTGGATATTTTCTATGAACTCTGGTTTAAGTTTGATAAGGCCGAATCCCGTTATTGTGATAGTGGAAATTAGAATCGTATTGGACTTGGTATTGGTATTCGTAGTATTTTAATAGTCACTGAGAATCACTTCTGTGAAATTCGGGCTGCTCACACCTGGAAAGAGCGTAAGGAGAGTGTTCAAACAGTTTTAAAATTAATAAGGGTTATTTAAAGTGGATATATTAATGTGTATGTATAGATATCCAGGCACAAAATGATTATTATTTTTACACGATATATCACACAATATATTTTATGCAGCAATTCTTAAGATATTGGAATTGATTAAACAAAACTAGGTCAAGGTCAGAGCCATCAAAGTCATAAATATTTTTTTTATCCAGTATGACCTTGAGCTACTCTATAAACTTTGGGTATCAACTTTGGGTACTGTGATTGCGAACATGTGAAAGATGTTGCCAAGACAACACATTGGCATGCCCCAGGTAAAACTTCAAGGTCAACAGGGTAATATTGCCCAGCCGCGAACGAAGAGAGTGACGCTGGTAATGTTTTTAGCGACTTAAGTTCCTGACTAGGCCTATCTATCTATCTATCTATCTAGCTAGCTAGCTATCTAGCTAGCTAGCTAGCTCTATCTATCTATCTATCTATCTATCTGTCTGTCTATCTATCTATCTATCTATCTATCTATCTATCTGAGTATGTTAACACGATAACGTTTGAACGAAGGGACCTATGACGCTCAAATTATGCATGCGAATAGGTACTAAGAATATCTAGGCCAAGTTCGAAAATGACGTTCATAGGTCAAAGGTCAAGGTCATTGGAGCCGAAAATGCTGCCGCGCGGCTGGTGGTCTAGCGTCTTAGCGCTCTAGTTACTTATCATATCGTCGTTCCATAAGCCTGTATATTTACTTACTAGTTCTTGAAACAGTAATTGCAAATATGTGAGAGATGTGGTCGCAACGAGAAATGTTCTTTGTCAAGGTCAAAGTTCAAGGCCAATGTCAGCAAGGTGATAACATTTGTCACATGTCCTCTGTCCAATTCGATCGAAATCCATTTTGTAGTTTATAAAAAAGTGTAACTAACACACACACACAAACACACACACACACACACACACACACACACACACACACACACACACACACACACACACACCACACACACAAACACACACACACAACACCACAACACACACACACACACACACACACACAAACACAAACACACACACACACACACACAAACACAAACACACACACACACACCACACACACACACAACACACAAACACAAACACACAACACACACACACCACACACACACACACACACACCACAACACACACACACACACACACACACACACACACACACACACACACACACACACACACACACCAAACACAACACACACACACACACACACACACACACACACACACACAACACAAACACCACACACACACACCAACACACACACACACACACACACACACACACACACACACACACACACACACACACACACACACACACACACACACACACACACACACACACACACACACACACACACACACACACACACACACACACACACACACACACACACACACACACACACACACACACACACACACACACACACACACACACACACACACACATACTGGGTTTCCCCGCGTTGTTTTGACAAAAACAGTATCTTTACCATCCAAAACGGAAAAATCGCTGTCTCTATAGGGGATTTTAACAAGGCATTTATCCCTTTTTCCGTCCATAAATTCGACCAATATTTTCTGTCCCGGATAGTACACTTGTCACTTGGAGCGCAAGTGCGGTTGTAGTTCGCGTGCACTACAATTGCACTTTACACTTTCTCCGTTGTTTTGACGTCAAAACAATGTGGGGTGTCAAAACAATTAATGTCGATTTTCACAACATTGTGAAAACTACGCGGGGAAAACCCGAACACACACACACACACACACACACACACACACACACACACACACACACACACACACACACACACACACACACACACACACACACACACACACACACACATATATATATATATATAAGTTTGCTTTGATAAAGCTTTTCTGTGTCCAATGTCTTTATTTGTGAACCTCAGAAACAAAACCAGTTAATGTTAACTTTGAGTAATGTTCGTGTTAAAAAGTTATATAAATTGTGCTGATTTACTTTTATATACATCTGAAAAAAAAAAAAAAAATCCTGGGTAAGTTCTAATTTTACTCCAAGCTTTCGAGGGGGTAACCCCTCTTTTTCAAGGTACAGAACTGACAAAGGTAGAAACACCACGTAAAAAAGACTTATGACGTAGAACGATGACATTCCATAGAAACTAAGCCAACTAAAATGACGTATCCTTAAACTTTATCATTGCCTTGTCAACCCCCCCCCCCCCACCCCACACATATCACCCTCTCCCTACCCTCTCTCCTCTCACTATGAAAAGTGAAAATGTAGGATAAGTCAATACAATTATGAAAAATTAAGTGACAATTAAACCCTATTTAATGAAGAAATGTTTCTTCTAAATTAAAACCAATATGCTAAAACTAAAGACACGATTTGTGTATCAACAAAAGGTATATATATACACACACACATACAGAGAGAGAGAGAGAGAGAGAGAGAGAGAGAGAGAGAGAGAGAGAGAGAGAGAGAGAGAGAGAGAGAGAGAGAGAGAGAGAGAGAGAGAGAGAGAGAGAGAGAGAGAGAGAGAGAGAGAGAGAGAGAGAGAGAGAGAGAGAGAGAGAGAGAGAGAGAGAGCCCACTGAAACATACTCCTCGTTCCCCTTTCTTAACCAAGGACAGCCACAACTAATACCATCGCAATAATATATATACGCAGTGAAGTCAATAATAAACTAGCATACTGTACACAATGAATGACACAATCGTGTAATGTAAGAACTAGATTGAAAAGTTATCGAATGTAGCATTCGAGAATCACCCGCGGAGTTACGCAGCCACACCCCGACTTCGGAGGATGACTGTGATTATCTTGCTGCTGCTGCATACTGTCATTATCTTACTGTTTCTGCTGCTGACTGTCCCTATCTTGCTGAGTAGATTTCCCATAAAGGCATCCGAGAATCACCCACGTTGCTAGTTTTCAAGGTCACACGTCAATGTCATGACCTTGACCTTGATCTTGACCCCAAAAGGCACATTTACAATAACCAGCCAACATTCCCACCTGATGTCATCTTGGGAACTCCATTTTTCCGACCCCCCGATTTTCAGGGTCCAGCGATCTCCTTGACCTTGACCTTGATTGGTCAACAATATTCGGAAGGAGCATAAGCCAAACCACCTTCATACCAAGTTTCAACATCCTATGTCGATTGGTGCCTGAGATATTGCTAAATATGTTTTCAGTTTTCAAGGTCATGACCTTGACCTTGACACGAAAAGGCACATCTACTGTACCTAGCCTACATGCACATCAAGTTTCATCTTCCTATCCTTATTCCTTCATAGTGATATGCTGTTATCTTGGGAACTCCATTTTTCCGACCCCCCGATTTTCAGGGTCCAGCTATCTCCTTGACCTTGACCTTGATTGGTCAACAATATTCGGAAGGAGCATAAGCCAAACCACCTTCATACCAAGTTTCAACATCATATGTCGACTGGTGCCCGAGATATGGCTAAAAATAGATTTTTCAGTTTTCAAGGTCATACGTCAAGGTCATGACCTTGACCTTGACACCAAAAGGCACATCTACAGTACCTAGCCTACATGCACATCAAGTTTCATCTTCCTATCTTTATTCCTTCATGGTGATATGCTGTTAACAACCCCCCCACCCCCCCCCCCCCCACACACACACACACACACACACACACACACACACACACACATACACAGCCACCTACACAACAAAAACAATATCACCTTCGCTCCGTAAACTCCGCGGGTGATAAAAGAGACAGCATCGATATGGCCTAACCATCCTGGCTCCGTTGTGGAGTAAGTGGCCTAGCCCTACTGTCCTCTGTCACAGTAATCTGGCACAGTCACGCAGCTTTCGTCAGATGGAGACTACCTACCGCTGTCTGCTCTGTCCTAGGCTGAACTTGTGTCGAGGTAATGCTGTTTGGAAGCAATGTTGTTGTTTTGTTGTTGGTGGTTTTTTCCCCCTATGCATCATTCGTTTATTATTATCTTCATTACAAACAATTCTTCATTGATCAAAATCATCGTGTCCAAAGTGCCCACATAGGTATTTAACCAAGCAAACTATTATGCTTATATTTAATCAGCGATAGGCCTAAACGTGGGTTTTTTTTTTTTCGTTTTTTTTTTCTCTAGATTTTTGCACAATCTTTATTTTTCCCTTTCTCTTGTTTAGACATCTCTCTCTCTCTCTCTCTCTCTCTCTCTCTCTCTCTCTCTCTCTCTCTCTCTCTCTCTCTCTCTCTCTCTCTCTCTCTCTCTCCTTTCTCTATCTCTCTCTCTCTCTCTCTCTGTCTGTCTCTCTCTCTCTCTTTCTCCAATCTCTCTCTCTCTCTTCCCCCCTCTTCCTCTCTCTCTCTCTCTCTCTCTCTCTCTCTCTCTCTCTCTCTCTCTCTCTCTCTCTCTCTCTCTCCCTCTCTCTCTCTCTCTCTCTCTCTCTCTCTCTCTCTCTCTCTCCCCTCTTGTTTTAAATGTATTCTTATTCACTTTGGAAGCAATGTTAATACTGTGTGTTGAAAGTAACTCCCCGTGAAGAAGCAGGATTGTATCTAGAACTCCGTGCGCTCTCAGTAATATTGTGAAAAACAAAGTCTGCAGTTGTCTCTTGTTGTTGTCTCTCTTGTCTCTCTTGTTGTTGTTCTCTACCCCTGGCTTAAAGACTCCAGGGATTATCCCAACAGCCAGTTTAGAAATTGAACCTCTAAAAATGGAAGCTTGTGTGACAACAAAGCGTGTTTTACCGTTTAGATTAATGTCCGATAATGCTCCTCCAACATTAAAAAATATTTGAAATTAACCTTGTCCGTAATGTTTTTAAAATAAAAATACCTCTTCCAAGAGTTGACCTTTTTAAATCTAGTCTTGTATATTCAGGTGTTTGCTTATGGAATACTATTTCATCTTCCTTTAATGTGTACTCGGGCATTACTGTTTAAAAAAAAAGAGTACCATAAGTATCTTATGTGTTGAAACATACAAGCAATGTTTTGTTTAATATTCTTAGTTTCAAATAGTGTTTCCACTTTTGATATATGTTTATACATGTATGCATATTATCAACTTTTTTGTTGTTAAATTATTAACAAGTGTGTTGAGCCTAGTGATTTGAAGCTGTTTTGTCTGCTCTATGCCGGGTCTCTCTGTCTCTTGAGCCTCTCTCTGAAGCTCTTCTCTCTCTTATCTCTCTCTCTCTGTCTGTTGAGCTCTAGTGACATGAAGCTGTTTTGTTGCATTCTCTGCCGGGTTTATACTGTGTGTTGAGCCTCTCTGAAGCTGTCTCTCTGCTCTCTCTCTCTGTGTCTGAGCCTCTCTCTCTCTTGTCATCTCTCTCTATCTGTCTCTCCTCCTTTTGTGTGTGTGAGGGGGGGGGGGGGGGGAGGGGGGAGTGTTGAGCCTAGTGATAGATAGACGGTTTTGTTGTATCTATGTTTTCTTCTTCATGGATAATTCTTCGATGATTATTTTTTGCATGCTTCTTCATTATTTTTGTGTTGAATATATTGATTTTCTTGCATGTTTGTTTGAGGGCAAGATGTAAAAAAGCCCATTGTGTGCTTACTCTTTTTCCCTCAATAAAATGAATTTCGTTCGTTCGTTCGTTCGTTCGGTTCTGTCTGTCTGAGCTCTCTCTCCATCTCTTTATACTCTCTAGTCTCTCTCTCTCTCTTCTCTCTCTCTCTGCTCTCTTATCTCTCTCTCTCTCTCTCTCTCTCTCTCTCTCTTTTCTCTTATATCTCTCTTCTCGCTCTCTGTCTGTCTGTCTCTGTCTTTTTGTTGCATTATATGCCGGGTTTCCCTCTCTGTCCCCCCTCTCCTCTCTCCCTCTCTCTCTCTGTCTGCATTATCTCTCCTCTCTCTTATCTCTCTCTGTTCTCTCCTCTCTCTCTCTCTCTCTCTTTGTTGCATTATCTGCCGGGTTTATACTGTATTCTTATTCACTTTGGAAGCAATGTTAATACTGTGTGTTGAAGGTAACTCCCCGTGAAGAAGCAGGATTGTATGTAGAACTCCGTGCGCAAAAGCAATATTGTGAAAAACAAAGTATGCAGTTGTTGTTGTTGTTGTTGTTGTTGTTGTTGTTGTAGGTGTTGTTGTTGTTGTGTGTTGTTGTTGTTGACATGATCCCTGGCTTAAATTACTCCAGGGATCATCCCAACAGCCAGAGCACTTGAACAATTCAGTACAAATGCACCAGCTAGGGATGAGAACATTACGTGTGTGACCGTTTTTTGATTACCCCGCCATACTGTGGCAGCCACACTCCGTCTTCGGGGGAAAAGTATGCAGTAATCTGAGCTAATACAGTGCATAGAAGAAATACAGTTCATTCAGGCAATACTGTGTGTTGAGCCTAGTGATATGAAGCTGTTTTGTTGCATTATATGCTGGGTTTATACTGTGTGTTGAGCCTAGTGACATGAAGCTGTTTTGTTGCATTATATGCTGGGTTTATACAGTGTGTTGAGCCTAGTGATATGAAGCTGTTTTGTTGCATTATATGCTGGGTTTATACTGTGTGTTGAGCCTAGTGACATGAAGCTATTTTGTTGCATTATATGCTGGGTTTATACTGTGTGTTGAGCCTAGTGATATGAAGCTATTTTGTTGCATTATATGCTGGGTTTATACAGTGTGTTGAGCCTAGTGACATGAAGCTGTTTTGTTGCATTATATGCTGGGTTTATACTGTGTGTTGAGCCTAGTGATATGAAGCTGTTTTGTTGCATTATATGCCGGGTTTATACTGTGTGTTGAGCCTAGTGATATGAAGCTGTTTTGTTGCATTATATGCCGGGTTTATACTGTGTGTTGAGCCTAGTGATATGAAGCTGTTTTGTTGCATTATATGCTGGGTTTATACTGTGTGTTGAGCCTAGTGATATGAAGCTGTTTTGTTGCATTATATGCCGGGTTTATACTGTGTGTTGAGCCTAGTGACATGAAGCTGTTTTGTTGCATTATATGCTGGGTTTATACTGTGTGTTGAGCCTAGTGATATGAAGCTGTTTTGTTGCATTATATGCTGGGTTTATACTGTGTGTTGAGCCTAGTGATATGAAGCTGTTTTGTTGCATTATATGCTGGGTTTATACTGTGTGTTGAGCCTAGTGATATGAAGCTGTTTTGTTGCATTATATGCTGGGTTTATACTGTGTGTTGAGCCTAGTGATATGAAGCTGTTTTGTTGCATTATATGCTGGGTTTATACTGTGTGTTGAGCCTAGTGATATGAAGCTGTTTTGTTGCATTATATGCTGGGTTTATACTGTGTGTTGAGCCTAGTGATATGAAGCTGTTTTGTTGCATTATATGCTGGGTTTATACAGTGTGTTGAGCCTAGTGATATGAAGCTGTTTTGTTGCATTATATGCTGGGTTTATACTGTGTGTTGAGCCTAGTGATATGAAGCTGTTTTGTTGCATTATATGCTGGGTTTATACAGTGTGTTGAGCCTAGTGACATGAAGCTGTTTTGTTGCATTATATGCTGGGTTTATACTGTGTGTTGAGCCTAGTGACATGAAGCTGTTTTGTTGCATTATATGCTGGGTTTATACAGTGTGTTGAGCCTAGTGATATGAAGCTGTTTTGTTGCATTATATGCTGGGTTTATACAGTGTGTTGAGCCTAGTGACATGAAGCTATTTTGTTGCATTATATGCTGGGTTTATACAGTGTGTTGAGCCTAGTGATATGAAGCTGTTTTGTTGCATTATATGCTGGGTTTATACAGTGTGTTGAGCCTAGTGATATGAAGCTGTTTTGTTGCATTATATGCTGGGTTTATACAGTGTGTTGAGCCTAGTGACATGAAGCTGTTTTGTTGCATTATATGCTGGGTTTATACAGTGTGTTGAGCCTAGTGACATGAAGCTGTTTTGTTGCATTATATGCTGGGTTTATACAGTGTGTTGAGCCTAGTGATATGAAGCTATTTTGTTGCATTATATGCTGGGTTTATACAGTGTGTTGAGCCTAGTGATATGAAGCTGTTTTGTTGCATTATATGCTGGGTTTATACAGTGTGTTGAGCCTAGTGATATGAAGCTGTTTTGTTGCATTATATGCTGGGTTTATGCAGTGTGTTGAGCCTAGTGATATGAAGCTATTTTGTTGCATTATATGCTGGGTTTATACAGTGTGTTGAGCCTAGTTATATGAAGCTGTTTTGTTGCATTATATGCTGGGTTTATACAGTGTGTTGAGCCTAGTGATATGAAGCTGTTTTGTTGCATTATATGCTGGGTTTATACAGTGTGTTGAGCCTAGTGATATGAAGCTGTTTTGTTGCATTATATGCTGGGTTTATACAGTGTGTTGAGCCTAGTGATATGAAGCTGTTTTGTTGCATTATATGTCGGGTTTATACAGTGTGTTGTTCAAAGTTGTTCTGTGTGTTGAGATGACTCACTGCTTGTTGAGGTACTATAATGTGATGATTTATAACAAAACTACGCAAGCGCAACAAGTAATAAATATTGGTCCAGTTGAACTAGACGCTGTGCTCTTTTGCTCGCGAGGCTCATCATTCTCGCATAGTAAGGCCAATGTGTAATATTCCAAGCCTGATTTGCGACAAGATTCCTGAACATAACGGAGGACAGGCAATTTCATACAGATTACCCTCCAGTTCTGAAGAGATTACAAGTTGAACTAAAAGAAAGCATTCGTTCTTCTTTGTCCTATGGACTTCTTCTGTAATAAGCTTTCTACCAACGTTCTGCCCAGCTCACTCCATTTAAAACCCTTTCACCGCCAAAGTCGCATTCTAGCACCACAGTGATTTACACCTGTGTCATTAAAAGGCATCAAATTAGGGTATATTATCCAAAGACCCTGTCGTCTTAAGTTTGGGGAAGTAAGGATAGACCTTCTTTTATAAATGTCACAGAAGAATCCCCAATACTGCAGATGGATTTTGTTCTCTACCCCGGTAAATTTAATGGACATCTTTGGCTGAAATATGGTTGGCGGCGAAAGGGTTAAACAGAACTCGGCTTTACAATACATTGTTATGAAGCTATAATGTTTAAATGACTAATAATGGTTTGCTTCCATTGTGGGGGTTTTCTCCCACCTTGCCTCTGTCAGTTGAGACAAAAAGGTGCCATAATAATAATAATAATAATAATAATAATAATGAGGACAATTTATATAGCGCTTTCCTACTATGTAGGCTGCAGAACGCTTTACACACAATTGAAATGGAATAAAAACATGAAACAAAAATCCAATAACATGAGCAGCACAAAACAATAGGCCAAACCGGTCAGACTTCGTTTGGCCAGTAAAAATACACATAACAAACAGCAACAACAACTGTTGTGACTACTACTACTACTACTACTACTACTACTACCACCACCACTACTACTACTACTACTACTATTACTACTACTACCACTCTACTACTACTACTACTACTACTCACTACTACTACTATAATAGGCCTAATACAAGTGTGCATTGTCACACAATTCGCAAGCATGGGTTAACAGCACATATATATTCACAACAACATACACACATAAACAACACACACACACGCCTCACACAATACCTCAGCCAAAATGGGCCCTAATTGTATAAGATCCTTTCATTGCTTTTATATTTACTTTTTTTTAAATTGTGAACATTGCTCAAACGAATATAGATGGAATCATGTATCATCAAGCAAAAACATGTCTATTGATGTGTCGTTGCATCTCAGCATTTTCTCAAAGGGTTGAACTCTTCCAGAAGTAATGCAGTAGTCTAAACTACCTAGGGTGATCCTAACCCTATCCCTTTCCTGAGAATGGCAGGATGATATCGCTTCTCAGTGACAATGTTCACTGCACAAAGTAGCAGATAGCCCTCTTGGCGGAGGCTTGCACAGTGCCAGGGCACTTTCCTGCTCGGATTGCAGCTACGCACAATCTTCTCTTGGTATTTCTCTGGCTATTTCAGCAGTTTCTGGCATCAATGTCAGCTCCGAAACCTCATGCTATCAGTGAGCCCCAGGTTGGAGTACCCCCCCCCCCCCCCCCCCCCCCCCCCCCCCAGTCACACGATGAGCCATTATCAGGCCATCAGACCCACAGTATAGTAGGCTACACCACTACAGATAATGTTGGGGCCGATATAACAGCACCCTCATTATGCCCTTACGGACTGGGCCAACCCTATCGTTTATGCATTCATGGAGCGAGGAAACCTGTTCAGCCGGGATGCTTTTACGCTCTTTAACCCAGCAGGGTACTGAGTCAATGGGATGCCCACTAGGCTTGGCTGTGACTACTCCCACTGGTGAGGGAAAAGGTTGGGATTGTGGGGGTCGATGTGAATTGTATGGCGCGCCAAAGATACAAAACTCTATCTAGCTGTTCGACAGAGTTTCGAAACTGTATCTATCAGTTCGATAGAGTTTAAAAACCCTATCTAGTTGTTCGATAGAGTTTTAAAACTCTGTCGAACAGCTAGATAGGGTTTCCACAAAATAACCCTATCGAGATATAGTTTTTCTATCGCGATTTCTGATTGGTACATGGCTTCAGCGACAAGTTTGTGGCCTTGGCAGGGCAGTGACCCGTGAATTTGAATAAGACGATACTTGTACCCTAGTTGGAGGTTAATAATAGTAAAACTACATTCTTAAAGTATTCAGCAAAAACTCTATGACAATGGAACATAGTCCCCTGGGGTTTGTACCTACATCGAAGATCTAAGCGAGATAGAAGCTCGTAGAATGCCACCTATTAGGCTAGGTGTAGGTCACAGTCAAAGATACTAATCCTATCTACCAATGAAATGCTTCGGTTAAAAAAAGTATCAAAATGGCGCGTTCGATAGAGTTTTACGACGAGAAACTATCTAACTGCTAGCTATAGATTAGAAACTGTATCTAACAGTTCGATAGGGTTTTTAAACTATGTCGAACTGCTAGATAGAGTTTTGGTCATTCGGCGCGCCATATAATTGGCAAGCCATGTTGTGGATGACCGAATTCCACCTTGCGGATAGCATGGCCTGGCTCCTGGCACTCATCGCAATCATGCATTGACATGTCAAAGCGAGTTCTCATCGATT
>CM065680.1:49982576-49992576 GCA_017654935.2 Phymorhynchus buccinoides
GCATGCAACATAACCTGCGCGCTAGATGCCATAACTATTGTTTCAGCACATCATAATAATATTATTATATCTAAGCTTCTTCATAACTGTATGGGTATATGACCTACTGTAACTGTATACCGCATTCGTTTTCGAACATTTCCCGCATTAGTCCATCCAAATGCAGACAGAATACACGTAGGGCCTATTTAATAACTAACCAAGAACAATTGCATGCATTAACCTGCGCGCTAGATGCCATAACTATTTTTCACTTATCATCTCAATATTATTATATCTAAGCTTCTACATAACTGTATGGGTATATGACCTACTGTCCGCTGTATACCGCATTCGTTTTCGAACATTTCCCGCATTAGTCCATCAAAATGCAGACAGAATACACGTAGGTGAGATTTAATAACTCACGACGAACGACTGATTATTAAGGTAATGAAGAACATGTAATATTATTCTCTCAACAATACAGTTTCTAATAATCAAACTACTGAAACGCACAAACACGTTCATCCAAGCGTCCGCCTGGCTTCCTCAGCGCTTGCACACTGAAGGTGGAGACTTGGAGTTCAGTCAACACCGCCGGTGAGATGAACTCACGACGTGCGACTGAATAAGGGAGTTGTAATATTAATATGTCGACAATATTTTGCTAATAATCAAACTACTGAAACGCACAAACACGTGAATCCTTGCCCTCCTTCTCTTCTTCATAGCGAAAGTGCAAATGATTGATTTGTGTGACTCTATGGCATTGCAGGTGCCAGCTACTTCTTCATAGCCAATGTGCAAATGATTGGTTTGTATGACTCTATGGCATTGCAGGTGCCAGCTACTTCTTCATAGCCAAAGTGCAAATGATTGATTTGTGTGACTCTATGGCATTGCAGGTGCCAGCTACTTCTTCATAGCCAATGTGCAAATGATTGATTTGTGTGACTCTATGGCATTGCAGGTGCCAGCTACTTCTTCATAGCCAAAGTGCAAATGATTGATTTGTGTGACTCTATGGCATTGCAGGTGCCAGCTACAGCAGCTACGACAGAGGGGCTAGGCTTGCCATCGGTCAGTGCTTCTCTCACCACGTCCAGCGCCCCGCGAGTGACCACTACGACGTCATTGCCATTGACCTCAGTCTGAGTCCTGACGAATGGTGGCCTCCGGCTCCTTTGTCCACCAACATGATCCAGGTTTTCATGGAACTATGCAGGTATTCAAGCCCGTTTTCGGTGAATTTTCATTTATGTCTCGCTAATTAATTGTAGTCCTTCTTCCTCTGTGTAACTGCTAGTATTTTCATAAATAATAACAACAACAGCAACAACATACAGTATTTATACGGCGCTGAATCTTGATAGAAATCAAATGAAAGCGCGCGCACACGTTAGCATTCATAACGCATTCAAACAATAACCCGATATCGCGATCCGGTTAAAAAAAAAAGTGAAACAAATCTTCTTCTTCTTCGCCTTAGGCAGCCAACTTCATCACGCTGAAGATTCTGCTGCACTTTAGGGGGGTAGTACGAAAAAATAAAGAAAATAAGTTCAGCAAAGACAGGGTAGATAGTGAGATAAGATGAGATATTATGGGGAAAAGATAGAGCCAAGATAGTCAGGAATAATTTAAGTATTTTGATGCTCCGTTTGCTATATGTAAAGGATAATAATTTTATGAAATAGATTTATAACTTTTAAGGAAATCAATTAAATATTGGGGAGGGGGGGGGACGTGTGAGGGAAAGACGAGTTAAAAGTCATACACGACCGTTAAATGCCCCGGTCTAGTCGGAGACACCCGGGCCCCGCATGATGCATGCAGAGTGTGTCATGCACGACCGTTAAGTCCCCCCGGATCAGCCGGGGAAACTCTGGCCCCACATGATGCATGCAGAGGAATAGGGGGCATGTGTGACAGTAAGGCCACACATGTTGCGTGCAGAGAAGGACCACAGACCTTTCGCAGTATCTAGGCAGGACCAATCCGGCTACCGTAGCGGCCTCCGGGGTCGAACCCCGACCGGCACAGCTCCAGCCCTTCATTTACTACTACTGTGATCTATGGCCCCTAGTTCCCTAATTTAGGTTTGATGTGAGGATGAGGCAAGGGGGGGGGGGGTGACTGAGACAGGGTGGGCTGGTGGAGGGCTGTTTTGAATGCATCCAGTGACTGATTGGAGGCAACTTGCTCGGGGAGACTGTTCCACTGAGGGATAGTGCGGGGAAAGAAGGTGGATTTTCTGTACTGAGTTCTATGGCTGGGGATGTCATATGATGCTGAGTGGGATTGACGGAGACTTTTCTTCTGCAGAGAGTTTGTAGGAAGGTGCTTAGAGTTGATAGTGAGGAAGTCCTGTATGAAATTTGTGGAAAGTAGTGAGGCGGGCTTCAGTTGGTCGAATCTGCAGGAGAGGCCATTTTAAGTTTTTGATGAGGTCTGCTGATCTTGTAGACTGATGGTAGTCTCGGGCCACCCATCTTGCAGCTCGGCTTTGAACTTTTTCAATGGCGTCAATGCTACCCTTGCTGTGGGGGTCCCAGACTGGACTGGCGTACTCTAGGAGGGGGCGTATCATTGCTTTGTAAGCCTGTACCTTGACTTTCTTGTTGATGTGTTTGATATGTCTGCAGATCCCAAAATTAATGTTAAGATATTAATTAACAAGCGTTAATAATGATAGTCCCCAAGTACCGCTGAAGAAGAGGGTGGTCATGCTGAATAATATCCACAAATTGTCAACATGTTACATCGGTTGCATCCGTGTCTTTCTTTATGCTACTCATTCAAAAGTTTCTGAGCTACCAACCTTATCCCAATAAAACTTTAATTAACCATTTCATCGCCAAATTCGCATTTTAGCACCACAGTGGTGTAACACCTATGTTACTAAAATGCGTCAAATTGGGGTCTATTATCCAAAGGCCCTATTGTCTTAGTTTTGGGAAGCAAGGATAGCTCTTATTTTATATATGTCACAGAAGAATCCCCAATACTGCAGATGGATTTTGTTCTCTATCCAGGTAAATTTAATGGACATTTTTGGCTGAAATATGGCTGGCGGTGAAAGGGTTAAGGTATTGGATATCTGAAGAAAACACTGTCTGTAAGCCTGTATTGCGACCTAATCATGTTTTGTTTCATAAAGCCTTACGCGTGTAGCGGGCCCTTGATGCTGTAAATGGTCTGAGAGACTCGGAGCATTAATTTGCCTTCTCCAGGGAAGAGCACGTGCGGGCGGGCACCGAGCGTTGCCTGGACGAGGTGTACCGGGGTGTGAAGGAGAACCGCCTGCAGCTGGACATAGCCCTGGCCCACCTGCCTTCCCCGGGGGCCTGGAGCCACGCCCACAGCGTCATCTGTGCCTCAGGTGGGCTATGTGGCTGTGATGACTTTTGTTTTGGAGGGGGGGGGGGGGGGCTTTGATCGGACAGGGGTTTCATGATTTTGCGTGCGATGTTAGACAGACAGACAGACAGACAGACAGACAGAAACACACACACAAACACACACAACACTCACACACACGTCATAATACACACGCGCGCGCGCGCGCGTACAAGAGGGAGGGAGGAGAGAGAGAGAGAGAGAGAGAGAGAGGGGGGGGGGGGGAGTGTGTAAAGTTTGACAAACAAGCGCTCGTGTGCGTGTACATATATGCGTGGGCGCCTGCACAGGAGCGCACGAGTAGGCTGTGTGTGTGTGTGTGTGTGTGTGTGTGTGTGTGTGTGTGTGTGTGTGTGTGTGTGTGTTTGCGCGTGCGCGTGTGTGTTTGTGTGTGTGTGTGTGTGTGTGTGTGCAGGCGCGCTTGCTTTAATGTGTGTATTTGTACACGAGCTAAGATACAGGTAGATAGACAGACAAAGAAAGAAAGACACATGTTAATTAATCCTGTCGATCCTAGCCAGACTAGACATGTCCCCAGTTTTACTTATGCACATCAGAATCTTCAGCAAGCTGAAGGAGGCTGTTTAACTCTTTCACCGTCAATGTCGCATTTTGGCAGCATAAAGATTTATCACCCACGCCATTAAAGACCCACCAGATCACGTGTCAAAATCAAGGTTTTCACCTGTTTTCCCTCTTATAGCTGGAAACAAATCTTGTTTTGACCAGGTCTCACTAATGCCCCCAAATTCAAAGGAATAAATCATTTTAAAGAGCAGCCTCAATTTTAACATGGGGGCATGTCTATATGGGTCACAGCTACCCAGGAAAAAAACCCAAGGGACTTAATCGTGGCGCGTCTGTGTATCTTTAAAGCTCTTGAAATCAGGATCTATTATTCAATTATATTGTGTTCCTTAAATTTGGACAGTAAGGATTGACCCTATTCTAAATGTGTCACAGAGAAATCCCACAATATTGCGGACGAAAAATCTTGACTCTTAATGACCTGGAACTATACCAAAGACTATAGTAAAACGAAAGTAGGGCGTGACCTCGACCCCTGCGCCGGATATGGGGCGCCAGTTATCCCCCTTACTTCCGGGTAGGCGAGGTGCGCGCGCGTACTACAAACATCATTCGAAAACCCTTTTCCCTCAAATAGCATCAGGAGGGAAGGCAGGGAGGGAACATATTTGTTTTAAGTGTTGGTAAGTATTTAGTTAAAGTAGATAGTAAGATTGATAAAAATCTACCAATCTATTTTAACCATACATTACCAACACTTAAAACATGTGCAGATTACCAGAGAGGAGGCGGGTGATGCTCCGATTTGCGAAGCTAAGCACCCTTGACCTGATAAAAAGACTTAAGCCTAGAACAACACGCATTCTTAAGACTTATAAAACCCAGTCCTAAAAAGACATTCCCCCAAAACATCATACCCATGATATACCACCATGCAAAACCTGAAAAAGGCATTGCGACACTGACATCACAGGGAGATGGGGAGCTGGGCGACCACAAGTTTCTTGATGGAGTAGTGTGTGTGGAACATGTTGGCTCAAAGATGGCTGGCGGTGAAAGGGTTAAAGAAAGACAGAAGAAGAAGGAGAAGAAACGGTCCCGAGCACTGGCTCCATGTGTGCAGACAGCCTGACCCGTGACCTGCCCTGTGTCCATCACCGTCACTCCGCCCTTCGTCGCTGTGTTGACCAGCACCTGGCCACCCCTGCTGACCACCAGAGTTTCCTCGTTTGTAGGTGAGCTGCTGTGGTCAGTTCATTCCACATCTGTTTTACATTTTGCATTTCTCGGTTAATTGTATTTTTCCGTATATTTGCCTTTCTTACCAGACATAAAGCTGTCTTTTAGGAACATTTGGAGCTAATTACCTTTTTGGAATACTAACCCTAACCCTAACACTAGCCCTAAACCTAACCCTACCCCCCACTATGTACTGCAGTACACCGCGATTTGTCACAGTTGTGGTTCGTTGCGTTTTTTCCGTCTTATAGGGTGGGGGATAGGGTTAGGGTTAGGGTTAGGGTTAGGGTTAGGGCTAGGCTTAGGGTTAGTATTCAAAAAAGGTTATTAGCAAAAAATGTTCCTAAAATACAGCTTTATGTATGGTAAGAAAGGCAATAACGGAAAAATACAATTAACCGAGAAATGTAGGGGGGGGGGGGGGGGCACATCTTGACCTTTACCCTTTTTTTGCATATGTCAAATATTGTGGGGGGTGCACGAATTCGCGATTTTTGTTGGCTATCTGAAGTGTAAAATCTAAACTGTAGTGTGTGTGTGTGTGTGTGTGTGTGTGTGTGTGTGTGTGTGTGTGTGTGTGTATGTGTGTGTGTGTGTGTGTGTGTGTGTGTGTGTGTGTGTGTATGTGTGTGTGTGTGTGTGTATGTATGCGTGTGTGTGTGCGTGCGTGCGTGCGTGCGTGCGTGCGTGCGTGCGTGTGTGTGTGTGTGTGTGTGTGTGTGTGTGTGTGTGTGTGTGTGTGTGTGTGTGTGTGTGTGTGTGCATTGTTGTGAACTGTAAACAACTTAAAGGTTTCTGGAAATGCATTCTAGAAGACACCCCCAAACCCCCCTAAAAAAAACAACCCAACATGAAGCAATAAGAGTGTAATGTGTGAGCATAATGAATAAATGCATGAAGCCGAAATCTAGGAACTTCTATTGACGTCTCCAACGTTTAATATTCTGTGCTAAAAGCCATTAGCACTACACAGACGGGTTACATCGATACCCTACATTCATATGATTGTCACCACCCCAACACCCACACATCCACCACGCAGGCACGCACACATACACACATACCCACGGACGCGCGCGCACAGACACACACACACACGCACACACACGCGCGCGCGCACACACACACTCGCGCGCACGCACGCACGCACGCACGCACACACACACACAGAGGATAGTGGTGGTGGGTAGGGTGGATGGGTAGTGGTGGTGATGGTGGGTGGATGGTTATCAGGCATATATGAATACAAATGCGTGGACGAATAAGTAATGTTCCCGGTTTTATTTCCCATGGGTAGGTAGGCCATTGGAAGAAAAATGGGGCACTAAAGCTGAATTTTGTTCGGATTCTTCACTTCTCCACCTCTCGTGAGAGCGTATCGAGAGAAACACCCTTTTCATTTTCTTCGTTCTTTTGGTTTTTTCATTTTTTTAGTCCCCGAGCCGAAGGTTCGGGGAACTATTGTTTCTGTCTGGTCCGTCCGTCCGGTGTCCGTCCGGTGTCCGTCCGGCGTCCGGCGTGCCTCCGTCCGGCTATTCGTCCGTTTTTCTCAAAAACTATTCAGTCTATCATCATCACATTTGGTATACTAGTTTGCCAAGATGCAAGCTATCCACTGATGTATTTAGTCTAAACATGGGATAAGCCCGCTGTGCCCTAGGCCCTTTGTGTCACAGGCCCGATATGTCCCACGTCAAAACTATTCAGTCTATCATCATCAAATTTGGTATACTAGTTTGCCAAGATGCAAGCTATCCACTGATGTATTTAGTCTAAACATGGGATAAGCCCGCTGTGCCCTAGGCCCTTTGTGTCACAGGCCCGATATGTCCCACTTCTTTCCGGCCGTCAAAACTATTCAGTCTATCATCATCAAATTTGGTATACTAGTTTGCCAAGATGCAAGCTATCCACTGATGTATTTAGTCTAAACATGGGATAAGCCCGCTGTGCCCTAGGCACTTTGTGTCACAGGCCCGATATGTCCCACTTCTTTCCGGCCGTCTATCCGTCCGTGCGTGCGTCCTGTTTTCAGTTCTCAATGGTCTCCCCGCTGTGTGTACAGCCGACACATTCCGATTTCGGAGTAGCTCGGCGATGCTGCGAGGGGACTTTGCAGCCGCTCGGCGTTGCACTTGTCTTAAATCTTTTTTTTCCTTTGCGTTTAAAAACAATTTGTACTCGGTTTTATAAGAACAGCAGTGTCCTACAAATGGAAATGGAACGAGAACGAGAATGCGTGCGTGTCGTGCGTGTGTGTGCGTTCGTGTGTGCGTGCGCGCGTGTGTGTGTGTGCGCGCGCGCACGCGTGCTTCTCCTCAAATCCTAGACCCGTACCAGGGTCTTTCTTGTTGAAAATCCGTTTAACGTCCTCCGGTTTAAAACAGACACATATGGGACATTAGTAGATATAAAGATGGTGGGAACGATCCTGGAGGCAATGCCCGGAGGCAGCGCAACTCCAGGAAAGTCCCGAATTTTTGGCGATACAGATGTATAGCATAAAGGGTCTTTCTTTCAGGTTGCGTTACCAAAAATGCTGGGTGAGAGAGTGGTTGAACGCGGAAGAAGAAAGGAAGGAAGGAAGGAAGGAAGGAAGAAGGAAGAAGAAGAAGAAGAAGAAGAAGAAGAAGAAGAAGAAGAAGAAGAAGAAGAAGAAGAAGAAGAAGAAGAAGAAGAAGAAGAAGAAGAAGAAGAAGAAGAAGAAGAAGAAGAAGAAGAAGAAGAAGGCAGAGGTTTGCAATGCACTCATTGTTCAAGAATATCAGGCTGTGTAAGACTCTGTGGGTCTTCAGCCTTTAGTTTTCGGACAACAGCCAGCGGTTTTTGGAAATGAACACACACACGCGCACGCGCGCGCACGCAGGCACACACGCAGCAGGCACACACAGAGAGAGAGACAGACAGACACATAAACAGACAGACACATAAACAGACGTACAGGCAGGCAGAGAGGCAGAGAGACAGAGAGAGAGAGAGTCAAAGAGAGAGGCTAGTGTCTAACGTTCCAACAATAATGTTTAATGTATAGCATCCCAAACAATAGCACCTAAAGTCACACCACAACATTCTCCCCAAACAGCTGACCCTAAGCCTATCCCTATCCCAAAGCCTATTCCTATCCCTAACCCTAACCCTAATCTGAAACCGTCTGAAATGAATGGAAGTGGCAGAGGAGGGGGCTATTCTTAACATTTGCCGACTAACAATCTAAGGATGGCACCTATTGACTACCGGCACATAAACAAACAGACAGACAGACACATAAACAGACAGACAGACACATAAACAGACAGACACATAAACAGACAGACAGACACATAAACAGACAGACAGATACATAAACAGACGTACTGACAGGCAGAGAGAGACAGAGAGAGAGAGAGAGAGAGAGAGAGAGAGAGAGAGAGAGAGAGAGAGAATACGAATACGAATACGAATCTTTAATCAGGTCAAGGCCATAGCCCCATACTGATGAAGTTCACATAAACAAATTTTTATAAGAAAAAGAAGGAAGAAGCCAACAACAAGCAAGCACATCATAATTGTCACAGTGCATACAAAAATGCAGCACAACGCAGTACTACTAAATCAAAGTATATATGCCTAGGACAATGCATTATGAATTATCTTGCTAGCTTCGTAGATGTACAAAGCTAAATCCAACTGAGTTTTTTCATGTTTTGATGCCAGCAATAAAATCATCCGAAAGTTGCATGGGTCAGAATAGAACTTTGGCTTTATGAATTTCATTCTAAGATCGTTCAAGACCGGACAGCAGAACAAAAAATGCACTTCGTCTTCTCTTGCTGAGTTACACAGACTACAAATCAAATCATTATCATTTACATGTCTGAATCTTAAACGATGGCATGCAATTATTGAAACACCAAGTCTGAATTTTGTTAACGCAGCTTTAACATATCTATTCATGTTTAATTCAATATAATATTCTAAAGTATGATCTGGTTTAAATAATCTATACTGAGCAAACCTGTCGCTTTCATATATATGATTATGCCAGTCTTGCCACCTACAATCAATAATCCTTTGCTTCAAACATTTAAAAAAGCCTGATAAATTTTCTACACCCTGGTTATCCCAAACATATCCAAACCCATATGAATTTAGAAATTTACGAACATTTGTAGCCCATGTGTTTTTTTCATTTTTATCTAACTTTAATAATGTTTTATAACATTTATATGGTATCCTATTATTACCCATCCTAGTTAAATGTAACCAGTATTTTATGCATTTAACATACGAATTAAGATAAATCGGGTATCGTCCGAGCTCACCATAAATCAAATCATTAGGTGTTTTACTGTCAACATTTAGAAAACGCTTCATGGCGTATAAATGTACTTTCTCTATTATTCCACCTTTTTCAAAAGCCCAGATTTCTGCTCCATACTGTAAGATTGGCTGAACCTGTGAGTCAAATAGTCTTGTGAAAATTTTAAAAGAGCTGCAATTCAACTTATACAAAATATGGAAAATAGCAAATACTGCTTTCTTTGCTCGCGAGAGAGAGAGAGAGAGAGAGAGAGAGAGAGAGAGAGAGAGAGAGAGAGAGAGAGAGAGAGAGAGAGAGAGGAGAGAGAGAGAGAGAGAGAGAGAGAGAGAGAGAGAGAGAGAGAGAGAGAGAGAGAGAGAGAGAGAGAGAGAGAGAGAGAGAGAGAGAGAGAGAGAGAGAGAGAGAGAGAGAGAGAGAGAGAGAGAGAGGGGGGGGGGGTAGTGTCTAACGTTCCAACAATAATGCTTAATGTCTAGCATCCCCACAATGGCACCATAGGGTTTGGAACAGGGTTAGGGATACGTTTATGGTCAGCTTAGTTTAGTGTCAAAT
>CM065680.1:49997576-50002576 GCA_017654935.2 Phymorhynchus buccinoides
GGTGGGGAGGGGAAGGAATCTTTGGACAGAAAAGGAGGGGTGGGTGGGTGAATATACACACCACAGACCTGTTTACCCCCTACACAAGTCTTGAGTAGTCTGGATGGCTGAAATGAGTAGTTTGGGTGCAAAATGTGTAGTTTTATTCATTAAACCATCAAATAATGTTCACTGAAAATGAGTAGAATCTAGCATTATTTTCAATTTTGAAGAGTAGTAGAGATCCAAATTGAGTAGAATACTACTCAAAAAGAGTAGAGTAAACAGGTCTGACAGGAACAACACGATGATTTTGACGATAAATTGTCAAGTGAGCACGCATTGCCATGGGAGGTTACTACTAAGTCCTGGGTCAGACAGTTGCTCACAGTGTTGTCAAATAGCATGCTGAACCTGACTGCATATCAATTGTACAAGTGCAGTTAGTATGAAATAAAATACAAGTTGAACAAACAATGGTGCATTAACTAGAAGAATACACATTTTGAGCATATAGGGCTGCTAGCTATCAAACAACGAAATTGAACAAAGGGGAGAAACTCTCTTTCTAATTAACTCCCCTCCACCAAAGTTGATTACGATACCAATCATCTAGCAATGCGTGGATCAGAGCCGAAAGTGAGACAAACAAAGCATCATTCTCCAAAAAAGAATGTGCCAAGTTCGCCTTTATGACCCTTTATTGCTAGATGATGGGCATCGTAATCAACGTTGGTGGAGGGGAGTTAATTAGAAAGAGAGTTTCCCCCCTTTGTTCAATTTCGTTATCTCCTCTCTTGGCCTCACTATTTCATTCTTAGACTACTCAAACAACAGGCAACAAAACAATGAAATATGAAAACTTCCAAGTGGACACGGAAGGGGTGTATGTGGCATGAATGGCAACACTCTCCTAATGGCGATGCTGTGGTCAGTCAGCTGTGATGTGGTCCCTGGCCATGGTGTTGTGGCGAGGTTGTTGGTTGACCAGCCGCTAGTCCTCTCGGTCAGACAGCCTGCTCAACTCCTCCTCTATCTGTCTCAGGTGGGCAGTCCTCGCGTCACTCGCTGCATCAACAAATAACAACAACAACATCAACAACAACAACACAGATATACATGGGTGCAACTGCACAAAATCAAAAAGCCCTGAAAGGCCGGGGTATGGGGGCAACCTCTCCCTGCCGCTGAAGAAAAAAATGATTTACGAAGGTATTTTAGTTGGGGTTTTCCACAATATATACAGATGTTTATTTTAAAAGTGTTTGACAAATACAGTAGGCACACAAAGATCTTGTTTGACAAATTAAAAAAAAAGGAAATTCCTGTTCTGGTAAAATTCAAAAACAGGAAATCATTGTATACCAGGACAAGTTGCACCCATGGATACTCATAATACAGTATTTATACGGCGCTTAATCACGAAGGACATGAAAACAAAGCCGCGTGCGCACACACAACAAAGGTGAATGGAGACTCCAATACACCATAGGAGAAAAGCAGGAAAACAACAACAACAACAACAACACACGCACACACACACACACACACACACACACACACATACACACATACACATGCGCACGTGCACCCACGCACATGCATTAATGCACAAGCACACCCACCCACCCACATTCATAACGTATATAGATACGCTTAAAATGGCAATATTGTGGTTGTATAAATTTGTCAAGTTGTTTTTTTAGCATTAGACTGTGTACTGTGGGGTCGATTCTCCATACCCCTGAAGGAATCTTAGAAAAGCCAAGGATTCGAGCCTACAAATCGTAAATGCAAGTTCTGCTGAGCCCTCGGCTTACTGCGCAGTAAAATGATGGATCGCGTGACCGGAAGTAAGGGGAGAGCTAGCCTACTTCCGGGAAAGGAGAGTCGCGGCCCTTTGCTACTTTCGCTTCCCTATGTACTATGGTATTGGGTTCCAAATTGGAGTGATAATGCTATTGCTTTGAGTGTTGGTCAGTATGGTTAGAATAGATACTAGACCTCTTATTTTCTTCTTGTTAATTAAACCGCCCATTACAAACTTTCTCATAGGAATACGCAGCCTACTATATTAAGCTTAATGTGGTCCATGTCAGCGTGTCCCATAGGCCTTTGCAACTAGGGTTATTAACGCCATTGACAGTGAGAGTAATTGCTCTTGCTGGTCAGTACTGACAAGGGCATTCACTCTTGTGAAAGGCAGCCATTTATTGGCATCAAATAGGGGTTATTGGCGAGAGCTACCCCCCTGTCTGGTCAGTACTGAAGCATCTTCCCCCACCCTCCAAGGGCATTCACTCTTGTGAAAGGCAGCCATTTAGTGGCATTAAATAGGGGTTATTGGCGAGAGCTATCCCCCTGTCTGGTCAATACTGAAGCATCTTCCCCCCACCCTCCAAGGGCATTCACTCTTGTGAAAGGCAGCCATTTATTGGCATCAAATAGGGGTTATTGGCGAGAGCTATCCCCCTGTCTGGTCAGTACTGAAGCATCTTCCCCCCACCCTCCAAGGGCATGCACTCTTGCAAAAGGTGTTCGTTGCAGACCCCAATAGCTACGAGAGGCCCACCTTTGTGCTGCAGGTCCTGGATGAGGTCGTCCACGGAGATGCCCACACTGCGGGCGTCCCTCAGGTCCTCCTGCAGCCTCTTCTCGATGGCGGCCAGCACTGGTCACACATTATTGCCGGTACAGTTAGGTGCTATACGGTCTATCAGTACATGTTAAAGGGCCACCCCTTTTGTAAGAAACACGTCCAGATCACCAGGAAAACACCCTTTACAGAGATTGCAACACTCACTTTGCTCTGGTTTCTTATAAATCAAACCGACAAATCAGCGATTCCTCCTTGGCGGAGGTGCTGGAAGTCAAATTCTTTCACCCAAAGAGAAGACGTGTGCCATCTCTTTTCTACTGGCCGCCTGCGTTTAGACCAAATCGTTTGCTCGAAATTTTCGCAATACAAGCCTTTTTTCTGTTCTTTTTAAATTTTATACAGATTATCTAAAGGAGTTTCGCTCACAACGAAGGAAACAACTCCAATTGTTTGTTTTACTGCACTACCAAACAAAGAAAACGCTTCAACCACAATGAGTGACCTTCACCCACCCCATCCAAAATAACTACTCTCTCCGGCATCTCCGCCAAGGAGGAATCGCCGTTTTGACGGTTTAATTTTGACGCCTGCTATATTTCTTTTCAAAGTACTGTGCCCCTTCCATCCGCGTGTGTTTGTGTGCATGCGTGTAGTATGTGCGTGTGTGTTGCGTGTGCGTGTGCATGTGTGTGTGCGCGCGTGTGGTGCGTTCGTGTGTGTGTTTTGTGTGTGTGTGTGTGTCAGTTTAGTGCGTGCGTGTGTCTGTGTTTAGTGCGTGCGTGCGTGTGCGCGCGCGCGTGTGTATAATATATTATTATTTAATTTCTAGGAAACCAGAGCCAAGTGAGTGTTCCGATCATTGAAAAGGCTATCTTTCTGGTGATCTCATCGTGTTTCTTGCAAAAACTCATCCGTCAGGGTCCACCTTTAACATTTTTAACTCTTTCACTAAATGCAACACTGTACTAGGCCAGGCGTAATTATGTGACTTACATAATTATATCCCTGTGTTGCCATGGGGGGAGAGTGAATAATGTTAACGTGTGTTGAGACCATTAGCGCTGGTGCTTGCGCAATCTTCAGAGTTAGGGTTCTTGCGAGTTGTTTTTTTCTTTAGTGTTTTGTAGTTGTAGAGTTACTGTTCTTTGGAAAAAAAAAATTTTTTTATTTTATCGTTATGCAAAAGGGATGTAATTAATTAACAGGCGTGTGACGTCTTCACGGTACTTCCTGTAGAGTAGCATAATTAAAGTATTATAATCATAATACCCTAGTAGGCTACCCATAAGAATAATGACTGTATGCGATATGACTATTATGCATGACGTCTATATATCTACACAATGTCTCATATGTGCCCTTAGGGGTCGAGAGGACGTAAAACACTAGCTACTAACTATATATCTACACACAAGTAAAAATGAATGTGGCGGTACCATAGCCGATGAGGTTTATCCGAGGCGTGGTTACCGCTACACCTATCTATATTGTTTCAAACTCGGGACTTTACTGGTGTTGCACTGCCTCCGGGCATTGCAGCCAGTATTGTTCCCACCATCTTTGTATTTACAAATGTCCCATATGTGTCTATGACCGAGAGGACGTAAAACACAATTTTTCATTCATATATATCTACACACACAAATGGCGACGTGTACTGCAATACATATCGGGGGTGGTGCTGGGGGGTGGTCCTATTAGATAATGGCCTAGGGTTAGGGATAGGGTTAGTATTCCAAAAAGGTTATTAGCTAAAAAAAAAGGTTCATAAAATACAGCTTTATGTTTGGTCATTATTATCTCGAAAGTGGCCTAACATGTGTGTTTACGTACCCGAGTGCCGCATTTTATTATCAGAAGGCCCAATTTGGTGATCCGCGTCTGGAAAAGCAAGCAGGTGAAAGGAAGGAAAGACAACAATCACCATCATTATTAATGAATATAGACAGCATAGATCATAAGCACTGATACACGTATTCAAGAAACATTAACCACATTCAAAAATAGCAACGCAATCACCATCATATTAAACATTAGGCCTAACCATAGCATTCGTGAAATAAGATACCGCTAGAGTCTTGAATCTGTCAACACCGACACAGTATATAATACGTGTTAATATTATTACACACATCATGACACACACGGACGCGTGCATGCGCACACATACACGCGCGCGTACACAAACACTTTCAGTGGAAGGACGTTAAACTGAAGAAGGAGAAGACCAACAACAACAACAACAACAACACACACAGCACACACACACACTCACACACACACACACACACACACACACACACACACACGCACGCACGCACACACACACACACACACACACACACACAGACACAGAGAGAGAGAGAGAGAGAGAGAGAGAGAGAGAGAGAGAGAGAGAGAGAATGCATTTTATTTATAGCAA
>CM065680.1:50007576-50032385 GCA_017654935.2 Phymorhynchus buccinoides
CGGAGCCAGCGAGTGAGGTCCTCCTCCGAGGGCGCCACCACGACCGTCCACCGACAGCTCCCCAGAACACACTGATCCCCATGACTTTGACCCGAACGCACCAAGGCATAGACTGGATCGGAAACCGAAACTGAGGTCACCATGAGAGCAGGGCATGCAAAGCCACAGAATTTCAGACTTTTTTTTTAACGATTGATGGAAATGAAGCGGATGACTATGATGATGATGATGGTGCTATGGAGTTCCGCATCGGTCTGAGACTACATGACAGGGCTGTATTCTACGCTTCCTTTCATAATGATATCCCGGCGTTAACCAGGCCCGAGAACTACAGACACCTGCAGTGCTGGTCTTGAAATTAGAGCAACACTCTCAGAATCGCATCCGTTAAGCGGATGAAGCTCGACTGTGTGGTTTCAGTCTTCCCATTGAGCCCACAGCCACTCACTCTGGGTAGGAGTCGGTCCAGGACCAAAACAAACCTCGCCTCTGATGGGATTCGAACCCGTGACCTCCCAGCCAGTACTCCGTGACGCTAACCACTACGCCACAGCGGTTTTTTTGTTTGTTTTTGTTTTGTTAATACATGTACTGTGAAATAAATAATACAAAATAAGTAACGTATACTATTGACGAATAGAAGGACAGGTCAATACAAAATAAGTAACGTATACTATTGACGAACCACCTCCAGCACTGTTCGCCATGGCAGTCTCTTCCTCCTTGGACTCTTCTTCCCCAAGCAGCTCGCGCAGGGTCTTGACCAGCTCCTGCAGTCAAATCATAATAATTACTGTCTTCTTTAGAGCCTTATTTGCCTCCACTGTATGTGCGTGTGTCAATGTACAACAACTTTGAATTCGTGTAAATCATTGTATACGCATAGGAATATTCAAGTGACGGGCAAATGTTAAGAATAGGCCCCTCCCTCCTCTGTCCCTTCCATTTCATTTCAGACGGTTTCAGTTAGGGTTAGGGTTAGGAATAGGGTTTGGGGTTAGGGATAGGGATAGGTTTAGGGTCAGTTAAGTGTCAAGCTCATACCATACCATACGTGTGTGTGTGTGTGTGTGGATTAGACGGTTTCAGGTTAGGGTTAGGGTTAGGAATAGGGTTTGGAATAAGGTTAGGGATAGGCTTAGAGTCAGTTTAGTATCAAATACACAAACAATAAAAGCGTCTGAAATGAACGGAAGGGGCAGAAGAGAGGGCTATCCTTAACATTTGCCAAGTGATGTAGTGTGTGTGTGTGTGTGTGTGTGTGTGTGTGTGTGTGTGTGTGTGTGTGTGTGTGTGTGTGTGTGTGTGTGTGTGTGTGTGTGTGTGTGTGTGTGTGTGTGATAAAGCAATTGAAAGGTTGCATATGCGTAACGCAGACTTCCAGGTCCGCAAAGACGCACGCCCATCCGAGTGCGAGAGAGAGAGAGAGAGAGAGAGAGAGAAGAGAGAGAGAGAGAGAGAGAGAGAGAGAGAGAGAGAGAGAGAGAGAGAGAGAGAGAGAGAGAGAGAGAGAGAGAGAGAGAGAGAGAGAGAGAGAGAGAGAGAGAGAGAGAGAGAGAGAGAGAGAGAGAGAGAGAGAGAGAGAGAGAGAGAGAGAGAGAGAGAGAGAGAGAGAGAGAGAGAGAGAGAGAGAGAGAGAGAGAGAGAGAGAGAGAGAGAGAGAGAGAGAGAGAGAGAGAGAGAGAGAGAGAGAGAGAGAGAGAGAGAGAGAGAGAGAGAGAGAGAGAGAGAGAGAGAGAGAGAGAGAGAGAGAGAGAGAGAGTGTGTGTGTGTGTGTGTGTGTGTGTGTGTGTGTGTGTGTGTGTGTGTGTGTGTGTGTGTGTGTGTGTGTGTGTGTGTGTGTGTGTGTGTGTGTGTTGTGTGTGTGTGTGTGTGTGTGTGTGTGTGTGTGTGTGTGTGTGTGTGTGTGTGTGTGTGTGTGTGTGTGTGTGTGTGTGTGTGTGTGTGTGTGTGTGTGTGTGTGTGTGTGTGTGTGTGTGTGTGTGTGTGTGTGTGTGTGTGTGTGTGTGTGTGTGTGTGTGTGTGTGTGTGTGTGTGTGTGTGTGTGTGTGTGTGTGTGTGTGTGTGTGTGTGTGTGTGTGTGTGTGTGTGTGTGTGTGTGTGTGTGTGTGTGTGTGTGTGTGTGTGTGTGTGTGTGTGTGTGTGTGTGTGTGTGTGTGTGTGTGTGTGTGTGTGTGTGTGTGTGTGTGTGTGTGTGTGTGTGTGTGTGTGTGTGTGTGTGTGTGTGTGTGTGTGTGTGTGTGTGTGTGTGTGTGTGTGTGTGTGTGTGTGTGTGTGTGTGTGTGTGTGTGTGTGTGTGTGTGTGTGTGTGTGTGTGTGTGTGTGTGTGTGTGTGTGTGTGTGTGTGTGTGTGTGTGTGTGTGTGTGTGTGTGTGTGTGTGTGTGTGTGTGTGTGTGTGTGTGTGTGTGTGTGTGTGTGTGTGTGTGTGTGTGTGTGTGTGTGTGTGTGTGTGTGTGTGTGTGTGTGTGTGTGTGTGTGTGTGTGTGTGTGTGTGTGTGTGTGTGTGTGTGTGTGTGTGTGTGTGTGTGTGTGTGTGTGTGTGTGTGTGTGTGTGTGTGT
This sequence comes from Phymorhynchus buccinoides, assembly GCA_017654935.2. Classification (NCBI taxonomy): domain Eukaryota; kingdom Metazoa; phylum Mollusca; class Gastropoda; order Neogastropoda; family Raphitomidae; genus Phymorhynchus; species Phymorhynchus buccinoides. The sequence goes on from CM065680.1 coordinate 50,010,137, forward strand.
GTGTGTGTGTGTGTGTGTGTGTGTGTGTGTGTGTGTGTGTGTGTGTGTGTGTGTGTGTGTGTGTGTGTGTGTGTGTGTGTGTGTGTGTGTGTGTGTGTGTGTGTGTGTGTGTGTGTGTGTGTGTGTGTGTGTGTGTGTGTGTGTGTGTGTGTGTGTGTGTGTGTGTGTGTGTGTGTGTGTGTGTGTGTGTGTGTGTGTGTGTGTGTGTGTGTGTGTGTGTGTGTGTGTGTGTGTGTGTGTGTGTGTGTGTGTGTGTGTGTGTGTGTGTGTGTGTGTGTGTGTGTGTGTGTGTGTGTGTGTGTGTGTGTGTGTGTGTGTGATAAAGCAATTGAAAGGTTGCATATGCGTAACGCAGACTTCCAGGTCCGCAAAGACGCACGCCCATCCGAGTGCGAGAGAGAGAGAGAGAGAGAGAGAGAGAGAGAGAGTGTGTGTGTGTGTGTGTGTGTGTGTGTGTGTGTTGTGTGTGTGTGTGTGTGTGTGTGTGTGTGTGTGTGTGTGTGTGTGTGTGTGCGTGCGTGTGCGTGTGAGAGAGAGAGAGAGAGAGAGAGAGAGAGAGAGAGAGAGAGAGAGAGAGAGAGAGAGAGAGAGAGAGTGCGTGTGTGTGTGTGCACGCGCGTACGAGAGTGTGTGTGTGTCTGCCTGTCTGTCTGTCTCTGTGTCTGAGTGCGTGCGTGTGCATAAATGCATGTGTGCGTAATTTGTGTGTGTGCATGCGCGCGCGCGTGTGCGTGTGTTTGAGAAAGAAAGAGAGAGAGAGGGAGGGAGGGAGGGAGAAAGGGAAGCTGGGTGGCCCTACCTTGTCGAAGTCCTGTGAAGGTCTCTCTGCAACAGAGAACGTTGAGTAATTTAAGCTCAATAGGCCTATCTGCTGGCTGTGAATGCCTTACGTTAAGTGTACCTGGGAACAGGAGACGGAGGTGGGGAGAGGGAAGGGGCTGCTATAAAAACTCAGTCCCTGTCAAACCCGGACCCTTATTATGCTGAACAAAAGGTTTTACTACATACTCGCACCCACGCACACGCACGCGCACACACGCACACACTCTCTCGCTCGCGCTCGCGGGCGCGAACACACACACACACACACTTACACACACACACACACACACACACACACACACACACACACACACACACACACACACACACACACACACACACACACACACACACACACACACTCTCTCTCTCTCTCTCTCTCACACACACACACACACACACACACACACACACACACACACACACACACACACACACACACACACACACACACACACACACACACACACACACACACACACACACACACACAGTTTATGTCTCAAACTGGTCTAGCACACATGCACAGACATAAACATGTTATTAATGTAACACTAATGCAATTTTGAAAACAAATCAGGCTGCAGCTTCATAAAGTTTTAAAGAATATTGTGAAGTAGCCTAAGTAAGCAAAAAATCAATCTAACACAGTGACAATTACATCCATCGCACCGTACTACAGAGATGGCAGGCCTACAAAAGCTAATTAAATTGCGAATCGATCTGCCTAAGCAATATCACTGTGCAGTTGTCATTATGACCTGTTCATCAGTTTAGGCTGTAGGCGACTAAAACCCTATTGTTCACAGGCAGAGGTATGTGTTATTATATGCGGATAGTGAAACGCACAAGCCATTGTTCCGGTTGAGAAGTAAGCTATGCACCCCCTGTTCTAATATATCAGGGAGTATAGGCCTATACATAAAGTGCGTAAAAGGATGTCACCCATGGTTCTCCTGTATTGCAGTATGGCCAAAGATATTCTAAAAGGGTAAGATGGACTCGGCGAACCGGGCTGATAGAGTTATCGTTAGTGGGGACAGTACAATTTCACAGTGGAGGCTATCCAAAAACTCAGACTGGAACTTGAACGGAGAATTCGACTGGCCTATCGATGTGTAAAATGTCCTGTTTAAAAGGGACATAACCAGTGTTTCTATCCTCACTACTCATATAGGGAAAAGAGACCGGATGCTTATCTTCCCCTATACAGTATCTTTGGTATGGCTCAACAATCTGTAAGACTAATAGGCTTTTAATGCCTTAGTAAACTTTGCTGCACACTGCAAATCTGCGCGATTCATGAGTCAATCTCGGACCTGCGCCCCCCCCCCCCCCCCCCCCCCCCCCCCCCCCCCCCCGTGGGGATACCGGGGGGTCTTTTGCATAAATAGTTCCCCCTCCTTCTGGAAGCTTTGTGCTTGTAACTTCCTCTAATCTGTCACTCTCTTTGACTCGGCCTTTTCCCTTTGCTTACTGTCATCTACTATCTTTCTGCTTTACCGGTCCATTCTCCTGCCTTTTTTTATTTTTACGAAACACTTTCAAATACATTTCCTCCTCCAGCCGAAGTCGGACTTGCTGGGCCTAACTATATCTTAGTTAGGCGCATAACGGCAGCATGACGCATCTGCGCTCATAATTGACAGGAAACTTGTCTGAGCGATAGAAGAAGAAGAAGAAGAAGAAGAAGAAGAAGAAGAAGAAGAAGAAGAAGGACCTGCGCATTTGAGCAAATCAACAATTGGCACAACAACGATGCGACTTCTTCCCCCACTTCTTCGTTTGTTTTATTCCACTTCCCCCTTTTTGCCTTTGGAAGATTTCTTTTAGCAGACTTCATGCAGAAGGGATTTTGCCTTGTTGGTCTATTGTAGAAGGCCAATCCTGTATATATGCATATTACAAGTTCTGGGGGTATTGACCCTTAGTCATAGTCGCCCATTGTGTTGAAACGTTGGTCTCGAGCCAACACGCTTTTGTTATGCAAGGCGCAAAGGCTTTCCTTTGTCATCGATGGAATTTTAAAGAGACAGGGGGGGACTGGCACCAGACATAATTTGCTTGTGAAAGAATGGCTTTGTCTATTATTTCTTCCTGGGAATTGGAAAACTTTCCCCACGACACTTTACTTTCTAGGCCTATTCTGCGACATGGTATAGTCAAGGTCTATGGGTTGTTTCTTCTACGTGTGTGATAGTTCTAGTCTTTAATTCCACAAGACTGTGGTTTTTGTTGATGAATCGGTAAATTACGAATATGTTCCCAACCCCACCTATTCCGTGTATCGACATTAATTAGGCCTTTTAAAATAATAAATGTACCTATAATATATTTGGAAACTGTATTATATATGAAAGAAAGGGGGGGGGAAACGTTGGAGAGCTGTCATACCCCATAGACAACGTAACTACTCACCAGGGACACATACGACACCAATTCGCATAACTCAATGCAAGGAAAAAAGACAGACAGATGTGCGATACAGGGCTAATGGTTTGGTGGAGAACGATGAGTTTGATGGATGAGATATGGATATTTAGAGTATTGATTAAGAAATACGAGCACACTAAACACTAATAATAATACCCTGCTATTCACAACCTCCTTACAATGTATGTGTCTATGTCTCCCCAACGTCATCTGTCCTCAAAATCCCTTTGGAAGAGGGAGTGGAGATGTACCCTTGGCAAGGCCTATGTGTCTCCACGTCATCTGTCCTCAAATCCCTTTGGAAGAGTTAGTACCCAAGCCCTCCACTAGAAACACAATTTAACCCAGCCCGCCCGAATCGCTGGATATCAGCTGTCGTCATATCCGCAATCTTGGGATGAATCTAAGTAGTGACCTAGTTTGGATGCGACACCATGTTTTCCCCAAGATGGCGGCTGGGCCCCTCTTATGTCGTTGCTTGAAAAAGGGAAATGGCGACAACTGGTCCCCAGCCATAGCAGCTGCCCTCTCTGCTATCTGGCTGTCGTCGTCGGAAACGACAGACGGGCGTACTATGTTAGATCAGTGAGTGTCTCCAAAAAGCCTAAATGTTTACAAAGAGTGATAACTTCGCAGCCTACCAACCTTGCAAAGAATGAAGCCGATTTTCTCACTTCCCACACCTGGGAAGTGGAAAAGGTGGAAGGTGGGAAGCGTAAGTGTTGTTGATTGTAGGCAGTGAGTGAGTTCACAAATGATCCCCCACCTGTAGTAGTGTAAGTGAAAGGGTAGGAGTAAAAAACCCACTAAACCCCGGCTTCAGTCAGCTGCGGAGTGCGAGCTCTTTGTCTATTCAGGTTTTTTGGTGTCACCATCAGCATCAGCCTGCTTGGGCACTTTTCTGGCTACAAGTGTTTTCCTTGGGCATGCATGCAGAAAGTGCTTGTCCTGTTCAGAGAATACTTGTCCTCTTTGTGACCCCAACTTTCTGTTTGTTGTAAGCTTTATATTGACTGTCATATGGCGGGCTGTTGAGAATGTGAGCACTGTGTTTGCTGCGGGCAAACATTTCCTTCCAAATGCGGCTCTCCTTTGAAGAAGATTGATTTGATGGGAACAGTTGGGTACTGTATTGTATTGTATTGTATTGTGTTGTTTTGGTTTGTATTGTGTTGTGTCGTGTTGCATTGACTTGTGTTGTATTGCATTGTATTAATGATATTGACTTGTGTTGTGTTGTGTTGTGTTGCGTTGTGTTGTGTTGCGTTGTGTTGTGTTGCGTTGTGTTGTATTGCATTGTATTGTATTGACTTGTGTTGTATTGTATTGTATTGTATTGTATTGTATTGTATTGTATTGTATTGTATTGATTATATTGACTTGTGTTGTGTTGCGTTGCGTTGTATTGCATTGTATTGTATTGACTTGTGTTGCATTGTACTGTATTGTATTACTTATATTGCATTGCGTTGCATTAATTGTATTGCATTGTATTGTATTGTATTGTGTTGTATTGTATTCCATTGCATTGCATTGACTTGCGTTGTATTGTATTATATTATATTGTATTTTGTTTTGTGTTGTATTGTGTTGTATTAATCTCTAACCACAGACACTCATCTCTGCGAAATTCGGGCTACTCCTGCCCGGAGAGCGTGTCGCCTCAGATGCAGCGCCCCCCTTATCTGCATGCTGTCTTTTATATATGTCTGAACGTAAAACACAGGGTAATTTGTACCATTGACAACTCGTTTGTTGCCACTGGGTTCTTTAACGTGCGCAAAGCGGACGTGCACACGGGACCTGGTTTAAACGAATCTTTAACCCTTTCACCGCCAGCCATCTTTGAGCCAAAAATTGCCATTAAATTTACTTGGATGCAAAAAAGATTTTGTCTGCAATATTGTGGGATTTCTCTGTAACACATTTAGAATAGGGTCAATCCTCACTGCCCAAATTTAGGACACAATGTCCTTGAATAACAGACCCTGATTTCAAGGGTTTTAATGACATGGGTGTTAAATCATTGTGATGCAAAAATGCGACATTGGCGGTGAAGGGGTTAATATTTCCAAACAACACATATAACAGAAAGCAAAAGAGAGCATCAACAAGCTAGCGCTTATAGCGTGCTCCTGAAATATTTCATGAAAAAAATATTTGGTGAATGACAGACTGTGTAAGTACAATGATACATCATTTATACATGATAATTGAGCAAAAGAAAAGGCAAAACAAAATCAAAAATCAAAAATCAAACACACACAAAGAACATAAGTGCAATCAATTTAGAGAAACATCAAAACAAAATTATAGTCAAAAGAGAAAATACGAAGAAGGACAAATCAAAGCATTTGATGAAAAAAGGGAGAAACAGGGAGACATCTTGACATAGTTTACAATATTCACACGGGACCTCGGTTTTAATTATCATCCAAAGGGTAGTTCCGTCATTCTTCACGTCTGCTTAATATGAAAAATTCAACCGTAGTTACTGTGTGTTACGTTCTGTTTTATTTGTTAGCTTACGTTAGTTTTCGTTCTTTTTGCATAATGTATCTTGTACGAGAAAGCAATAAGCTTCATAAACCGGAAATGTACAACAACGCGGAAGCAAATAATTATTCGCCAAGCTCGTGCTTTAGTAACTCCCGTCATGTTTACGACCCTCAATCTCAAAGTCTTCTTCTCTCAGTTTTATGAAAATATTCCTGGGCTGATCCTAACCCTATCCCTTTCCCCCCAAAAATGACAGAAGGTTACTTCTCAGTGAACATTTTCAATGCGAATAGTCGAGGGCGGTCACTAAAGTACATATACTATCCTGTGTTTCTTGTTTGTTTGTTGTCTTACCCTGGCTTAAAGACTCCAGGGATCATCCCAAAAGCCGAAGCACTTGAACACTACGGTACAAATTCAACAGCTAGGGATGAGAACATTACGTGCGTGACCGGTTTTTGATTACCCCGCCACGTGAGCAGCCACACTCCGACTTCGGAGGGTTTGGGAGACTGATGATGTTATGCTAGGAGCTTGTCATGGCTAAAGACAATCCCTGCACAACTATGCAGAATATAACATTTTGATGTAGCCTTGGTGTTCTAGCTTATGTGAATTGGTCTGCACAGCCCTATGCCAAGGCGTATCCTGTGTTTAAAACAAGTACAATGAAAACAAATCTCAGCTGTCATACTAGGCATAGATCCCTCCAAGCAGTAGACAGATGAGTGTATTATAAACAACCCTCCTATAGATAATTCAGTAATGCGAGTAAATGCAAGACAGGAAACGTTATACAGTTTGTGTTCCTTTATCTCTTAAAAGGACACCCTGACTGATGAGTTTTTGCAAGAAACACGTCGAGATCACCATGAAAACACCCTTTACAGAGATCGTAACACTCATTTTGCTCTGGTTTCCTAGAAATCAAACCGTCTAAATCGGCGGAAGCCAAATTCTTTCACTGAAAGAGAAGGCGTGTGCTGTCTCTTTTCTAATGGCCGCCTGAGCTTAGACCAATTTGTTTGCACGATATTTTCGCAATACAAGCCTTTTAAAAAAAATCATTTATTTTGCATGCAGTTTATCTAAAGGAGTTTTGATCACAACAAACGAAATAGCTTTTTACTGCACTACAAAAAAAAGCTTCAACCACAATGGAATTGGCCTCCACCCACCCCACCCAAAATGGCTTATCTCTCCAGCATCTCCGCCAAGGAGGAATCGACGTTTTGACGGTTTGATTTCTAGGAAACCAGAGCAAAGTGAGTGTTGTAATCTCTGTAAAGGGTGTTTTCCTGGTGATCTCGACGTGTTTCTTGCAAAAACACATCCGTCAGGGTGCCCCACTACGTTTCCGCGCTCTTTTTCACCAACTCGTTTCGCTCAAGAAGGGGGGGGGGGGGGGGGGACACTTGTAGCGAAGAGGAGAGAGATCCCTGACCCACTGGGGTACATTGACGCATTCATTCTGTTTGCATGACCCCCTTTTCAAGAGACACTTAAGTACTTTACACATAGCACAGCGAGAACCATTGTGTCACTGTGTCAATTCGCAGTATGTCATGGTGCCCCGTTTGCCTTAAACACTTTCAACAGTCTTCCAAAACAAAAAAGAAGAAAAAAAGGTTTCTCACCTCGACTAATCCACCCAAAACGTTTTTGTTCTTGCACTTTCTTTACGCCTCTCATCGTGTTTGTTGTTGTTGTTGTGTGTCTCGTTACAGATTTACTCATAATGTTATTGCGGGAAAATGTTAAGATCAGCTCCCTCCAGCTGTTCCCGCGTGTCTCAGCTTAACGAAAAAGGTGATGAATGGTGGGCCAACTTCACCCTGGAACAGCGGAGGGAGCTGATCTTAACATTTGCCGTTATTGTTATTAACGGGTTTTAATGGTATTTAGCAGAACATTCCCTTAAATAAGCCGTTACTTTAACCCTTTCACCGCCAAAGTCGCATTTTAGCACTACAGTGATTTAACACCTATGTCACTAAAAGGCATCAAATTGAGGTCTATTATCTAAAGACCCTATTGTCTTAGTTTTGGGAAGTAAGGGTAGACCGTATTTTATATGTCACAGAAGAATCCCCAATACTGCAGATGGATTTTGTTCTCTAACCAGGTAAAGTTGATGGAATGTTTGGCCGCTGAAATATGGCTGGCGGTGAAAGGGTTAATCGTTAGAAACGTACAGTTAATGTATTCCTTTTCCTTCTCTAGTGTTTTGCTATATATTTGTTTCTTTTCTTTTCTTTAACAAATTTGATACAGATAATAACGAGAAAGTTCGACTAGATACTTCGTTTTAAATAGTTATGTTCCTAATTTAATCTCACGCGTCTTAATATTATCAAGCTTTCTGTGATTGTTTTGTTATATGTTTTTAAAGACACACTGACGCACCGCGATTAAGTCCCTTGGTTTTTTTTTCTAGGTAGCTGTGACCCACATACAAATGTCCCCAACTTCAAATTGAGGCTGCTCTTTCAAATGATGTTTCGTTTTCAATTTGGGGACATTTGTATGGGAGTGAAACCTGGTCAAAGCAAGATTTCTTACCAGCTATAATAGCGAAAACACGTGAAACCCGTGATTTTGACACGCGATCTGGTGGGTCTTTTAAAGATTTAATGTTGTACCTGAAGTTAATTTCTCTGCTTTGAGACAATGAAATGTACTTGACTTGACTTGACTTGATATGTAGTAGTAAGCTGCTTAACCCTTTCGCCGCCAGCCATTTTTCAACAAAAAATTTCCATTAATCTTACCTGGGTAGAGAAAAAACAAGCGCGAAATCGCAATAGTTTGTGGCACGCGGTCTATTTTTACCACTCCAATCATGAGTCACCTCCCCTGGCTTTTCAATAAAATATGTAAACCAGAATGTTATCTCTGCACCATTTCGTAACTTTTCATATCTTTTGGAAAACATTTAAAACTATTTATCCTACTTATACTCATCAAAAGAAGCACCGCATACTCGTCGTGTCTGTTGTAGTGTCTGTATTACGTAGGTTTATTATTTTGTACGCTTTTAAAATACATCATTTTAAAGAGCGGCCTCAATTTGAAGTGTAGCCTCGATTTGAAGTGCGACAATTTTGGACCGATCGACAGACAGACAGACAGACAGACAGACAGACAAAGTGAGCCACAAACAAAAATCATCTGCAATATTGGGGATTCCTCTGTGACATGTATAACGTAAGGCCTATCCTTACCTCCCAAAATTATGAAAACTTTTGGATAACAGACCCTGGTTTGATATTTTAGTACATGGGTAAGTGGTGCTGCGACATTGGTGGTGAAAGGGTGTCATGAAGGTAGACCTACATGCCTAGAGCTTTATTAATTGTAGCGACTCGGTACGGGTTTTTTTCTCCATAGGGTGATTGCTTACTCTCAATGCTTGTCTTATTAGCCTTCAATTTGTCATGACATACTCATAGACCTAAAAGTAGCAAATCGACTTCTCTTCAAAGTGACAAAACAGGCATATTCTTTTCCCAATAGTGCCGCTTTTTTTTCATTCGTAAACTAAGCCCCACATAGATACCCCATATGGTCGTCTGGGCTTTTACTGACATTAAATCACCTCGCTCAACAACGATTTACACTGTGGCAGTGCTTTCTATTTTCCATAGAGACAGACAGATAGACAGACAGACAGACATAGACGATAGAGCCCATAATCTTCTTCTTCTTCGATCGCTCAGACAGTTTCCTGTAAATTATGAGCGCAGATGCGTCATGCTGCCGTTGTGCGCCTAAGTAAGAAATAATTAGGCCCAGCATGTCCGACTTCGGATGGAGGAAATCTTTTTGAAAGTGTTTCGTGAAAAAGGCAGGAGAATGGACCGAGTAAGGCAGAAAGATAGTAGATGACAGTAAGCAAAGGGAAAAGGCAGAGTCAAAGAGAGTGACAGATTAGAGGAAGCTACAAGCACAGAACTTCCAGAAGGTGGGGGAACTATTTATACAAAAGACCCCCCGGTATCCCCACAGGGGGAGCCCATAATTATGGTCGTCTGGGCTTTTACTGAAATTAACTTATCTCGCTCAACAACGATTTACACTGTGGCAGTGCTTTCTATTTTCCATAGAGACAGACAGACAGACAGACAGACAGACAGACAGACATAGACGAAGAGATCAAAAATGATATAAAACAACAACAACAACAAAAACTGGAGGGCAGGGAGAAGGGAACTGAACATAATATCTGTAATTAATGTTACAGCACGCACACATTGGTACGCAACAAAGAGGAGTTAGCTGTTTGCGGAAGCACGTTTTCGTCGTCTTCTTCGTTTTTGGCACTTTCCGGAGACATAAGCTTATTTAGAGAACTATTTTGTCGATAGTTAGTGTGTTCCTTTATTTCTTAAAATTCATTTCATCCTCTTCCATTAGACTATCCTTCTTTTTCTTTTTTTTCTTCTTCTTCTTCTTCTTCTTCTTCTTCTTCTTCTGCTTTTTCTTCGATCCCTCAAACATTTTCCTGTCAATTATGAGCGCAGATGCGTCATGCTGCCGTTATGCACCTAACCAAGAAATACGTTAGGCCCAGCAAGTCCGACTTAGGCTGGAGGAGGAAATCTTTTTTTTTAACGTGTTTCTTGAAAGAGATAAAAAAAAAAAAAAGGCAGGAGAATGGACCGGTAAGGCAGAAAGATAGCAAGATGACAGTAAGCAAAGGGAAAAGGCAGAGTCAAAGAGGGTGACAGATTAGGGGAAGTTACAAGCACAGAACTTCCAGGATGGAAGTTCAGTTTAACGTCGCGTATCGGCTTTCGCCATGTACGACGGGCTGAACAAACCAACCAAGGTATAAACAAAAATTTATGTTGCTGAATCACTGTCTTAGCCAAAAGGCCGAGAAGCGATCAGAATGATAAGAACTTCCAGAAGGTGGTGGAATTATTTATACAAAAGACCCTCCTGGTATTGCCACGGGGGATTAGACTATCCTAATTTAATTAGCAGCGTGCGTCAATGTACGGACAAGACAAGCATCTTGGTCACGATGAGCGATTCTACCCGCATTTTGGGAGATCACTCTACAGGCTTGTATTACCTCCTTTTATGAAATAGAAAGTAGAATCTATTTTTTTGGTCGCGCGCGGACGAGAGAGAGAGAGAGAGAGAGAGAGAGAGAGAGAGAGAGAGAGAGAGAGAGAGAGAGAGAGAGAGAGAGAGAGGGGGGGGGAGACACAGAGAGAGAGAGAGAGAGAGAGAGGGGGGGGGACACAGAGAGAGAGAGAGAGAGAGAGAGGGGGGGAGACAGAGAGAGAGAGAGAGGTGAGAGAGGGGGGAGAGAGAGAGAGAGAGAGAGAGAGAGAGAGAGAGAGAGGGGGGGGGGGAGAGACAGAGAGACAGAGAGAAAGAGAGAGTTTGGCGTTAACATGAAAATACCTTCAAATGAAACGCATTGCTGGTGTCCTTCAAGTGCTAAGGACTGAACCTAACTCCAGCTAAACAGCTGATTTCCTCTTTCATATCATCATCATCATTACAGATAATTATCATCACTACCATTGGGCGGGAACACTATTGTAATTCAACAAAAATACTTCTTTTTTTCTAGTTTCTTATCATCATTATTATAAAAGCTGTTGGGTTTTGTCAATCTACGTGATGCACTCACCTCCAAATCGAGGCGCAGCGTAAACCAGACAAGCGGTGAACGCCACAAAACAACAGCACAGCAACTTGATCGCCATGATAAATGACAAAGTTAAAATAGCCACCAAACAGGGTCTTGTCTCTTTTCTCTAAACCCTTTCTCTGTCTGCACTGTCCTACCAAACAATGGCTCACAGACCACGGTCGGTTTTGGGTTTTTTGGTCGTTGTTGCTGCGATCTTCCCTACCTCTTCACGACACACGCACGCACCCGAAAACACTCCTGCGTTATCAAAGTGGTTCGACCCGCTTTTATACGAGTGTAGGCGCCGGAAGCATGGGTTCACGTTTGCTCTTTTTATCAGTCAAACACGGTAGTCACTGCATGCACCCTATTTTAGAATGTTCGAATCGTAGGCCTCCTTCCTACTCCAAAGCAGAGAGGATACTATTTCCGCTGGGGTTCTTTTTGGGGCTATCAGTAAAACTATTCTTGACATGCCTGTAGTAGTAGAGAGAAGACCAATGTACCCCCACTCGTGTAAGCCACTGGTCAGTGGTCACACAGGTGGGAGGAGGGATTGACTCATTTACTTGACCAGTAGCGCATTCTATCCACGGTGTTACTGACCCTTGCATTAGTATCGCCCAGAAATACCGTTGCCCTAACAGCAAAAGAATGCGTTTGGACGGGTACACCGAGAACTAAGTCTGCTGGATAAAATAATGCTTGGATCATGTTGTGAACAGGATTCAATTAAATGCCACACTGGATATTGTACGTGTTTCAGTTTATCCTTGGGTCAAGCAGGGCAGGTAAGGTGGATCTGTAGGCGGGTGACGTCATTTTAACTGACCCACCCTGTAACCTAACTTGACTGGTTTCGTGAGAGAGCGCCCTGCACGCACAGAGCGTTTGTGTAAGAAATGGGGTGTACGAAACGCAAAATAATATTTTAAAAAAATGAAAAGGAAAGAAAAGACAAAAAAAGAAACGTCAAATAACTTCTGCTAAACATTGGCTAAATTCGAGTAATTCTAAGGATCATCCGGCACTTCCGATAAACAGAGAGTTCCTATCCAAAGGGATATAACTCATATTATGATTAGGTATTAAGTACTTTATAGTCACAGACGCGTCTCTGTGAAATTCGGGTTGCTCCCACTTGGAGAGCGCGTCGCAGCCAGAGGCGCGCCACCCATTTTTTTTTTTTTGCATGCGATTTTTTGTGTGACTGATGAGTAAGGAAGGGGAGGGTGGGGGGGTAAGGGGGTAAATTTTGACCACTGGGATTATCGTGTGCTAAGTGCATGGGCATACGGGACCTCGGTTTATCGTCTCATCGGAAAGACTACTACATCTATGACTGAAGATAGACTTCGCTTCCATTCATGTTTCTTTGTGCGCAGAAATGTAGCCTAATATTGCACTATGTTATGCCATCTAACCTGATGAAATAGCAAGAAAGAGGAATCAAAAACACTTGCGCTACTTGATTTTGCTTGAAATAGTTAAATCATCCAGTATATATCCGCGAATGAATAAAGACTACGCCTCTCAGTGTCCATTTGAGTCATTTGGGCTGCCATGTTGATTATCGTTCACGCGAGACTTTAAAGAAACGGAAGTTTAAAAAAGTTTAATTGTTCCCATGATTCTGATCATTCGTGGCGATCATGCTTGGGAGGAGGTGTGGTCACGATCACAATCTGTACGGCAAACATAGTCATATCATAGACTGTTTTCGCCGAATTTTCCGACGTGCTTCAAGCGGACGCTCTAAGGAAACCAAACACGCCCTCTGTACCCAATTTTTTAACTGGAGATCAGAGTTTTGTTTCCTCCTGTACCGAGCTCCTAAATGGTATCTGTAGTGAGGTTGGCTTATGTACAGCATGTGAGTTGTTGACTGCAAGGATATTCGGACGAAACCCCAATAAACCATTTAATTAGGCTATTGTTAATCATCAGTAACGCTCATTGACTTGCAACGCAAAATAAATAATCTTAGAGTAGACAGTCAGTGAAAACGATGATGATGATGATGACGATGATGATGATGATGACGATGAGATGATGATGATGATGATGACGATGATGATGACAATGATGATGATGATGACGATGATGATGATGATGACGACGATGATTACATGATGATCATGATGATGACGATTATGATGACGTTGACGATGATGATGACGATGATGATTATTATGATGACGATGAAGATGATGATGATGATGTTGATGATGATTAGGCCTAGTTAAATGATAGCGGTGTCTGTCTATACTGACATCTCCCAAAATCTGAAGTCGCAAATATGAACCATATTACGAACCTTCCACGTTCAACATAATCACTTTATCTTTTAAAGACACACTGACGCACCACGATTAAGTCCCTTGGTTGTTTTTTTTTCTAGGTAGCTGTGACCCACATACAAATGTCCCCAACTTCAAATTGAGGCTGCTCTTTAAAATGATGTTTCGGTTTCAATTTGGGGACATTTGTATGGGAGTCAAACCTGGTCAAAACAATATTTCTTACCAGCTATAAGAGGGAAAACACGTGAAACCCGTGATTTTGACACGTGACCTGGTGGGTCTTTAAGACGGCGAATCGCACGAAAAGTGTGACACCTTTAAGTACAGTATATATGTACAAAATAATCCACTGGCTCGTTCCAAGCGCAAACCGCGAAGGAGCGTAATCTATAGCGAGTGTAGCTTACTGAATAAATACATGGTTTAGAGGACACGCGTTTCGGAGCACAGCCTTGTGGAGAGGAGGACAGTACGTTGCTATCTCCGAAGTCTTACCCCTCGTCTCTTTTATTCACCCCACTGGAGATAGCGTTTGCTTGGTGGTTGTCATTGAGCTAGCTAATTTCCTTTGCTGGTCTTGTGCTTTTTGCTATTTTGTATAAATAAACAGGATGGTACAGCCGTATGAGCGTAGTCCCAGCTCAACTACAAAGAAGGACACAACATAAAGGATCAAACTCAATGGGTATACGTTAACATGGCTTGTTATTTTGAAGAAATAAAATCTTGTCATTGAGCTAGCTAATTTCCTTGCTGTTCTTGTGCTTTTTGTTATTTTGTATAAATAAACAGGATGGTAAAGCCGTATGAGCGTAGTCCCAGTTCAACTACAAAGAAGGACACAACATAAAGGATCAAATCAATGGGTATACGTTAACATGGCTTGTTATTTTGAAGAAATAAAATCTTGTCATTGAGCTAGCTAATTTCCTTGCTGTTCTTGTGCTTTTTGTTATTTTGCATAAATAAACAGGATGGTAAAGCCGTATGAGCGTAGTCCCAGCTCAACTACAAAGAAGGACACAACATAAAGGATCAAACTCAATGGGTATACGTTAACATGGCTTGTTGTTTTGGAGAAATAAAGTCATTGAGCTAGCTAATTTCCTTGCTGTTCTTGTGCTTTTTGTTATTTTGTATAAATAAACAGGATGGTAAAGCCGTATGAGCGTAGTCCCAGCTCAACTACAAAGAAGGACACAACATAAAGGATCACACTCAATGGGTATACGTTAATCTGGCTTGTTATTTTGGAGAAATAAAATCTTGTCATTGAGCTAGCTAATTTCCTTTGCTGGTCTTGTGCTTTTTGTTATTTTGTATAAATAAACAGGATGGTACAGCCGTATGAGCGTAGTCTCAGTTCAACTACAAAGAACACAACATGATAAAGGATCAAACTCAATGGGTATACGTTAACATGGCTTGTTATTTTGAAGAAATAAAATCTTGTCATTGAGCTAGCTAATTTCCTTGCTGTTCTTGTGCTTTTTGTTATTTTGCATAAATAAACAGGATGGTAAAGCCGTATGAGCGTAGTCCCAGCTCAACTACAAAGAAGGACACAACATAAAGGATCAAACTCAATGGGTATACGTTAACATGGCTTGTTGTTTTGGAGAAATAAAGTCATTGAGCTAGCTAATTTCCTTGCTGTTCTTGTGCTTTTTGTTATTTTGTATAAATAAACAGGATGGTAAAGCCGTATGAGCGTAGTCCCAGCTCAACTACAAAGAAGGACACAACATAAAGGATCACACTCAATGGGTATACGTTAATCTGGCTTGTTATTTTGGAGAAATAAAATCTTGTCATTGAGCTAGCTAATTTCCTTTGCTGGTCTTGTGCTTTTTGTTATTTTGTATAAATAAACAGGATGGTACAGCCGTATGAGCGTAGTCTCAGTTCAACTACAAAGAACACAACATGATAAAGGATCAAACTCAATGGGTATACGTTAACATGGCTTGTTATTTTGAAGAAATAAAATCTTGTCATTGAGCTAGCTAATTTCCTTTGCTGGTCTTGTGCTTTTTGTTATTTTGTATAAATAAACAGGATGGTACAGCCGTATGAGCGTAGTCTCAGTTCAACTACAAAGAACACAACATGATAAAGGATCAAACTTAATGGGTATACGTTAACATGGCTTGTTATTTTGGAGAAATAAAGGTAAAGGTAAAGATTCCCTTCTTGCCTTTCTTACCATACATACAGCTGTATTTTAGGAACATTTTTAGCTAATTACCTTTTTGGAATACTAACCCTAACCCTAACCCTACCCCTAAACCTAACCCTACCCCCCACTATGTACTGCGGTACACCGCGATTTGTCACAGTTATGGTTCGTTGCGTTTTTCCGTCTTATACGGTGGGGGGTAGTGTTAGGGTTAGGGCTAGGGTTAGGGTTAGGGTTAGTATTCCTAAAAGGTTATTAGCTAAAAATGTTCCTAAAATACAGCTTTATGTATGGTACGAAAGGCAATCACGGAAATATACAATTAACCGAGATAGGTAGGGGGGGGTGGCACATCTTGACCTTTACCAATAAACAAGACGGTAAAGCCGTATGAGCGTAGTCCCAGTTCAACTACAAAGAACACAACATGATAAAGGATCAAACTCTATACGTTAACATGGCTTGTTGATTTTGGAGAAATAAAATCTACAGGTACCTTTGTCGGGACATGGGAGGCAATATTTTGCTTTTTTAAAAAATATTAGTTTTCATTACAATAAGTTTAAACTTTCTTACTTTGGCGAATGGAACAGATCCCATTGGAAGTATGCATACGTTTATGTGGCAGGTCATTTGGGTAATGTGACGCCACGGGCCTCTTTCTTGAGTTACGAGGAACAATTTTGTAAAATGTTATGCATGGTGATCGTTTCAGTATCTTTGACCATATCACAGTCATTGCTATAACAAAAAATCAGACTCGCTGAGAGCACATCTACATGGCTTACTATTTGATAAATCTGGCCTGATGAGCATCACCCATTCTGCCAAGTTAATTAGTTATCAAAACGCTATGAATTGTAGTCTATGTTTGTTCACACACGCGCCCGCGCGCACATGCACACACACACACACACACGTATGGAAACACGCACATAGGCTACAGAGAGAGAGAGAGAGAGAGAGAGAGAGAGAGAGAGAGAGAGAGAGAGAGAGAGAGAGAGAGAGAGAGAGAGAGAGAGAGAGAGAGAGAGAGAGAGAGAGAGAGAGAGAGAGAGCACATGCAGACCCTGGTTCCCATTGCAAAGTCCCGCTGTTGCAAAGAACCGGGAGTTGGGGAACACATCTTCTTGAAGCAACCGCTTACATTGGACATAGTAAATTATACCGTGAGCAGAATGGATGCATTCCCTTCTTTCCTTACTACCTCTTACCCCCCCCCCCCCCCCCCCCCACCCCCCACACACGCACCTTTCATGTTCCATTAAACAGACTGAAAAGCGTATTACTTCTGCCTTGGCTTTCAGCTAAGGCTCGGCTACACGTCAGCTCCAATCGTATGGCTGTACGATGCGATTCGATCACGTGGTACCGAAGCGCGCGAATCACACGTGTTCTTCGAGACCGTGTGATCGAATCGTATCGTACAGTCGTACGATTTTGAGCTGACGTGTAACCGATCCTTTAGACTAGTCGATCCTCATCCAAGTATACAATTATTAGTTTCGTTTTCAGTCCTGGGAAAAGACTTGTCTGATTGTTTCTTTTAGTGTTAGGCCGTGTACACATACACGCGGATATTCAGCGCGGAAACCCATGCGCAATCCGTAAATAAGTAAAGGAAAGAAAGGGAATAATATACGCACGTTTCCAAATTTCTTCTAATCCGTATATTTGTTTCTTTCTTTCTTTTACTTATTGATTATTTCCGCGCGGAAAATCCGGATGTACTGTGTACCAGGCCATATCTTAAAAAACAACTATTAAAAACATAATTGCGTGACAGAAAATGACATGCTTTCACTCATAAGTGGGCAGAGTACTCGACTCAGTAGCGTTTAATCAATTTCATGTAAATAAGAGTTTTATCATTAAACTAAAAATTGAGATGTTGCTGTTGTTGTTGTTGACCTACCCTGGCTTAAAGACTCCAGGGATCATCCCAACAATCGAAGCACTTGAACACTCAAATGAATCAGCTAGGGATGAGAACATTACGTGCATGTGACCGTTTTTGATTACCCCGCCACGTGGGCAGCCACACTCCGTCTTCGGGAGAAGTTGAGATGAAATTGATGAATACTGTATTATTATCGCGTACGATTTTTTTTTTAAAGCGTTTACGAGGATCGGATTTGCTTCATATCTCTTTTTTTTTTTTTTTAGCTTGTAACACCTGAAGCAAAACACACACAAGTTGATTCGTATCAAGTCGGTTCATAACTTTTCACTCGCATACGATTAACTCACTACGATCACTTAAGTGAGGCTAAGGCAGCATCGCCTAGCTCGGATGCAATCCATGAGGTTCACAGAGGAACAGATCACAGAAACTTCCTTTGCTTGTTTTTATTTGATTCGTCTACTGCGGTCTACATGAGTAGGCCTACAGTGAACGAAAACAGCAGAGTTATTTTTTAGACGGAAGTATTTCACGTGAATCATGACCCACATACATCGTCACAATCGTATGTTATTGGGGTCAAATCGTATGCAGTGTGGCTAGGCCTTTACAGTTGATATGTGTGATCGTTTAAAAACAGTGTTCTGTGACACACACACACACACACACCCCCACCCCCACCCCCGCTACCTCTGTTACCTCTTAAGTGTAGATCTAGCATCCAACGACGACCTAGTCTGTCAAGGAAGTTAAGCCATACCTTGCATGCATTGACCATTGGATCAGCATTGCATTCTCATTCTGTTTCAAATGCTTGTTTGATTGTTTGAGATTGACTTGCATGTAAGCAATCTTATAGCCCAAATCACGTTTTCAAACTAATCACTAGGCTACTAGAAAAAGGAACTTCAGACCCACGCACAAAATACACAGATTAATATATATATATAAAACAACAGCAGCAACAAAAGCGACATCATCAGAAAAAGTCCAGAACGGTTAAGGCTATTATTTTCATTTCATGCAACAAATATTTATTTGTAAAAAAAACATATATACATAACAACAGTAACAAGTTAAAATGATATTACACTTACATATTTAGGCATAATAATTATATCAGGAATTAACAAGTCCTTGTAAGAGACATAAATATAAAGACGAATAATTCTTGTCTTCTTGTAAAACAAATTAAGAAAACACAAACATATTAGAGCATTTTAATCAGAGTCTATTCCATTTGCACAAGTCCAGAATGTCTTTAAAGAAGAAAAAACAACATGAAAATAAAACAAAATTATAACATTGTGTAAAAGTGATCAACGGCTTTCTGGAAGTTATTTACACCAGTGTAGCTCAACCTAATCTTAGATGCTTGCGTTTAGTTGCAATAACGGAAGATTTAAGTGACCACTAATAACGCAGCTTCCATAAATGCAATTTTTTCCTAGCTTTTCCACAAAGAAACAATTTATTATTTTGGCACGATAATGTTACATTTGTCATTCATGTTTTGGGAAAAGGGCGAGCATAAACGGGCTTCATTATGGCATCAGTCAACGTGTTACTCTCATCATAGACACGCGAGGACCATGCTTGTTGGTGACAGAAAAATAAATAGATGCATAAATAAATAAATAAATGAATAAATAAATAAATAAATAAATAAATAAATAAAATAAATAAATAAATAATACATACATATATAACAAACATCCAGTGTCCCAAAGATTAAAACAAAAAGCTGGTAGTCAATCCAGGACGTGCACAGACTCGTTTGGGCACTCCTCCCCAGCCTCCTGGTTCAGGTGCCAGACGGCCTGCAGCCTACGTCTGCAGAAGGATGGCCACGCCACCAAGGATCCACTTGGAAGGCTTCTCCTTGGTCTTGAGGTTGAAGGTCCACACGAAGGTGGGCCCGCGGCTCTTGGTCTTGTAGACGGGGCAGGCGTACATGTTCCTCAGGTCCTGGCGGTCCACGGGGATGGCCTTGATGAAGAGCACGGGCATCACAGGGGCCAGCTCCTTCAGGCGGGCCTCGGCTATCATGCCCGTCTGTGTGTCCCAGCGAGCCCCTGCGGAACGCGCAAAAATTCGGTGTAAGAGTGTCAAGTCAAGTCAAGTTTCTATGTTATTGTTGTTCTTTTTGTTGCTTGCTTGTTCGTGCACGTTTTGTATGCTATCATTTTCATTATCATGTTCTGTTCCAGTCTCTTATTACTTGTGGCAGCCAATATTGTATAATCTACTTGTGTTTGAGCGCCTTGTATAAGCTTTAAGCTTGTTGTGCTCGTTCCAATTTGTTTATGTTGCTGCTTTACTATGTGTTATTCAATATAAAAAAAATTCGTTTAAGCCAAGTCAAGTCAAGTCACGAAATCTTTATTATCTGTATACAAAGAAACTGCATTCGGGTGCAAACACAGAATTACAAAAATAGAACACAACATATTATTTAAGGGCTTAAAAACAGTCACAAGAACTAATACGTCAACCATATTGCACCCACAAAGTTAACAATTGATATACTAGGATCCCATTGCACCAGCAAACACTCAAACCATATTGCACACACAAAATGGCTTATATACTAGGTAAGAACATACATTAAATATTAAATCATTTTAGGATTCACAATCACATTTCGTTCTTTTAAGAGAGGATACATTAAGAGCAGATTAAGTTTAAAGTTAATAAATAAACATACTAATTAATAACATATATATATGTTATTAATGAGTATATATGTTTGTATCACCTTATCGCTCGATATCATCATGGATAGCAACATATCTTAAAACTGCAAAAGTTTCGTTACGTTTAAGTTAAAAAAAACCACAACTAATCCCACACACTTCTTTTTCTAATGTAAACTTCAAGCAGGCTGACCAAGCAGATAGGACAACTCATAGCCAACTCCACTCCAGTGTTAGCTTACTCCATGATGTCCACGCTGATGACAATAGATCCCACCCTAGTAGGCCACCCTAGTAGGCCTATTAGTACACCCTACTATTACACCATTACACTGATGACTATGATTGATATATCGCTAAACTAAGCGTTACCCCTACGAGGGTGAGGGCCATCCCAAAACATCTTGCGGACAAATCCCAAGACTATCGCACTGCTGGGAATGGAAGCCTGTCTCAATCCTGGGAAGTTCCCATGTTCCTCAGAAACATACCAATGTCTTTGCCCACATGAACCTAACGGGGTAAGGAAAATGGAAAGTGCTCTATCCCCTAACTATAGTGAGTTCTTCAAGTATTGCAAGGCAAGGCAAGGCAAATGTTTTATTTCATACCCACTTGGGGCACAGAAATATAAAACATAGTTAAACAATCGAACATCAAAACAGAGTGATGTCTATACTATGAAAAACGACAAGTAGATATCTATAAGACAAATGTACCTATACCATATTACCAAAAAACTAAAATGTGACATTTTGTCCACACAAATCATCGAAAAGGACTGTTTATAACTGTAATAAAGTGCTTAAGTTTAAGTGCAACATTCAAGTATTAGTACGCGTAATCCCTGTATATGCTGCATCTTGATTTAAAATGTATTTTAAATGTATTTTTAAAATGCGTTCTGCTTTTACTGGAGTATTTGTTCGTATTCGTCCAGTTTGTTCATTACAATATTGCAGTGTTATTAGTTATTAGTTTATATTCTTTAATTGTTGTTGATAAATGTGTTCATTGTTGTTTTTCTGATGTGCACCTGGCTGCAATTTGTCTGTTATGAGATAATAAAGATGATTTGATTTGATTTGATTTGATCCACGCTACTTGTCGCCTCTGCTCTTTCGTCGTTCCAACACACCCCAACCCACCCCCACCCCATCCACTCACCCTCCATATACAGGCCGTGGATGTAGGCCCCTTCCCTGGGAGGCCCGGACATGTCGTCGCGGGTCTTCTTTGTGACGTCGCACTGCAGGGCCATGCGGTCCAGGGGCCACTCGTTCTTGCGGGCCATCTGCTGCATGATGGCGGTCAGGAAGGACTGGGGGTTGAAGAACCCGCCCAGCCACACGGCGGCGGGCAGCTGGAAGTCGGAGGTCCAGGTCTCCAGCTCCTTGATGCGCAGAAGGAGGTCGGCGTACCACAGGCCCAGAGTGTAGAGGGAGGGGTAGGCCCGCTTGGCCCAGTTATCGGGCACCACGTCCAGGAAGAGGGCGTTGGACAACGCCTCCATGTCCGATGTGATGGTCAGCTCGCCCTGCATAGGGTGGGGGTGCACAAAACAACGACACGTCAGCGAAAAGCCTAAGGCCGGGCGGGCTCACATTAGACGCGTAAGTTCCGTACGGAACCCCCTAAATAAGTGGAAGAAAGAAGGATAAAAGTTAACGCATAGGCGAAGACGGGGTAAAAAGCCCATGGGCGGGTAAGAAGCCCATGCCAATTATCTCATGAAATAAAGCAAATTTCAGTCACATGAGA
>CM065680.1:50032885-50057885 GCA_017654935.2 Phymorhynchus buccinoides
AATTCTTTAAATTGCTGTATAATTTTCTTACATATAACCAAGTATTCTGCATTCCTTACCCCTCCCACAGTTCCCTCAATATGCGATGTTTGTGGTTTTGTAATGAATTCTGTATGTATTATTAGTTATAATGTCATTGTTCATTCTCCCCCTCCCCACTGTTCCCTTGTGACATGGGCAGAATGCCTAGTCAGTAAACTGAGTTGAGTTGAGTTGAGTCTCTCTCTCTCTCTCTCTCTCTCTCTCTCTCTCTCTCTCTCTCTCTCTCTGAGTCTCTCTCTCTCTCTCTCTCTCTCTCTCTCTCTCTCTCTCTCTCTCTCTCTCTCTCTCTCTCTCTCTCTCTCTCTCTCTCTCTCTCTCTCTCTCTCTCTCTCTCTCTTCTCTCTCTCTCTCTCTCTCTCTCTCTCTCTCTCTCTCTCTCTCTCTCTAACTGAGGTTAAGTGGTGGAGTGTTTGTGGCTGATCAAATCGCTGTGGTTCTGAAGGGGGTTTACAAACGAAGTGACTGGAGTCAGCATGCTACAAATATTGATGTTGCTTCTAGAGTTGCGGTTTTGGGGCGAGTTGACAATGGGAGATTTGGTGGGATTTGTTTCACGCCAGATGGCGTGACACTCGAGTGGGGCTAATCCCCTCTATATTCTTAGTTGGGGATAAAGAGAGAGCGAGATATAGAGAGGAGTCCAACCCCCCCTCTCTCTCTCACTACGCCCAACTAAGAATATAGCGTGATAAGCCCCTCTCGAGTGGCATTGCCACCTGGCGTTGAAAAAATCCCATTAAGTCTCCCACTGGGGCGAGGTGGTTTCGGGGAGAGTTGGAAATGGGGCGAGTTGGTTTTGGGGCGAACTGGAAATGGGGCGAGTTGGTAAATGGGGCGAGTTGACTGGTACCCGGCAATCAGACAGCCTACCGTCGCCAGCATCGCTTTCTCATGATTATAGATTGGTACTGGTCCTGCTAATTGGTTTGATAAGATGAAGACAATGATGAAACCTGAAAGCACTGATAAGCAATCGCAAAGTCAATACTGATTAATCTTACACAATCAGTAAAGACATCAACATGAATGTAATTCAATCATGTTACCCAGATAAAAATACAATCCGTTGTTAGGCCTATTTACATATTAGTACTGGCCGTGTAAAATTTCATGCAGGCATCACTTTGGAAAATGTCAAACAAATGTAAGAGATAGAAAGAGACAATAATCAAATTAATATATTTGAAAAGAAAGCTTTTACAACGCGAAGCAAAAGAAAACGACATTAAAATGTGTTCTTACAATACATCAGAGACTAAGAACATCTTAATTTGAGTTTCGGTGTTATTGGTTACTCTATGTTTGCCCTTTTCAGATCGATACGTACGAGAAGATCTACCAGGAAGCGGAGACCATTGAGGGCATCCAGATCTTCGACCACTGGTTCCGGGTGGACGCCAAGCCTTTCAAGCAAGCCCTGCTGAACATCATCAAGCGGTGGAGCTACATGTTCAAACAGCACCTGATTGACCATGTCACCAACAGGTCAGTTCCCTGATTTATTTGTTTTAAAACTCACATTATAATTGTCTCTTCTTGTTTACATTTAGCCTAAGTCCTACTACAAAATACACTTATGAAATTCTGGAGGATAGCCTTTTGTTTGTTCTTATTTTCAAAGTTATTGTCATGATAATAATGTGTAGAGGACAGACTTGTACTTTAGACACCCCATCTCATGTTTACGACCCTTAATCTCAAAGTCTGCTTCTTTCAGTTTCATGACAATATTCCGAGGCTGATTCTACCCTAACTATTCCCCCGAGAATGACAGAAAGTTGCTTCTCAGTGAAAATGTTCAATTAAAAGTTTGAGGGGAGGGGTGTGTGTTCAACCTAGGTAACTACCCCGAAAAGGCACGAGTGACACTGCTCAGTTGCTTGAAAGTCTCTTCTCAAGAATAACCTACATAACCGTGAAAACAATGAGAACTTGCGTGCTGAATCAAACAGTCACTGAGCTTGTCTTGGCTTAGGGCTGTGTCAGACCAATTGACATAGGCTAGAACACCAAGGCTACATCAAAATGTTGTTATGCTATGCATAGTTATGCGGGGACTGTCTTTAGCCACGACAAGCTCCTAGCATAACATCACCAGTCTCCCAAATTCCCCGAAGTCGGAGTGTGGCTGCCCACCGTGGCGGGGTGATAACAAACGGTCGAACACGTAATGTTCTCATCCCTAGCTGGTGCACTCGTACCATAGTGTTCAAGTGATTCTGCTGTTAGGATGATTGATCCCTG
The DNA here is from genome assembly GCA_017654935.2 of Phymorhynchus buccinoides. Lineage (NCBI taxonomy): Eukaryota > Metazoa > Mollusca > Gastropoda > Neogastropoda > Raphitomidae > Phymorhynchus > Phymorhynchus buccinoides. The sequence continues at coordinate 50,035,172 of CM065680.1, forward strand.
GAGTCTTTAGCCAGGGTAAGCCAACGTTACAAACAAACAAACAAACAAACAGTCACTGAGCTCTGTCCTGGTGTTGCACGCAGCCTGAAGGAGCTGGGGGAGTTCATCAAGGTGACGGACTCTGGGCTGCAGAAGGAGGTGCCGGAGGGCGACTACGACGGCCTGGTCTTCGTCATGGGCAACCTGTTCGCCGTCAGGGAGCGCCAGGCCACCACGGATGAGATGTTCGAGCCCCTGAAGCAGACCATCGAGCTGCTCAAGACCTACGACCAGGAGATGCCCGAGGAGGTGCACATGCAGCTGCAGGTACTGTACTGGGACAGAGTGTGGGATGTGGGTGGGGGGGTGGTGGGGGTTCGTGACCAGAGTGTGAGAGAGAGAGAGAGAGAGAGAGAGAGAGAGAGAGAGAGAGAGAGAGAGAGAGAGAGAGAGAGAGAGAGAGAGAGAGAGAGAGAGAGAGAGAGAGAGAGAGAGAGAGAGAGAGAGAGAGAGAGAGAGAGAGAGAGAAAAACTTGAAAACTTAAACTTTATTCTCCAAGGATATAGATTTTTAGGCAACGCCTATTCTTCCAATCTGTCCTTGATGCATATAATATTAACATAGAACATAAACGTGGCAAGGCAATGCTATTAAGTATTACACATACAGAGCTGAACACAAAGGTAACAAAGCAGGTGATATTATGTATGATACAAAGATAGGTTGAAATATGGATTTATAAAACTTGCATACGCACAAGCATCTCTCTCTCTCTCTCTCTCTCTCTCTCTCTCTCTCTCTCTCTCTCTCTCTCTCTCTCTCTCTCTCTCTCTCTCTCTCTCTCTCTCTCTCTCTCTCTCTCTCTCTCTCTCTCTCTCTCTCTCTCTCTCTCTCTCTCTCTCTCTCTCTCTCTCTCTCTCTCTCTCTCTCTCTCTCTCTCTCTGTATGTGCGTGTGTGTGTATGTGTGCGTGCGTGTGTGTGTGTCTGTGTGTGTGCGTGTGCGCGTGCGTGTGTGTGTGTGTGTGTGTGTATGTGTGTGTGTGTGTGTGTGTGTGTGTGTGTGTGTGTGTGTGTGTGTGTGTGTGTGTGTGTGTGTGTGTGTGTATGTGCAGGAGTTGTCCGAGCAGTGGAACAACACGAAGACGATCACATCACCGTCAAGCAGCACGGATCTTCAATTCCACGAACTTTGAATTTATATATATCTCTTCTCTCTCTATCTGTCTACGTGCAGGAGCTGCCCGAGCAGTGGAACAACACCAAGAAGATCAGCATCACCGTCAAGCAACAGGTGGCGCCCTTGCAGGCCAACGAGGTGGCCAACATCCGGCGGAAGAGCGCCACCTTCGACGTGAGCCAGCACAAGTTCCGGGAGAAGTTCCGCGGTATCCAGCCCTTCAAGTACGACTGCGTGCAGCCCTACGTGCTGCTGGATAAGGTGAGACACGTAGCATTATAGGGAAGGACGGGGTAAAAAGCCTATGGGCGGGCAAGAAGCCCATGCCAATTATCTCATGAAATATATAAGAATAATAATAATTGTACATTTATATAGCGCTTTACCTCAGATGAGCCCAAAGCGCGCTTTACAATCAATTTTTTTTTAATCAACAAATAGACAACAAAAACAGCATTCAAGAATGACACCAACCAGCAACAACGCATGCATACAAAACAACTCTCTCTCTCTCTCTCTCTCTCTCTCTCTCTCTCTCTCTCTCTCTCTCTCTCTCTCTCTCTCTCTCTCTCTCTCTCTCTCTCTCTCTCTCTCTCTCTCTCTCTCTCTCTCTCTCTCTCTCTCTCTCTCTCTCTCTCTCTAACACACATACACACACATTTAGCAACACCAACTCGTTCATCCCCCATTCAGTAAGCACACACGAACTAAGCCGCACGGACTGACCACATACACCAACGCATACAGAAACACCCTCACACACAACGTACGCACGCAGACAGACAAACATGAAGCAAATTTCAGTCAAATTTTGCCCACGAGACGAGTGTTAATGTTTAGCATTCGTCTCAGGGGCAAATTTGACTGAAATTTGCTTTATTTCATGAGATATTTGGCATGGGCTTCTTACCCGCCCATGGGCTTTTTACCCCGTCTTCACCCTACTAGCAAGTTCGTGTATGGGAAATATCTTGTAAAAAGCCCTTCATTAAACGTTTGTAACAGTGGACCGTTAAAGGTGATCACTGGAAAAGTGAAAATAATCAAAGGTGGCTTATATCCATTAAAGGGACACACACACACCCCAACTACTCATCGAAGTTGCTGATGACAACTCCTGTCTAGCCTTACATGAACGAAAGGCACAGAGGAAGAAACCTAGTAACTTCCATAAAAAAGGAAGTGTCAGATCAACCCAAAATTATATCCTTCACCCACACAGTCTGAGAACTAAATATTTGTGTGTGTGTGTGTGTGTGTGTGTGTGTGTGTGTGTGTGTGTGTGTGTGTGTGTGTGTGTGTGTGTGTGTGTGTGTGTGTGTGTGTGTGTGTGTGTGTGTGTGTGTGTCTGCCTGTCTGTCTATTTGTGTATCTGGTGTGCGTGTGTGCGTATGTGCGTGTATGTGTGTGTGTGTGTGTGTGTGTGTGTGTGTGTGTGTGTGTGTGTGTGTGTGTGTGTGTGTGTGTGTGTGTGTGTGTGTGTGTGTGTGTGTGTGTGTGTGTGTGTGTGTGTGTGTGTGTGATTATATACATTTTGTTTGTGCTATTTGTTGGAAAGGCCATGCAATGCTGTCGGATTACGGCCTTTGAAAATGAACATGATCCATTACAACAACACATTGCATGTCTTTTACTCCCACTTCCGAACAAAACTTCATTCTTGTCATTTGTCTCCTTTAGAAGTATATATGTGCATAGTGTTTCCTTTAGTGCATAAGATAATCGTGAGTATGCCGTGCTTGCAGAATAATCGTGAAATCGGGAACATGGAGACAGACATGAAGGTGCTGCTGGATTCTGCAGGGCTGTTCGAAGTCAACGTGCCAGACTTCAAGCAGCTCAAACAGTGCCGCAAAGAGATCAAACTGCTGAAGCAGCTCTGGGATTACATCAACATTGTCAGGTACAATGCGAGGCTCTTACATCTTTTAACCCTTGACTGCCAGATAATATTAAAGAAAGAATCATTGGACAAATCCATGACATGAAAAAGACAACTGATAGAGCCAATCTGGCAAACATGGTCTGGGGATATAACTCTCCTGACTGTGTTAGAGCAGAAACCAGCATATCAGAGTTATTCCTCTTCATCTGGTGATGTCATCAAGTCAGTACGTAATACGTTATATGGCAGTCAAGGGGTTAATACTTCTTTTTTCATGAAGATTCATGGGGACTTTCCTGGTATTGCATTTCCTCCAGGATCGACCCACTAGCAGTACATCTATAAATGTCCCATATATGCCTGTTCCAGGCTTGAGGACGTTAAAGGCATTTTTTCTTCTCTTTTTGTTTTTCATGATGTGTAGTCTTCTGATGTTTCATATCGCATCCTATCGTATGGGATCATATTGTGTCATGTTGTGTCGTCTCGTATTGTATCGCATCATACTGGATTGCATAGATTACTATCGTACTGTATTGTATTGCATCGCTATGGTATTGTATAGGGTGCCCACAGCATGTCCATTTAGGTAGCGACACCAAATATCACTTCAACGTGTTTGAAGGAAACCAACCAAACAAACAAACAATAACAGCCCGGATCTTGTGGGAAGAATCATTCCATAATTTTCTCTTCACTTATTTTTGTTATGATCATCGTCGTTATTATTAGGCCTTAGGTCTTACATCTTTATTTGTGATGATGACTACAGGGGAATATATCGAAGACTGGTCTCCATAGAAACCAGTAGTTTGTCAATGTTGCTTTGCCTGCAACATCTGTAGCAAGGTCAATCTCAATGGTGCGGATCAGTAGTGCACTGCGTTGCAGGTCGTCCATCAACGTAGCTTACCTGCAACATCTGTAGCAAGGTCAATCTCAATGGTTCTGATCAATAGTGCACTGCGTTGCAGGTCGTGCGTCAACGTAGCTTACCTGCAACATCTGTAACAAAGGTAAATCTCAATGGTTCTGATCAATAGTGCACTGTGTTGCAGGTCGTGCGTCAACGTAGCTTACCTGCAACATCTGTAACAAAGGTAAATCTCAATGGTTCTGATCAATAGTGCACTGTGTTGCAGCACCTGCGTCAATGTAGCTTACCTGCAACATCTGTAACAAAGGTAAATCTCAATGGTTCTGATCAATAGTGCACTGTGTTGCAGGTCGTGCGTCAACGTAGCTTACCTGCAACATCCGTAACAAAGGTAAATCTCAACGGTGCTGATCAAATATGCACTGTGTTGCAGGTCGTGCGTCAACGACTGGAAGACGACCAAGTGGAAGGAGATCAACGTGGAGCAGATGGACATGGACTGCAAGAAGTTCGCCAAGGACATCCGCAGCCTGGACAAGGAGATGCGGGCCTGGGACGCCTACCTGGGATTGGAGAGCACAGTGAAGAACATGCTCACCTCCCTCAGGGCCGTCAGCGACCTGCAGAACCCCGCCATCAGGGACCGCCACTGGCAGCAGCTCATGGCAGCCACCAAGGTGACTTGCTCGCTTCATTAGATGTCCCTCTGCCTGCTATATTTGCCCCGAACAGATTGTATGCTCAGGCCGCTCCGAACGGGTGATCTTCCTAATATTGTTTTTGAATTAGTTGTCTGTTAATGTTCCTCTGGACAGGTTGTCTGTTAATGTTTCTCTGGACAGGCTGTCTGTTAATGTTTCTCTGGACAGGCTGTCTGTTAATGTTCCTATGGACAGGCTGTCTGTTAATGTTCCTCTGGACAGGCTGTCTGCTAATGTTCCTCTGGTCAGACTGTCTGCTAATGTTCCTTTGGACAGGCTGTGTGCTAATGTTCCTCTGGACAGGTCTGTCTCCTCTAATGTGCTAATCTCCTCTGGACAGGCTGTCTGCTAATGTTCCTCTGGACAGGCTGTCTGCTAATGCTCGTCTGGACAGGCTGTCTGCTAATGCTCGTCTGGACAGGCTGTCTGCTAATGCTCCTCTGGACAGGTTGTCTGCTAATGCTCCTCTGGACAGGCTGTATGCTAATGCTCGTCTGGACAGGCTGTCTGCTAATGTTCCTCTGGACAGGCTGTCTGCTAATGCTCCTCTGGACATGCTGTCTGCTAATGCTCCTCTGGACAGGCTGTCTGTTAATGCTCCTCTGGGCAGGTTGTCTGTTAGCATTCCTGTAAACAGGCTGTCTGCTAATGCTGCAGTTAGGAAACAGCATGGAGTGTTTGAACCTATTAGCCTTCAACTATCAACCTTGGAACAACATAACTTGACCTTGCAATCTATGCACAGACTATACAGAGAATGATGCTTTCTTTGTTTGTCGCACTTTGGTCCTGACCCACGCACTGCTAGGTGATTAGAATCATAATCAACTTTGGTGGAGGGGAGTTAATTAGAAAGAGAATATTCACCCTTTGTTCAATTTTGTTTACACAGACTACACGCATGAAGAGTTTACATCAATCCTTCTATTTATTCGTGTTTGGGTTGTTGTTTTTATTGACCTTCTTATCTGCCATAAGCTATTACAGCACCACCCACCCACCCACCCTCAACTACCCCCATCGCGTGCCAGCATGTAGACTTCACACTTCACTTCACAAATATTCAGTCAGTCTTCAAACATACATGAAGTGAAGAAAACATTTTTCGCTACAATCCATATTTGAATCTCAAAGCACATTCAGAGCACTGATAGCAGGCAATCTATGGACTCTGCCATGTCAAACGAGCTGTGCTAAATAGCCGTGTGCGCGTGCCCCCATGTGTGCTGCAGGTGAAGTTCGTGATGGACGACAAGACCACCCTGGCGGACCTGCTGTCCCTCAACCTGCACGAGTTCGAGGACGAGGTGCGCGGCATCGTGGACAAGGCGGTGAAGGAGATGAGCATGGAGAAGGTGCTGAAGGAGCTGGACTCCACCTGGTCCTCCATGGAGATCGAGCACGACAAGCACCCCAGGACTGGAATCACCATGCTGAAGACGTCCGAGGAGCTCATTGAGACTCTGGAGGACAACCAGGTAAAGCTGATCCTGGGGGGGAGTGCACTTCCGTGTACTAAGCAAAGCACATTCCCTTACATTGTGGGCCAGTGTATCTTGCTTGCGTTGTTTAGAATATACCATTTAGCTCAGAAACGTGCAAAAGCAGGTGACATTGTGTATGCGCGCATACGCGTGAGTGTATGTGGGGTGTGTGTGTGTGTGTGTGTGTGTGTGTGTGTGTGTGTGTGTGTGTGTGTGTGTGTGTGTGTGTGTGTGTGTGTGTGAGAGAGAGAGAGAGAGAGTGTGAGAGAGAGAGAGAGAGAGAGAGAGAGAGAGAGAGAGAGAGAGAGAGAGAGAGAGAGAGAGAGAGAGAGAGAGAGAGAGAGAGAGAGAGAGAGAGAGAGAGAGAGAGAGAGAGAGAGAGAGAGAGAGAGAGAGAGAGAGAGAGAGAGAGAGAGAGAGAGAGAGAGAGAGAGAGAGAGAGAGAGAGAGAGAGAGAGAGAGAGAGAGAGAGAGAGAGAGAGAGAGAGAGAGACAGAGAGAGGGAGAGAGGGGGGGTAAATTTAATGCTATTTTATTTGGATTGAATTGTTTTTTTAATACGTCAAGTGTTGTCACTATACCTCACAAAAATCAGAATACCAAACACATTTTCTGATACAAATATATGGAATGTAAAGCATACCCCCATATTTCTTTTGATAAATCATGCATTTACACGCATGCATCCAAAGTGTATTACATGATATATTAAAAAGTGGAAAGGGTTAAGAGGAAGTAAGGTATAGACTGGGATAAGGGGCAATAAAAGCCACACATGCTATAATTGAAAATATACGCTCAAGATGTTTCTGAACGACTGATAGACAGCAATAATGCTGTTAACCCATTGATCCACCATCAATCAAATCAAATCAAATCAAATCATCTTTAGTATCTCATAACAGAGAAATTGCAGCCAGGTGCGCATAAGAAAAACAACAATAAACGCATTGATCAGAAACAATTAAAGAATATAAACTAATAACTAATAACACTGCAATATTGTAATTATCAAACTGGACGAATATGAACAATACGAACAAATACTTCACTAAAAGCATAACGCATTTTAAAAATACATTTAAAATACATTTTAAATCAAGCCAGAATCACTTGAAAAACGAGGCAAGAATAACGCTTAAAAATGCAGCAATAATAGTACCTACACCATCTCTACACAGACAATTTAGTCAAGGACATACACAGCAGTAATCTATTGTAGAACAAGGGGACTACAAATAGGCTTGCACAAATTCAATCCCAAGGAGATGGACAGGCTGCTCAGCAAAACAATCACTCGATGCAGTGCATTAAGAGTTCAACAGATGAATTGACCATATGTTTCTTATACCTATCACGTATTACAAATCGGTCCTCGTGGTGTTTCCAGGTCCAGCTGCAGAACATGATGACCTCCAAGTACATCGCCCACTTCCTGACGGAGGTGTCGTCCTGGCAGAAGAAGCTGTCCACGGCTGACCAGGTCATCTCCATCTACATGGAGGTGCAGAGGACGTGGTCCCACCTGGAGTCCATCTTCATCGGCTCCGAGGACATCAGGAACCAGCTGCCCGAGGACTCCAAGCGATTTGACGGCATTGACACTGACTTCAAGGTAAGCAGGGACGGTATTCATGTCGAGATAGCATGAGACTTAGCATGATGCTAACTTAGAAGCTCTTCCAAAAGTCCTATTAAATCCTATAGGACATTGGAAGAGCTTCTAAGTTAGCATCATGCTAAGTCTCATGCTATCTCGACATGAATACCGTCCCTGGTCTCTTGGACGGACTCCAGTACATTATTAGGCCTGAACGACAGAACGGCCCAACTGTTCTCCTTTTGTACAACACAATGGACAACAGAAACCCCACAAAGTTTGTTCGTATGCAGATATTGATGAAGTAACTTCACGCTGTAGCAAAGTTGAACGATTAATCTGATGAAACTCATGCTCACTTGCTTCCACGTTTAACCCTTTTGCCGCCAGCCATTATCAGCCAAAACATACCATTAAACTTAGCTGGGTAGAGAACATTTTGTATGTACAATATTGGGAATTCCTCTGTGACTTGTATTCCATTAGGCCTATCCTTACCTCCCCAAATTAAGAAAATAGGGTCTTCAGATAACAGGCCATGGTTTGATTACTTTTAGAGAATGAAATTTTGGGCTTTACGTCCTCTCGACCTGGGAAGGCACATATGGGACATAAGAAGATTACTTTTAGAGACATGGGTGTTAAGCCATTGTGGTGCATGAATGTCCAACCACCCCCCAAAAATATCATTAATCAGCAATCAACAGAGACCTTCAATTCATAGGTCACATGCCACCATGATCAATCCAGCCCTCACCCACACACCAACCATCTGATAGCCTACCAACCACCCTTCTAAATATCCATGTAGTAGAAGAAGTAAATTGTAGTGAAAGATGTGTTTTTCATCCAATTATTTGTTTATTTGGTTGGTTAGTTTTCTATTTTTTTGTTTTAATTGCTGATGTTGATGCTCTGACTACCATGTCGTTGCTATATTACTGTTAGTTGTTGTTTTTCTGTTGGCGATTTTCCTGTGTCTCAATGTTCATTTATAGTAGTAGTTATGTATTGCATGTTTAGAACCAAGGACAGAATGGAAAACTAGGCCCAGCCTAAATTCTTTTCCTTGTAAAATAAAGTTTCTGAGTCTGAGACTGAGTCTGAGTCTGTACCAACCGAGCCCTCAACCACTGCAATACTCCACAGCAAAACCCAACACTGTACAATCAACCTCTCTCTACCACATACCATTTTTTAAAGAAAAGCTGGTATCACTGCTGGTCCCATTGTTCTGTTGTTGTTGGGTGTGGGTTTTGTTTTTTGGGGGGTTGTTTAAAGAATTACCACTCTCTTCCGAAAGTGGCGAATCTTTTTTTTCTCCATCATCTATATTTCTTTCTTTTTCCATCTTGCACTCTCTCTCTCTCTCTCTCTCTCTCTCTCTCTCTCTCTCTCTCTCTCTCTCTCTCTCTCTCTCTCTCTCTCTCTCTCTCTCTCTCTCTCTCTCTCTCTCTCTCTCTCTCTCTCTCTCTCTCTCTCTCTCCCCCCCTCTCTCTCTCTCTCTCTCTCTCTCTCTCTCTCTCTCTCTCTCTCTCTCTCTCTCTCTCTCTCTCTCTCTCTCTCTCTCTCTCTCTCTCTCTCTCTCTCTCTCCGTTGTCGTTGCCGCTGCCGTCGTTCCCGTCCTCCGTCGCCGCTGTTGTTCTCTCCTCCAGCTTCCTTTGTTTCTTCTTCATCTTCACCTTGTCTCCCTTTCCTTTTCCTTCGTTCCTGGCTTTCCCTTTTCCCCTCCTCCTCCTCATTCTGTCCCTCCCCCTCTCTCCTCCAGCTTCCTTTGTTTCTTCTTCATCTTCACCTTGTCTCCCTTTCCTTTTCCTTCGTTCCTGGCTTTCCCTTTCCCCCCTCCTCATTCTGTCCCTCCCTCTCTCCTCCATCTTCCTTTGTTTCTTCTCCATCTTCACCTTGTCTCCCTTTCCCTTTCCTTCGTTCCATGCTTTCCCTTTTCCCTCCTCCTCATTCTGCCCCTCCCTCTCTCCTCCATCTTCCTTTGTTTCTTCTCCATCTTCACCTTGTCTCCCTTTCCTTTTCCTTCGTTCCTGGCTTTCCCTTTTCCCTCCTCCTCATTCTGTCCCTCCCTCTCTCCTCCAGCTTCCTTTGTTTCTTCTCCATCTTCACCTTGTCTCCCTTTCCTTTTTCCTTCGTTCCTGGCTTTCCCTTTTCCCTCCTCCTCATTCTGTCCCTCCCTCTCTCCTCCAGCTTCCTTTGTTTCTTCTCCATCTTCACCTTGTCTCCCTTTCCTTTTCCTTCGTTCCTGGCTTTCCCTTTTCCCCTCCTCCTCATTCTGTCCCTCCCTCTCTCCTCCATCTTCCTTTGTTTCTTCTCCATCTTCACCTTGTCTCCCTTTCCTTTTCCTTCGTTCCTGGCTTTCCCTTTTCCCTCCTCCTCATTCTGTCCCTCCCTCTCTCCTCCATCTTCCTTTGTTTCTTCTCCATCTTCACCTTGTCTCCCTTTCCTTTTTCTTCGTTCCTGGCTTTCCCTTTTCCCTCCTCCTCATTCTGTCCCTCCCTCTCTCCTCCATCTTCCTTTGTTTCTTCTTCATCTTCACCTTGTCTCCCTTTCCTTTTTCTTCGTTCCTGGCTTTCCCTTTTCCCTCCTCCTCATTCTGTCCCTCCCTCTCTCCTCCATCTTCCTTTGTTTCTTCTTCATCTTCACCTTGTCTCCCTTTCCCTTTCCTTCGTTCCATGCTTTCCCTTTTCCCTCCTCCTCATTCTGCCCCTCCCTCTCTCCTCCATCTTCCTTTGTTTCTTCTCCATCTTCACCTTGTCTCCCTTTCCCTTTCCTTCGTTCCTGGCTTTCCCTTTTCCCTCCTCCTCATTCTGCCCCTCCCTCTCTCCTCCATCTTCCTTTGTTTCTTCTCCATCTTCACCTTGTCTCCCTTTCCCTTTCCTTCGTTCCTGGCTTTCCCTTTTCCCTCCTCCTCATTCTGCCCCTCCCTCTCTCCTCCATCTTCCTTTGTTTCTTCTTCATCTTCACCTTGTCTCCCTTTCCCTTTCCTTCGTTCCTGGCTTTCCCTTTTCCCTCCTCCTCATTCTGCCCCTCCCTCTCTCCTCCATCTTCCTTTGTTTCTTCTTCATCTTCACCTTGTCTCCCTTTCCCTTTCCTTCGTTCCATGCTTTCCCTTTTCCCTCCTCCTCATTCTGCCCCTCCCTCTCTCCTCCATCTTCCTTTGTTTCTTCTCCATCTTCACCTTGTCTCCCTTTCCTTTTCCTTCGTTCCTGGCTTTCCCTTTTCCCTCCTCCTCATTCTGTCCCTCCCTCTCTCCTCCATCTTCCTTTGTTTCTTCTCCATCTTCACCTTGTCTCCCTTTCCTTTTCCTTCGTTCCTGGCTTTCCCTTTTCCCTCCTCCTCATTCTGTCCCTCCCTCTCTCCTCCAGCTTCCTTTGTTTCTTCTCCATCTTCACCTTGTCTCCCTTTCCTTTTCCTTCGTTCCTGGCTTTCCCTTTTCCCTCCTCCTCATTCTGTCCCTCCCTCTCTCCTCCATCTTCCTTTGTTTCTTCTCCATCTTCACCTTGTCTCCCTTTCCTTTTCCTTCGTTCCTGGCTTTCCCTTTTCCCTCCTCCTCATTCTGTCCCTCCCTCTCTCCTCCATCTTCCTTTGTTTCTTCTCCATCTTCACCTTGTCTCCCTTTCCTTTTTTCTTCGTTCCTGGCTTTCCCTTTCCCCTCCTCCTCATTCTGTCCCTCCCTCTCTCCTCCATCTTCCTTTGTTTCTTCTCCATCTTCACCTTGTCTCCCTTTCCTTTTCCTTCGTTCCTGGCTTTCCCTTTTCCCTCCTCCTCATTCTGTCCCTCCCTCTCTCCTCCATCTTCCTTTGTTTCTTCTCCATCTTCACCTTGTCTCCCTTTCCTTTTCCTTCGTTGCTGGCTTTCCCTTTTCCCTCCTCCTCATTCTGTCCCTCCCTCTCTCCTCCAGCTTCCTTTGTTTCTTCTTCATCTTCACCTTGTCTCCCTTTCCTTTTCCTTCGTTGCTGGCTTTCCATTTTCCCTCAGACTCCTCTTTCCCATTTGTTTCCTTCTTTCTTTTCATTTTCCATCTTTCTTTCTTTCCTGTCCTTTTTTATTCTCTCTTTTTCTTTTTTCCTTTCCTCATTCTTATTTTTCTTTCCTTCTCTTTTTTTCTGTATTCTTGTTTGTAGTGGGTTTTTTCTTAGTCTTTTTGTTTATTTTTTTTTGTTCTTTATCCTTATCGTTTCTTTCTCTTTTTTTCTTTCTCTTTTTCTCGTTTCCTTTTTCCTTTTCCTTTTTCTTTCTTCGATGATTGATGATAATGATGATAAGTCCTGATGAAGATGATGCTGTGGTATCCATTAAGGCCATTGTTCTGTTGCCGTGTCCAGGAACTGGTGGGTCAGGTGGAGAAGACCAAGAACGTGGTGGACGCCACCAACCAGCCCAACCTGTACGAGCGGCTGGAGGCCATCCAGGGCCAGCTGGCCCTCTGTGAGAAGGCCCTGGCCGAGTACCTGGAGACCAAGCGCCTGGCCTTCCCCAGGTTCTACTTCGTGTCCTCCTCAGATCTCCTCGACATCCTCTCCAACGGCAACAACCCTGTGTCGGTAAGGCCTTTTAAGGACACAATACCTGCCTGGGTCCTTGGCCCCGGTGCCCTCTTACTCGTAACTTTGTCCCTTTGTGAAATGTTTCAATGTTGGATATTGGACCCGGTGCCCTCATACTCGTAACTTTGTCCCTTTGTGAAATGTTTCAATGTTGGATATTGGACCCGGTGCCCTCATACTCGTAACTTTGTCCCTTTGTTAAATGTTTCAATGTTGGATATCCTGAAATCTCATGCTGTTGTGCCAGATCACTCTCCACTTTGGCCAGAAGCACGGGTGTTTCTTTAACGGATATTACTGGGGGGAAAAACAAATTCGAGTAAACTCATATTTCTTATGAACAAAGGAGAAACGTTAATATGTTTGTCTGTTCTCTGGTTTGTATTGTGCAGTTATAAAGTTAACACTCATTCCTTTTTCTTATTCTTTTTGAAACGCATACATTTGTTTCTCAAACAAAGGAAACATTTCCATTTTCGATTGTTATCTATGTTGTGCAGTTCAACGTCCATGATTCTTTTTTTTTTCAAATCTTGATTCATTTTCTTCTTCTAATAATTGTGTTGAATCTGCGCTATCAACTGAACTTAGTGGACGAAGCATAATTATAGGCCTTTGCAACGTGGGTTATTAACGCCCTTGACAGTGAAAGTAATCGCTCTTGCTGGTCAGTACTGACAAGGGCATTCACTCTTGCGAAAGGCAGCCATTTTAGTGGTATCAAATAGGGGTTACTGGCGAGAGTTATCCTCCGTCTCGTCAGTACTGAACCATCTTCCCCCACCCTCCAAGGGCATTCACTCTTGCAAAAGGTGTTCGTTGCAGACCCCAATAGCCTAATATTTTATTACTGCATGCGCGTCAGAGGGGCTTTTTAAAAACAGTCGTGACAGTAGAATTGTTTTTTTTTTACATTGAACAATTTTGAGTTTATCAGAGGGTAATCTTCTTCTTCTTCGATCACTCAGACAGTTTCCTGTCAATTATGAGCAGAGATGCGTCATACTGCCGTTATGCGCCTAACTAAGAAATAGTTAGGACCAGCAAGTCTGACTTCGGCTGGAGGAAATCTTTTTGAAAGTGTTTCATGAAAAAAAGGCAGGAGAATGGACCGGTAAGGCAGAAAAGATAGTAGATGATAGTAAGCAAAGGGAAAAGGCAGAGTCAAAGAGAGTGACAGATTAGAGGAAGTTACTAGCACAGAACTTCCAGAAGGTGGGGGAACTATTTATGCAAAAGACCCCCCGGTATCCCCACGGGGGGGGAGAGGATAATTATAAGGGGCAATTTAACGGGTATTTTATTATTATTATTATTTATTATTATTATTATTATTATTATTATTATTATTATTATTATTATTATTATTATTATTATTATCATCATTATTATATATTAGTATTATTATTATTATATTATTATTATTATTATTATTATTATTATTATTATTATTACTATTATTATTATTATTGCTTCGCAGGTGGCTCGTCACCTGACCAAGCTGTTCGACAGCTTGGCGGAGCTGAAGTTCGAGATGGACTCTGGCGGCAAGGAGAAGAAGGTGGCCCTGGGCATGTTCAGCAAGGACGGCGAGTACGTCGACATGGACAGCTCCTGTGACCTCAGCGGACAGGTCGGTGCACGGAGGGAGGCTGGGGGCCGGGTGGGGGTGGGGGTGAGAGGGTAGGGGGTGTTTACTGCTTTCTTGGTCAATTTACTTGGTCATGACTAGAAAGAATTACAAATCCGTTGAACGTCCTCCGGTCTGAAACAGAGACACATATGGGACATTAGTAGATATAAAGATGGTGGGAACGATCCTGGAGGCAATGCCCGGAGGCAGTGCAACTCCAGGAAAGTCCCGAATTATTAACGATAGAGATGTATATAATTATATATATACAGTCATGACTAGATAGAAGCCAACTTCATTCATTGAATCAAAGTTGAATGAAAGTTAGGTTTTTACATCCACTCGGCTGCAGAACAGCACATATGGGATGAACCATCAACCAACCATCAATCATTTTAGAGATAACCCATATTTGAATCAAAGTTTATATATTTTGAGTATGCGCATTTCTGTCTGTCTTGGATGCCGCGTTCTGTGTAAGATGAAGGGTATGTGAATTGACTTGGGGCTTCCTTTAAAAAATAAAAATAAAAAGGAAATCCCTGGGTACTCAGTACCTCTCTGCGCGAAGTATAGCTATATGCCCAAAGAAAAAGATTTGCTCGTCGATTATAAGGCCTCGGGGTAGTGAGCGGATGCCTCGTGCCTCCATACGGGGAGCTCGACGACCCCACCCCCTCCACGATTCTCTCTCCGTGGGGATACTGGGGGGTCTTTCGTAAAAATAGTTACCCCACCTTCTGGAAGTTCTGTGCTTGTAACTTCCTCTAATCTGCCACTCTCTTTGACTCTGCCTTTTCCCTTTGCTTTCTATCATCTACTATTTGTCTGACTTATTGGCCCTTTCTCCTGCCTTTTTTCCCTCAAAAAACCAATCTTCCAAATAATGTTCCTCCATTGAGCTCCTCCAAAATGGGAATGTGTCGGCTGTATGCTAGCGGGGAGACCAGTGAAATCTGAAAACCCGGACACAAACGTACGTACCTTACCCATTATGACCATGTGGACCGGGAACGCAGAAGAAGAAGAAGAAGAAGAAGAAGAAGAAGGAGATTAATTCTTTCACCGCCAAAGTCGCATTTTAGCACCACAGTGATTTAACATCTATGCCATTAAAAGGCATCAAATTTTGGGTCTGTTATCCAAAGACCCTATTGTCTTAGTTTGGGGAAGTAAGGATGTCTTATATCAAATTTGGGGAAGTCTTAAGGAGGAGATAGACCTTATTTTAGATCAAATTTGGAGTCTGTTATCCAAAGACCCTATTGTCTTAGTTTGGGGAAGTAAGGATAGATAGACCTTATTTTATATCAAATTTGGGTCTGTTATCCAAAGACCCTATTGTCTTAGTTTTGGGAAGTACGGATAGATAGACCTTATTTTATATATGTCATAGAAGAATTCATCCCAAACACTGCAGATGGATTGTGTTCTCTACCCAGGTAAATTTTATGGAACATTTTGGATGAAAAATGGCTGGCGGTGAAAGGGTTAAGGCCTACCTGATCCCTGTGCTGCTGTGCATGCAGGTGGAGGTGTGGCTCAACCGCCTGCTGGAGCGGCAGTGCGCCACGGTGCGGCACGAGATGACGGAGGCGGTGCAGGGCTACGAGGAGAAGCCCCGGGACCAGTGGCTCTTCGACTACCCGGCCCAGGTGGCGCTGTGCGGCACGCAGATCTGGTGGACCACAGAGGTCAACATCGCCTTCGGCAGGCTGGAGGAGGGCTACGAGAACGCCCTCAAGGACTACAACAAGAAACAGGTCAGGGGGGAAAAAACCCGTTCGCATCGTGTGGTTGTTCCCTTCAAAGTAGGTGAAGACGGGTTGAAAAGCCCATGGGCGGGTAAGAAGCCCATGCCAATTATCTCATGAAAAAAAATTTCAGTCAAATTTGCCCATGAGACGAATGCTATCTCATGGGCAAATTTGACTGAAATTTGCTTTATTTCATGAGATAATTGGCATGGGCTTCTTACCCGACCATGGGCTTTTTACCCCGTCTTCCCGCTGTATTCCTACGGACTACAAGGCGCACCTGATACTATATAAGGCATTAAAAGGCCACCCCCCCACCAGGGAAAAAAAAAATAAACCCTTTTTGTTGTTCCCCTTCAAAGTAAAACTAAAAAGTTTGGCACAAAATTCAGATTTTGTTATTATACTTTGTTACTATATTATTAGTCACATTTTAAGGCGCAGGGGTCTCACTCTTGAAGGACTACAGCAAGAAACAGGTCAGGGGAAAAAAATAACCATTCGCATCGTGTGGTTGTTCCCTTCAAAGTACTGTATTTTTACGGACTACAAGGCGCACCTGATTATAAGGCGCCCCCCCCCCCCCCCCCCCAAATGTTGCACAAAAATTCAGATTTTGTTATTATAGTTTCTTACTATGTTATCAGTCACATTATAAGGCCCAGGGGTCCCACTCTTGAAGGACTACAACAAGAAACAGGTCAGGGGATAAAAAAAACATTCGCATCGTGTGGTTGTTCCCTTCAAAGTACCATATTTTACGGACTACAAGGCGCACCTGATTATAAGGCGCACCCCCCAAATTCTTGTTTGTTAGCAAGACAAAATTGCACAAAATTCAGATTTTGTTATTGTAGTTTCTTACTATTTTGTTAGTCACATTATAAGGCGCAGGGGTCTCACTCTAGGAAGAGGAAAAAAGTATTGTCTTATAGTCCGTAAAATACGAGTAAACTTCCACACATCTGATGAAATATCTATATTTCAGTTTAGCAATTGTCTGACTGGGTCTGCCTCTTGGCAGCAGAATTTGTGAATTGTTTGCACAAACCCCACAGTGGTTATTTCAAGGAGCTGGAGATCAGAGAAATACCTTATGGTTTTCTGTATCTTTTTAAAGGGCCCGCCACACTACATACGATTCGATCCAAATGCGATGCGATTGTGACGATGTCTATGAGTCCCGATTCACGTGAAATACTACTTTCGCTCACTATGCTCAAACAGACCCCAATACACGAATCACATAAAATGCCTGATTAAAAAATATAGATATTTCATCAGATTCGTGTACGGGGGACTGCAAAAATATCATAGTGAACAAAAATTCATCAGATTTATTGATACAGCTGAATTTTACGAGAACCATGCCTCACGCATGTCAAATCGCATCGCACTAGGCTCGACTCGTATGTAGTGTAGCTGACTGTTTGTCAGCTTATTCTTTAACCCTCTCAGAGGAAAAAGTATAAAACACCCGGGCAGCCGAATGAATAGAGGCTGGTGACACGTCTGGCGGGTACTGGTGTTGAAGGTAATGTTTTAGCAGGTATCAAGTAGGCCTAGGCAGTCGCAGAGAGGAGAGAAAGAACCCAGACACCGCTGCAGCCGTCGGAAAGCCAGAGTTGCAGAGACCCAACTCACGCGGCACACAGCCAACCCATATTACTGGACCCGTTCATCCTCCAACCACGAGATTCGTCCAAGCGACGACCCGTGAGTGAAGAACCAAACGAACGAAGAGCACAGTAAGCCAGCCGCAGAAAAACGGTGAAATGAAGTGGAACCCAAGATCAAGCCGGAAGAGCATCCATGCAAAGAAGAAAGGAACCACTACTACAAGGCGAAAACGATCAGAGAGATAGAGATAGAGAGAGAGAGAGAGAGAGAGAGAGAGAGAGAGAGAGAGAGAGAGAGAGAGAGAGAGAGAGAGAGAGAGAGAGAGAGAGAGAGAGAGAGAGAGCATGCTATTATTACATATTATTAGAGATATTAATGTGTCCATGATGAAGAATAGATTTGCATAAGACTTGAAAGAAATTCCCCATTTTGTTTTCTTAATGTAGAAAACGAAAAATCTGATCTCCGCTAACAGAACACAAAAACCATTCTGTGTTTCAGATCGCCCAGCTGAACGCCCTGATCGTCATGCTGCTGGGTGACCTGACCAAGGGGGACCGCCAGAAGATCATGACCATTTGCACCATCGACGTGCACGCCCGTGACGTGGTGGCCAAGATGATCGCCCAGAAGGTGGACAGCTCCCAGGCCTTCCTCTGGCTCTCCCAGCTCAGGCACCGCTGGGACGACGCCGAGAGGGACTGCTTCGCCAACATCTGCGACGCCCAGTTCAGATACTCTCACGAGTATCTGGGCAACACCGCGCGCTTGGTCATCACCCCTTTGACGGACAGGTCGGTGGTGTGGGTGTTCGAGTGCGTGCGTGCGTATTTTGTTTTGTTAGAATCTGTGGATTATAGAGTGAGCTTGAAGCTTAATCTTCGGTTTAGACTTGCACGTAGCTTTATCATGGTTATGTAGGTCTATGGTTATGCAGAATGCGAATAATACACGCGAGGAATCAAGCTATGCAAGTTAGGATACCGGTGGCCCAGAAGCTCTTTGGAAGACTGGAGGACGTGCAGCATACGGCCGCCTTCATGTTGGATGCTGGGGTGTCCCTCTGACGTACGAGAAGAAGAAGAAGTTAGGATACACACATGCTGTCAGGCCTATAATGCATCGCTACGCGTAACAGCAATGGAAATTCAGAAAGTAAACCGAATTCGTATTACAAAGTGCAGACGAGGAGATTCTGTCCTTCACATGTTTAGGCCTACTTTGATATCAAAGTGTGGGCCATAATGTAGGCCTAAGACACAATTTTTCTTTGAATCGGTCCATACATTTTTAAGAGCTATTCAATCCTTTTAGCGGAAAAGCTGAATAACCGAAGAAAAAAAGACAAGACAAAAAACCCCCAATTACTCGCAAAATAAGCGTTGTTAGAAATCTATCTTTTGAAATTCATATGCATGTATATTTTGAGTTTTGAGTGTGTTCAATTCCACCATAAATGTATTTACAGTAAGTAAGTAAGTATTTGTGCGAAGGTACCATCATCCTTCTTTATTCCTTTTGTAACAGTACTTTCTGGTTTTCACCCAATAATTATGTTCCTGTCTTGTTTTGTTAGCATTCAACATTCCACGCCTTACTCATTCACTATGATCGCACTGACTGCGCACCGTATCACGGTGGTATCTGTTACAGGTGCTACATCACCCTCACCCAGTCCCTCCACCTGATCATGAGCGGGGCCCCGGCAGGCCCAGCCGGCACAGGCAAGACAGAGACCACCAAGGATCTGGGCCGAGCCCTGGGCATCATGGTGTACGTGTTCAACTGCTCCGAGCAGATGGACTACAAAGTGAGCTAATAACTCATAAGTCATAAGTCATAAGTTTCTTTATTGTCCATTGCCATTGCACAACGCACATGGAAACTTGTCTTCCACCGTGTAAAATGAGATGAGATATATCAAAATAAAAATATTAAATAAAAATATGAAACATATTAATGCGACTATTGCTTTTTGAAACACAAACACAATGAGGGCATCTATTGCTATTTCTGTCAAAACTAGCTTACGATTACAGTCACACTAATAAAAACCAATTTTGTTGTGACAGACACAAGTACTTAATTACTATCTGTCCTTATACATTTCTTGCTCTTTTATTTAGATCATTTGTTTCAATACAAAGTTTGTTTGCGTGGATTGTCTCTGATTTGAAATTAGCTTTTGAACTAATGAGAATGTTAACAGAACCATTTCCTGAACGCTATCCCTTGTCTCTGTGTGTGCGCGTGTGTGTGCGTGTGCGTGCATGCGTGTTTGCATGCGTGGACGCGTGCGTGCGAGTGAAAAGAAAATAGGTTACATTCTTTTCCTATGTAAGACGTGTGGCATACAAGTAAATAATAAAGAGTGGTGTGAGTGTTTTTTGTCATTTTGTCGTCAGTTCATGCTTGGTTGTTCATCGTGAGCTGAGAGAGACATAACCCATCACTGGTGTCTAGTCACAGCGAACTTACTAACCTTGTGTCTTCACTGACCTTGATAGGGGGACTGTTGATCCTTGGAGGGGGGTTAGTCAAGCTTTCCAGCTTAGCTCTTTTTCCAGACTGAGATGTGAGTCTCCTTCCAAGGATCAACAGTCCCCCCTATCAAGGTTGATCCCCTAGAAAGCTACTACAGCAAAGCCCTAACATCTCAGTCTGGAAAAAGAGCTAATCTCGAAAGCTTGACTAACCCCCCTCCAAGGATCAACAATCCCCCTATCAAGGTCAGTGTTTGTTGTCCTGATCCAGCAGTCAACAATTTTAAATGTCCCTCTCTTGTGTCCTCAGTCTGTGGGCAACATCTACAAGGGTCTGGCCCAGTCCGGGGCCTGGGGCTGCTTCGACGAGTTCAACCGGATCGCCGTGGAGGTGCTGTCCGTGGTGGCCGTGCAGGTCAAGTGCATCCAGGACGCCATCCGCGACAAGAAGTCCGTGTTCAACTTCCTGGGCGAGAACATCAAGCTGAAGCCCTGCGTGGGCATCTTCATCACCATGAACCCGGGCTACGCCGGCAGGACTGAGCTGCCAGAGAACCTCAAGGCTCTCTTTAGGTAGGACTTGGGAACGCAATGTGCGCTGAATGTACCGTTTGTTAATCCGCCTCTAAATACGCCCTCGTAGGGTAAGGCGGGGTAAACTGTAAAGACCATGGGCGGGTAAGAAGCCCATGCCAATTATCTCATGAAATAAAGCAAATGTCAGTCCCATTTTGCTCATGAGACGAGTGTTAATGTTTAGCATTCGTCTCATGGGCAAATGTGACTGAAATTTGCTTTATTTCATGAGATAATTGGCATGGGCTTCTTACCCGCCCATGGGCTTTTTACCCCGTCTTCCCCTAATATGGGGAGATGCATCTAGCAGAAACGGAATGGCAATGAGATAAGTAGAATGAACCGATAAGTCTAGTTTTTTAATTGTCAGTTTTATTTGTATAACGAATTCGGACCGGATGACTGCACAATAGCAATAGACTAGTATTGACTAGTAACAGAAATACCATTATCGATAATTAAAGCAATGTGTAGGCCTAATGTTTGGAAGAGATATGAAACATTACTTGGAAAAAGAAAAACATGCCTTACCTGAAATGAACCACGCTAGGTGCACGCAATGACGTTTGTCACGTGTTGATTGACAGGCTGTGTGCCATGTTGGTGCCAGACTTTGAGCTGATCTGTAAAATCATGCTGGTGTGTTGACAGGCCGTGTGCCGTGGTGGTGCCAGACATTAAGCTGATCTGTGAAATCATGTTGGTGTGTTGACCGGCCATGGTGGTGCCAGACTTCGAGCTGATCTGTGAAATCATGTTGGTGTGTTGACAGGCCGTGTGCCATGGTGGTGCCAGACTTCGAGCTGATCTGTGAAATCATGTTGGTGTGTTGACAGGCCGTGTGCCATGGTGGTGCCAGACTTTGAGCTGATTTGTGAAATCATGTTGGTGGCCGAGGGTTTCCTGGACGCCCGTCTGCTGGCCCGCAAGTTCATTACGCTGTACAGCCTATGCAGAGAGCTGCTCTCCAAACAGGTGAACATGAATGCTTTCCAACGTAATGTGTTCAGAGAGAGCGGCGGGGGCGGGGGAGAGAGGGACAGCGTTGCTTATGCGAACATGATTCTGTAAGAGCAATTATTCCTTTAAAGGAACCACTCGATGTTAACGTAACAAATTAGGGCCTCGATTGAATAAGAATGGCTCGCGTAATGTGTGTATGTATGTGTGTGTGTTTGTGTGTGTGTGTGTCTGTATGTGTGTGTCTATGTGTGTGTGTGTATGTGTGTATGTGCGTCTGTGAGTGTCTGTGTGTGTGTGTGTGTGTGTCTGTGTGTGTGTCTGCTTTTGTATGCGTGCATATGTGTGTGCGCGCATGCGTGCATGTGCGTGCGTACGTGCGTGTGTGTGCATGTGTCTGTACACTGTGTGTAGGGGTGGGTGGGTATGGGTGCCATCACTTTCAAAAAAGTTCACCATCCTATTCTTATGTTCAGCATGTCACAGACGTTTCTTCAAGTCTAGTCTTTTATGATGCACATGACATCGATTGCGTTTGTGAAACAGTGAATAGTGTGTTCAATGTCATGTTCCTGGTTGATTGGTTGGATTGTGAACTGTGAACTATCTGCGGATGGCAGGACCACTATGACTGGGGTTTGCGGGCCATCAAGTCCGTGCTGGTGGTGGCTGGAGCCCTGAAGAGAGGGGACAGACAGAGGCCTGAGGACCAGGTGAGTGTCTGGTCAGGTGGTGGTGGGGGGGGGGGGGGGGGGGGGCGGCATGTGCCTGAATATACACATCGGCCCATGTTTCCCATTCACTGCCTGTTACGCATGTGTGTGTGTGTGTGTGTGTGTGTGTGTGTGTGTGTTGTTTGTGTACGTGTCTGTGTGTCTGTCTGCGTGCGTATGTTTTTGTGTGAGGGTGTTTGTGTATGTGTGTTGGTGTATGTGGTCAGTCCATGCGGCTCGGTTGCTGTGGCTTACCGAATGGGGTATGAACGAGTTGGCGTCGATAAATATGTGTGTTTATGTGTGTGTGTGCGCGTGTGCGTGTGTGTGTGTGTGTGTGTGTGTGTGTGTGTGTGTGTGTGTGTGTGTGTGTGCGTGCGTGCGTGTGTGTGTGTGTGTGTGTGTGTGTGTGTGTGCGTGTGCGTGTGCGTGTGCGTGTGCGTGTGCGTGTGTGTGTGTGTTAGAGAGAGAGAGAGTTGCTTTGTATATGCGCTGTTGTTGGTTAATGCTGTTTTGTTGTCTGTTGATGAATCATTGATTGTAAAGCGCTTTGGGCTCATCTGAGGTAAAGCGCTATGTAAATGTACAATTATTATTATTATTATTACCTTCTTTTAAATACACATTGATCTCCTTTCTGTCAACTCTTACAAAGTTGTTTACAATATAGTTTCACGCTCACGCACACGCACGTACACACACATACACACA
>CM065680.1:50063385-50068385 GCA_017654935.2 Phymorhynchus buccinoides
GTCAAAAAGCAGGCCGAAACGCCTAGCTTTTTTTGCTCTTGTGACGTCCTGCTTTTTGCTCCTTTTGCTATACCATTTCAATTCAAGACTGCCACGTGCCCCATATGATTTCTAAGTCTGCCTTCAGTCGGTTGCCATGGAAACTATTATTTACATTGTTTTATTTCGAACAGTTCAAGCCATGAGAAAACCGCACTCGTCTGCCCTTTCAGGTTTTGAATCTTCTTCACGAAAAGAACAAAAAATCATAATAATAGTAGACCCTACAATTGTTAAACTTCTATTAACTTATTATGTTTTTGTATTATCGCTTTGGTTTGTACCCATTACCATTTCTCTGATCTTCTAGATTTATACTCCCACTAGACTGCTTCGCCCTCCTCTGACACTTTCTAAGTCCCCCGTTTCCGCCTTCGAGTTCTTTTTCTTTCCAAGCCATGGAAACTATTCTTCCGAACATTGTTTTTCATTTCGAAACAGTTCAAGCCAAAAGAAAATCTTTCGCACTCTTCCTGCAAAGGTTATCCTTTCAGTGTTTTGAATCTTCTTCACGAAAAGAACAAAAAATCATTTTGTTAGTATTGTTTTTATCATAGTAGACGCTTACTTTTGTTAAACTTAAGCGCCCTAAATATTCATTATTATTATTATTATTATTATTATTAGGTATTTTATTGTCACAGAAACGCCTCTGTGAAATTCTGGTTGCTCCGACCTGGAGAGCGCGTCGCAGCCAGAGGCGCGCCACCCAATTTTTTTTGTTTCCATGCGATTTTTGTGTGACTGGTGAGGGGAAGAGGGGTGGTGGTGGTAAATTTTGACCAAATGACAACGTTTTCGTTGCCACTGGGTTTAACGTGTTGCTAAGTGCATGGGCACACGGGACCTCGGTTTATCGTCTCATCCGAAAGACTCCACGTTCAGACCGCAAGGCCTAGTGCAAAGTGAGAGGAATAATCCCCATGTACCCAGGTTCGAACTCGGGTTTACTTGACACGAGGCGAACGCGCTACCACTGTGCCACTCCACACTTAACGAGGTTATGTGTGGCAGTTTGGGGTTTCCAGGGTAGTTTCTCTAGATAACGGTCGCCGCGCGAATAACCATTACGCCGAACGGGGACTAAGAAACACCCTAAACGTTTGCTAAGGTCAGCTTACTCTTCATTTTTGGGAGAAAGAAAAGGGTTGCTATCATAAGGGAGATAAATCATACCTCTCTGTCAGTTTGTACAAAGTTTTCGATTTCACCCACGTCTATTTGTGTGCAGAAAATTAAATTTGCACTATATTGCACATGCCATCTAACATGATGCAAATTAAGAAAGAGCACTCAAAAACACTTGCGTTTGTTTAATTTGCTAAAAAATCAACCGGTATTTTTTCACGATAGACTAAAGAATATTTGCTGTGGCAAGCTTTTTGTCTTGGTCTTCCATTTTTAAAGTTCAAGTCTCGTCACGCGAGATATTAAAAAAAAGCCGGAAGTAAGCTTATTAATATTTCCCATGATCCTTCAAATAGTGTGTGGCTTGCTACCTCGATCACAGCCACAAAACGTTTTCGACAAACGTCGGCAAAAGAGGTCTTTCTTAGTACCGTTTGTGCCGATTTGCGCTCACGCTACGTAACGTTAGCCCTTGTGAAACGGCCCCATGCACCCGTTATGGTTAACTTGCCACGAACATCTTGCTTCTGTGTGTGTTTCAACAGGAAGACTTCGTCTTCAGGAATACCGTCCATAAGGATCTACGATCAATTGGACGTAAATCTCACCTTTCATTCATGCTTCTATGCACTGAACAGCCGAGAAATAGATGTGAACTTAGCTGCAGTGGGCAGTTTTGCTGTTGTTGTTCATTGTTGTTTCTTACTACCTACCCGTGCTGGGATATTTGTTTCTGTGTTTTTAATTATTTGCAGGGGCGTAGCACGCCCTGTAAAAGTGGTCAGGCCCTGTATTCCAATAACATCCCCCCCCTCTCTCTCTCTCTAAATAAACACACAATCACATACATTTTTTTTATCATCTTCGATATTAAACAAGATGATCATGAATATGTGTGTGTGTGTGTGTGTGTGTGTGTGTGTGTGTGTGTGTGTGTGTGTGTGTGTGTGTGTGTGTGTGTGTGTGTGTTTGTGTGTGTGTGTGCGCGTGCGCGTGTGTGCGCGTGCGTGTGCGCGCGCGTGTCAAGTCAAGTCAAGTCAAGTCAAAATTTTATTTAAAGATGGACATTGAATAAGCAAACATACATGCTTTTTTTGATCAAGCCATCTAACAAAGACAAAATGCAAACACACCCACAATACATAAACCATATTGCTTATTTACATACAAAAAAGGAACACGGAACAGATAAATATTTACAGTAAACAATGGAAAGCTTACGTGTGCGTGTGTGTGCGTGTGCGCGTGCGTGCATGCGTGCGTGCGTGTGTGTGTGTGTGCTTTTTCTGCTTTCTTCGTTGACACTTTACCTTTTTTGAGAAACTTTTTTCATGTTTATGTTTTCTTGACAGCGATTTTTTGTTCCTTGCCTTTTTGTCTCACTATTATCAACTTTCGAATCACGAATCACGAATCCCGTAGTCAGGATGACCGTAGTAAGCTTATCGGGGCACCTCTGAAGATTTCACAACCAGTCTCTTCCACTCTTCCCGGTTCTCGGCTTTTCTTAGTGTGTCTTTCAGCTCCAGGCCCGTCCACTCGCGGATGTTGTCTTCCCATCACTTCTTCTGTCTGCCTCTTCTTCTTCCTCCTTGGACCTGTAGGATTGTTTTGGCAAGGCCTGATGAACCATACCATTTCAGTTTGCGTCTTTTGACAAGGGTCAGTAGGTCTACATAATTATGGTCCAATTGCATTTTCAATTCGCCTTTTGACTTCTTCATTGGTCATGTGATCTTTGTAGGAGATGCCGAGGATTTTTCGGAAGCATCTCATCTCTACTGCTCTCTTTGTTCTTTCAATGTTAGAACATCGCTGTCAGCTCAAAGATCAGACTGATGCGCTCACTGGTCATGTCAATACAGTGGAACCTCCCTTACAAGACCTCCCATTATAAGACTCCCTCCCACAAAAGACCTCCTTCTCTGAGACATTGCCCTTCTTTGTAAGTATTAAAATGACCTCCCGATTAAAACCCCTCCCTTATAAGACCTCATTTTGGATGCTTTTTGAAGGTCTTATAAGGGAGGTTCCACTGTATTTATATATGCATGCGAATCCTGGACCTGGACAGCAAACATTATCAACTTTACATCGTGATAAACGTACTTTTGATGATTTTTGAGTTGGGTTACAATTCTATAAAACTTTTATCTATGAAATTATCTTGTTGCGAAATTGTTGCGAAATTGCAACAGTATCCACTCAAAAACGCGATATGAGCCAATTTACATTTGCGCGGACCCAGCATTTCAAGCTGTCCACAACAAACAGTTTACACAGAAACAACTCAGTACTGCATGCACGTGGGCAAGAAAAGGGTTGGAGAGCGGAGATTACATTAGCGAGGTACAATATCCCGCTATTCACCGAGTGAGAGCGGAGATTACTTTAGCAAGGGAAGGGGTGCAAATATATCTCGCGGACCCGGCAAAACCGGTACTCAGCGTTACCGGTAACTTACTTGGCGTTACCGGTACTAGGCGTTACCGGTACTCGGTGTTGCGCTAGTATAGACTAATAATAAATTGAAGCCAGGCGAAAATGTGCACTGTAGAAATAGGCTTAGTCTAGGCCTGTCGCAGCCAAAATCGTCGCTCGTTCAAATCTGTCGTCCGCTACTATGAGAGTGTATTTGCGACATTGAGCATGAACCACAAATTTCACTTTTTTCTAGGGTTAGGGATAGGGATAGGGTTAGGGTTAGGGTTAGGTAAATGGTTCAAGCAAAGATACTGTACAGTCTTTGGTTCAAGTAAAGAAAGAGTGAAATTTGTGGTTGTCGCAAACCTACCTTCTAGTTTGTTTGCGTTGTCGAAAGAACCAATTGTTTGTTTAGTTTTCTTTATTTGTGTTATTTTCACAGAGAGAGAGAGAGAGAGAGAGAGAGAGAGAGAGAGAGAGAGAGAGAGAGAGAGAGTATATATATATATGACACGTAGCCTAGAATGTAATCTATCCAGTAGGCTTTGTCGCTTTATTTGCTCAGCTTCATTTTTATTTCTGTCTTTTGGAGACAAGCGAAGGAAACAAAGCTATCTCAAAATTGGGCAATATTGTATAATATGTTATCACAATGTCAGGATTGTCAACTATCAAGTCGATTATTTGTGTTCCCCTCTTCAACTTGATGATGGTGGTTGGGAAGAGAAAGAAGAAGAAGAAGTTGAACGCGCGTGCACGATGCAGTTTCTATTTTTATCTTACTGTCGAAAAACGTCACTGGCATGCGTAGTCTAGTTTGTTGCCATGCATTGATTTTTTCCCCTCCTTCTCCTTCACACTCTACTCCGTCGCTTGACCCTCTCACGATGGATTGACACTGAAAGGAAGGCAGGCAGACGACAGCACAGCAGGCAAAAGGAGCAGTGTGGTGTGTGTACGATGTGATGTAAAAACCAAATCATTATTGCAATGGCCCGCATGTGATTTGCCATGGGCTTCTTTTTATTTCGATTGTCAGCAATGAGAGTTGAAAGTTTCGGAGGTGAGCCTCTAGTAGTCCTGAGAACGGCTGTGCCTGTGGGGCCTTTGAAGAACGCAGGGATTCACTGCTGAGTGAAAACTCGAAATATCATAAAGTGAGTCTATTCTACAATTTCTAGACTTTAGGGCCTAATCTTGTAATCTAAATATGATCATAGATTGATACAAGGCCGAGAAAGTCTGTTGATTTTTTTAAATTGTATTTTATATCATGCAGACTTACATCGACTGTTAGACTAGAATAGTTCTAGTATTCAGAATAGAGTAATTGAGAGAGATCGTAGAGAGTAGAATCTAGTCTACCAGTTTTCTACATCGATTTCTCTGAAACGTTTAGACTAGATCCT
>CM065680.1:50075885-50083385 GCA_017654935.2 Phymorhynchus buccinoides
AATAAGTCAATGGACTAATGGAGATCGTCCGTTTTGACTCCCAAGGCATCGCGGGGATGTCCAAGCCTAGCGAACAACACCCTCGCCCCCTTCTTTCCTTTTCACTCAAGTTTTGATATAATCGAAAGTTCATTTATTTGTCTTGGTAATTGGGCTTCAATACATAGTTTTACTCTCATTTTCTTTTCTTTTTAAAAATAGCGTTGCGTGGTTTTCGAGTAGCAGGGCTCCCAGGGACCCCCATTTGGGGGTCTATGAAGTACTCAAATTGTAAAGGACGCTCTAAAAGACTGTGCAGGGGGTCCCAGGGATGCACTAGAAAAATATTTTAGCGTTCACTATGCCACTGGGACCCTCTATCCCGCCTCTAAGACCATCTATGCTGTAAGTGAAGGAGTCCCTGGGACCCCTTGTTTTGCAGGACGATTGGGAGCCCTGAGTAGGCCGAATAGAATGAAATACTGATTTAGCAGAGCTTCAGATTGTTTTCAAACTTCATGGATCATAATTATGACCCCTGCTTCCATAAAATGATGGGTCAGTTTCCGAAATAATGGGCCAATAATGTGTCACTGTAGTATTACACTTACATTTTGTTACAAACTTCATGGGTCAGATGACCCCTGGGTGCACAAAATGAGGGGTCAAACCACTGTCAATACGGGTCAATGGCCCGGGCCAGCCAACAATCTGAAGCTCTTATTTAGGCCGTGTACACACATAAGCGGATATTCCGTGAGGAAACCTCTTGTGAAACAAAGAAGGGAAAAGATGTGCGCACGTGTCCGAATTTCCCCTATATGCATGAACTTTTATCCTTCTTCCATTTACGCGTCTAATGTGAGCCCGGTGTTGCATAAAATACCTCACCCATGAAATAAATACCCTTTCTTCATTCGAATTATTTGTTGTTTGGGAAAGATTCGCCCCTGAATATGATTATTCAAAGGCGTCTTGTGGCATGCATCAAGAACAGAGGATTCATCACTAAATGTTGAGAAGTCAGTGCTAGTGATAATTTTCTAATTACCAGTCGCAAAGCGAGACTGGTATTGTTTTCAGTTTGTCCGTGTTCAAATTTGCTCAAAATGCATATTTCGGTGTAAAATGGCCTCACACACAGTTATCAGTGTGTTTCGATGAAAAACTCCAGGGTTGGTTTCTTCGTCTGTTTGTCTGTCTGTCTGTTTGTCTGTCACATTGCCCAATTCTATTCATTCATAAATTTTCTCTGCCCACATTCAGTAAACACATTCCTCGGTTACAATCATTCGAACTTTATTGACAAACATACACAACTAGTAGGTAACTACAAGCTAAGTAAATTTCACATCAAACTTTACTATCGTATACTTTTCTAATCTACGTTTTTATCAAGATTAGGTTTAGTGTTAAGGTTAGGGGTGCAAGCGTGTGTCGTGACTGGGTCAGTTTACGCAAGTATTCTAGTTATTATTATTATTATTTATTTTGTTTGCATGGGTGGTTGTCTATGTCGTCCGCCATTTTGAAAAACGCGAAACTAAGTGGCATGGCTTTACACATCGATTTCTTAGCAAAAGATGTAGATCTGGCACCACTAAAATTCCCGCTCTATTTCCTGGTTCTTTCCGTGTAGATTGAGCACTTAAATCTCAATAGTTTAAATAATAGTTGACTTGTTTCTCACATGAAATAATAATGGTTCTAGTGCGCATGCGATGGGTACTTATTTCACGGGATGTACTTATTTCTCATGACACCGTAGTGTTTCATCCTATTTTTGCGTCTTATGTATCTCCAGCGCATCAACCTATATGTGCGATAAAGCTCACGCCTTCGTCTCCCCAGAAACTGTCCGCGTTGGGTGGGTGCAATAACCAGTCAGCAATGTGGCCATAACGCTGATCCATTGGTATTGATTTGTCTGGACGTGGGAGTTGCCGATGTGTTTTTGGCTCACTCGTGTTAACGAAATTCGTTAACACGAAGTGAGTCTATATAGTATGATAGTTGTTCGGTTGTATGTGTGTCAAGTCAAGTCAAGTCAGGTCAAAATTTTATTTAAAGATGGACATTGAATAAGCAAACATACATGCTTTTTTTCATCAAACCATCTAAGACAAAATGCAAACACACGCACAATACATAAACCATATTGCTTATTTACATAGAAAAAAGAAACACGGAGCAGATGTATATTTACAGTAAACAATGTGTGTGTGTGTGTTGTGTCAAAGTCAAAGTCAAAGTCAAATTTTTTATTTTCAGATGGAACATTGAATAAGCAATAATGGTTTTCTGGGGAAATTTTTTTACATCAAGCCATCTATGTGTGTGTGTGTGTGTGTGTGTGTGTGTGTGTTTGTGTGTGTGTGTTGCGTCCGTGGTCTAATCTCCGAACTATATAACGTTGGCATTTTCTCGGGGAAATAGAAGGCATACGTTGTTCAAACCTTGCACACATATATATGTCTATGCAATCTTTCAAACAGTAATGATTTTAATAATTAAATACTTAAAACAATACCCCCCCCCCTAATAATAATAATTGTACATTTATATAGCGCTTTACCTCAGATGAGCCCAAAGCGCTTTACAATCAATGATTCATCAACAGACAACAAAAACAGCATTAACCAGCAACAGCGCATATACAAAGCAACTCTCTCTCTCTCTCTCTAACACACACACACACACACACCACACACACACACACACACACACACAACACACACACACACACACACACGCGCGCGCACGCACACACACACACATAAACACACATATTTTCATCGACGCCAACTCGTTCATACCCCATTCGGTAAGCCACAGCAACCGAGCCGCATGGACTGACCACATACACCAACACACATACACAAACACCCTCACACAAAAACGTACGCACGCAGACAGACACACAGACACCAGAGCTTAATCTAGAGCGCGGGATTGGTAAAATCCCCCAAAATGTTGTTCCTTCCCGCGATAATGGGCGCGGGGAGCGGGCCGAGTCCCGCACATTTGCAGAACGGCCCGCAGTTTTTACCGATCGATGCGGGAAGACCTTCGTCGTCTGCTAAACCCGTCGTCTGGACTAACTGAAAGTATCGAGCAGGAGTGAAGGATTTCTCGACATTTCATTGGTTCTTGACAAAATATTAGTGTTAATCAACCAATCGCGTTCTTCTCGTTCTACCGACAGGAAGTTGCGAGAGTTTCGGCCGCCATCTTGAATGTTTTTCAAAATGAAGCGGGCAGGGACCCTGTTTGATTTTGGATTTTCGCGGAGGCAAAGTCAAAAAAAAAAAAATCCTGTTCCAAGCGATTGTGAAGACCTCGAAGAAAAGATTTCTACATCTAAAGCATCGGAAAAGAATGACAACAGTGGCAGTGCAAAGGAACATCGGTTCCAAAATGTCTGGTCGAAAAAGTGGCCGTGGCTGACAAAGAAAAGTTAAAGTCTGTGTACGAGGGTGGGGAAGGTACTGGTTCTTATGCATGTGATGTGGGGTTGGATAGGGGGGACTGCCCCCCTTTTTATTATATGAGGGGGGGACTGCCCCCCTTTTTTCAGAAATCCTAGATTAAGCTCTGAGACACGCACACAAACATAGACACACACACACACACATGCGTGTGCACACAACACACAAAACCAAAACACACACAAGCACACATGTATGCACACATGCATGCTCTCACACACACAACACACACACAACAACACTGTCAACAGATAACAAACGGATAACATTTTAGATTAGTGGGTTAGAGAGTATTCAACAAGCAACATGAGCTAAGAAACTCATTCAACACTGGAAGCTTCGATAGCACGGGCACTTTAAAAAAAAAAATCTTAGTTGTATCCATTAACGATAGTTTCATTTGTACATTAAAATTGTATTGGCAACCTTGTACTTTAGACCCCCCCCCCCCCCTCAATCTTTGTTGTTGTCCCACATGTTCCTGTTCGAGTGAGCCTTGAAGGCTTTGTCTCTATGTTTGTAGTAGGGCTTGGGCACAAGCTGAAGTCAGTACAAGGATCCTGAGGCCATAGCAGTGCTCCTGCCCTGTCTTGTCTTCATGTATGTCTGTCTGTCTGTCTGTCTGACTGCTTTTCGTTTCAGTTGTACTGGATGGCGATGATATATAGCGCCGACGCGCTCTCTAGGTGGAGGAGAGCAGCCCGAATTTCACGAGGTTCTGTGACGAGAAAATACCAAAAACAAAAGGCTAAGATGCAAATTAACACGCCTTCCTGTGTTCTATATTATGTAATTATGTTCAGTTGTAGCGTAACTCAGGGACAAAATGTAAGAATAGGCTCAGCCTAAATTCTTATTCCTATAAAATAAAGTTTCTGAAGTCTCTCTCTCTCTCTCTCTCTCTCTCTCTCTCTCTCTCTCTCTCTCTCTCTCTCTCTCTCTCTCTCTCTCTCTCTCTCTCTCTCTCTCTCTCTCTCTCTCTCTCTCTCTCGGATTAATTATACTAGATTCAGGTTGCGTACATTAGGTTGTAATGCCAATACAATATGGTTCCAACATGATACGTGTACAGATTCGCCATGCCCTTGATGTAGATCCAGTATTGATGACGAGAAACACTTTTTATTTCATTGTACAGCTTACGAAGAACTAAGAAAGAAATCCTTCTTTTCCAGCTCAGCTGCAGTCAAAAGGGATGATGTTGCTTCTCTGCTAAAATCTGATAACGAAGAAATTATTCAATCAGTGGCTAGTTTTATAGCAAAAGCTAAAAATATCAGGCTAACTAACATAACAAGATCAACGAATGTATAGATAGATGGCTGAAAACAATCTATGTTGTTCTTGATCATTTTACATGTTCATTATATATTGGATGGTCGGTAACCATGAATTTTTCTTTCAGTTTTTTTTCTTTTGTTTCATTTGTTTATTTTAATTTTGTTTATGTTGTCGAATACTGTTATTTCATTGAAAATATTCAAGTACCCCCCCCCCCCCCCCCCCCCCCGCCTTGTCATCAGACCCGTGTGGTAATGACAATACAAATTCCAGTGTTCTCTCTCTCTCTCTCTCTCTCTCTCTCTCTCTCTCTCTCTCTCTCTCTCTCTCTCTCTCTCTCTCTCTCTCTCTCTCTCTCTCTCGTGCTAATCTTATTATGCCTATTGTGTCGGATTATATAATTTGTGCCATTTGTTTATTGCTTTGTATAACACTCCCCTTCTATAAGGGCCATGGCCTAGATGAATAAAATATGTTTCATTTCATTTTCTCTCTCTCTCTCTCTCTCTCTCTCTCTCTCTCTCTCTCTCTCTCTCTCTCTCTCTCTCTCTCTCTCTCTCTCTTTCACACTCTCTCTCTCCCTCTCCCCTATCTCTCTCTCACTTTCTCTCTCTCTCTACCCTCTCTCTCTCTACCCTCTCTCTCTCTCTCTCTCTCTCTCTCTCTCTCTCTCTCTCTCTCTCTCTCTCTCTCTCTCTCTCTCTCTGTTTATTATCAATCTTATCTCCCAGCACACCGCCTATGGCAGTAATAATAATCTGAACTCCCATACACGTAAAATAGGAAAGAGGAACAGCCGGGGGGGGGGGGGGGGGGGGGGGGGGGGGGGGGGGGTGGGGGGGGGGGGGGGGGGGGGGGGGGGGGGTGGGGGGGGGGGGGGGGGGGGGGGGGGGGGGGGTGGGGGGAGCAATGTGGCTCACCCGTGACAGTGCATAATTGCATTGTTTTATAACCACACTGGCTTACTTAGATGCCCAGCTCAGGGCTCCCAATCGTCCGGCAAAACAAGGGGTCCCAGGGACTCCATCACTTACAGCATAGAGGGTCCTAGAGGCGTGATATAGGGTCCCAGGGACATTGCGGATGCTAAAAAAAATAATTTGGGCTTCCCTGGGACTCCCTGCACATTCTTTTAGAGGGTCCTTTAGAATGTTAGTACTTCATAGACCCCCATAGTCCCCCCAGTCCCTGGGAGCCCTGGCCTCTCGAAAGAATGAGCACAGTGGACGAGTTCGCTCGTGAGGGCTCACAATGCTCAGCCTATTGGCCACTGCAACGACCAACTTTTGCAAGAGTGAATGATCTTGGTAGATGCTTGAGTACTGACCAAACAAGGGTGTAACTCTCGCCAATAACCCTATTTGAGGCCACTGAATGGCTGCCTTTTGCAAGAGTGAATGCCCTTTTGGATACTGACCAACAAGGGCTTAACTCTCGCTGTCAAGGGCGTTAATAACCATGGTTGCAGTGAACAATATGATTATGATTATCACCTCAGATAACCGCGTTCAATTTCTATTTAAAAATAATAAAAACGCCGTACAAATAAATGCGCAAAATATATATGAAGTGACATTGTTTGTATTAATAGGAATTGTTCGGAAATAATTAAGGGGAGTAATTCCATGGTGTGTGGGAGTGATCCTGCCTAATTCAATCGATCAAACAGGGGAATTTACTCCACCATCAAGTAGATCCCCAGCTCTCGCCTCGTTTGTTTGAGCAGACATACAGCACTTAGAACACAGTGCGTCATTCTAAAATTGATGTCATTTATATTTTTACGTCACATTTTGCAGGGTTTTTTTTCTCCAGTTTGTGGCCACCCATGGCCACCCTCATTTTACCAGAAAGCTTATATATAATGTCTTTGATTTTACTCAAACAAATTGTTTGCAAGTCGCTGACTCGCATCCTGCGGTTTCAAGCTTCGACGCCATTGTTGCATTGTTGCTATGGTATTTGACCGAGTAATGGAGGTAAGCAACTCTAATTTTCACGAAGTGCTCTCCCCTAGTTTTTTTTCTCTCTCCGAAAATCGTCTATTAGCACGAGACTAAACAAACAAGTGAAACTTTCAGCATATAAATTGCCGGGTAAAGGTAAAGATGTGCCACCCCCCATGCATTTCTCGGTTAATTGTATTTTTCCGTTTTTGCCTTTCTTACCATACATAAAGCTGTATTTTAGGAACATTTTTAGCTAATTACCTTTTTGGAATACTAACCCTAACCCTAACCCTACCCCTAAACCTAACCCTACCCCCCACTATGTACTGCAGTACACCGCGATTTGTCACAGTTGTGGTTCGTTGCGTTTTTCCGTCTTATACGGTGGGGGGTAGGGTTAGGGTTAGGGCTAGGGTTAGGGTTAGGGTTAGTATTCCAAAAAGGTTATTAGCTAAAAATGTTCCTAAAATACAGCTTTATGTATGGTAAGAAAGGCAAACAACGGAAAAATACAATTAACCGAGATAGGTAGGGGGGGGGGTGGCACATCTTGACCTTTACAAATTGCCTTTATCTATAATTTAGTAGGCATGCAACATACAAAAAACAGCAAAACACAACAAAACATTTACAGTTTAAAGTTAGAAGTGATGAGGGTAGTATTGTTTCGTTTCGTAATTTGTATGTTGTGTGTTGTTGAATGCAAATCTGCTGAATTATGGTTGTGTGTTGTTGAATGCAAATCTGCTGAATTATGGTTGTGTGTTGTTGAATGCAAATCTGCTGAATTATGTTCGTTGTTT
>CM065680.1:50090885-50103385 GCA_017654935.2 Phymorhynchus buccinoides
TAGGTGTAGCGGTAACCACGCCTCGGTTAAACCTCATCGGCTATGGCACCGCTACAAGTATTTGCTGAATTTGTGTGTCTACTGTATTTTTCAAACACTTTAAAATAAGCATGTGTATTGTGTATAAGTATTGTGGGGGAAAATGAAAACTAGAATACCTTCATAACTCATTTTTTTCTTCAGCTGCAGGTGGGAGCATTGCTCGCAGACCCTGGCCTTTCATTTTTTTTCATTTTGTGTAGTTGCACAATTGAGAGGTGTGTGTGTGTACGTGTGTTTCAAGTCATGTCGAGTCAAAATTATCTTTAATGAGAATGAAAGAATAACTCAATAAGCTGGAACAGCTTTTGTTTGTTACATCTTGTCCTCTGTGTGTGTGTGTGTGTGTGTGCGTGCGTGCGTGCGTTTGTGTGTGTGCGTACTTGCGTCTACGAATGACGTCTGATGAACTGTTTGGGATGAGAAAATAATAGGAACATCGTTTATCTGTTATGTGCAAGCACATTGAATCTTCCAGCGCCATGTATTTTTTGACGTTCTTGGTTGCCCGTTGCATCTCAACCGACAAGATGGGTAGGGGTGGTGGTGGGGTGGGGGGGGGGGTTGGGGGGGGGGTGGAAGACTATTTTTCCGAGTGTACATGTGCATGCACTGCTTTAACGGGAAGAAAACCCCACCCACATAGCAGCTCTGAAAATAGACAAACACACGGCAGGGTACTTGGCAGTGAATGTCTTTGCATTCGGTGGGAGTGAAGTGTGATGTACTGGGCGAATACATTGTCCATGGTAGTACTAGAAGAATTAAAGACCCCCCCCACGTCACGTGTCACATTCCCTCTTATGCTTGGAAGATTTTTTTTTATAGATTTCTTACCAGCTATAAGAGGGAAAACACCTGAAAACCATGATTTGGACACATGACGTGGTGGGTCTTTAAAGGAGCGTAGCTGCCGTGTAGCATGTGTGATATTTGTTAATGTTACATTGCGATCTATTCACGTCCCTCTCTCTTTTCTTTTCTTCTTCTCTTGGTTTGTATTGGTCTCTGTCTATTGGCCACTGCAATGACTGCCTTTTGCAAGAGTGAATAACCCTTTGGGGTACTGTACTGACCAGCCAGGGTTGAACTCTCGCTGTCAAGGGCGTTAATGACCCTAGTTGCGGTTCCTTATAGGTCTATTAATGCATAGGTGCAGTAGAGTGGCACAAAGGTAACGCGTTCGCCTCGTGTCAAGTAAACCCCTAGTTCGAACCTGGGTACAGGGGATTTTTTCTCTCACTCTGCACTAGGCCTTACGGTCTGAACGTGGAGTCTTTCGGATGAGACGATAAACCCGAGGTCCCGTGTGCCCATGCATTTAGTGACAACGAAAAAGTTGTCATTTGGTCAAAATGTACTCACCCCCACCCTTTCCTTCCTCATCAGTCACACAAAAATCGCATGCAATTTGGTTTTTTAATTTGGGTGGCGCGCCTCTGGCTGCGACGCGCTCTCCAGGTGGGAGCAACCCGAATTTCACAGAGGCGCATTCTGTGGCTATAAAGTACCTAATACCTTTGTGACCTTGCTTATAGCTTAGTGTGGGTGCCACTGATGGTGTTGCAGGCCTGTACATCGTGTTCTTCCTGATGGTCATTCTGGCCCAGGCCGCCATCGCCGTGCCTTTCAACGCCCTGGTGGCGGACAAGTCCCACCCTTCACAGCGAGGTCAGTGCCGTGCTTACTGTACGTCTGAAGGTCCAGTCCACAAAAAGAGACCATCTGTTCTGGCAGCGAAACTGAGCTTCTATTCTCATTATTGTTAATGTTATGCTGCAGGAGGAAAACCTCTCGTGGATGCATTTGTGCTGGACTGAACATGAAATGATTTACAAAAAGTATATGCAAGACCTATATTATGCATAGTGCGAATGTATATATATTATGTCGTGTGTGTGTATGTATGTGTGTGTATGCATAATATGCAGCCCCCACCCTTTTTCCTGAAAAAACCAATTCATGTCGCTGAACGGCAGCTGAATTTCCTTTCGGGCTATACCTAGCACTCATCAGCACCACCAGTTGATAGGTACTTCATGGTTCAAATCATGTTTCAATAGGGCTATGAACAGTAATGGCATTAGTCCTTCATTTCATGACCAGATTGCACTATTTTGCTTCTCGGATTTAAAAGTTTTTCGGGGCAGCATACCCCCCGGACCCCCCTAGGGGTCTTGGTGCTTCGCACCTTCGATGATGATGATGAAAATCCGTTTTACGTCCTCCGGTCTGAAACAGACACATATGGGACATTAGTAGATATAAAGATGGTGGGAACGATCATGGAGGCAGTGCAACTCCAGGAAAGTCCCGAATTTGTTTACGATACAGATGTACAATCTGCTTTTAATGTAACATTTGCACCTTCGATGAATTAGCTTCCACCCCTTAAAAACTTAGGTCCGGCCTTACGATTCGACCACGTGGTCTCGATGCGCCAATCACATTATTTGTTCTTGGAGATCTCGCGATCGAATCGTATTGTACAGTCGTGCGATTTTAGTGGACGTCTGGCTGGCCCTTTAGACTGCGGTAGTTACTACTACAGCATGGTTAATCATAGTGTGCGCTTTATGACCGTGTGTAGGTTGTGTGTGTGTGTGTATTTGTTTTGTTATTGTAGCCCAAACAAATGCAATGTAGAAAAGTGTGATACCATTGAATCAATCTTAAAGACCCCCCACGTCACGTATCACATTCCCTCTTATGCTTGGAAGATTTCTTAAGATTTCTTACCAACTATAGGAGGGAAAACATGTGAAAACCCTGATTTTGAGACGTGACGTGGTGGGTCTTTAATCAATGCCTGTGTGAATGGGGATTCAAAAATGTGATATACGCTGTCCATTTCATAAATTGGGCAAAGCATTTTTGCTCATTTCATGAAAAAGGCAATTTCACGGATTGGGCGTAACATATATGAGACTGTTTAGGAATGATGAAGACAATAAATCAGTCCTATGAATGAAATCTTACTTACCCGCTGGCTTGCAGGCTTCAATTCCGGAGTGATGGGTGCCATGATACTGATGGGGAACGTGGCAGGGGCGGCGGCTGGCATCACTTTTACAGTGAGTCTTTGAACGCGCTCTCAGGAAATCTTTGCCCTCGTTTTTGTCCTTTTGCCGACCTACGATCGCAAAGGCGTATGGTTTTTTTCCGGTTTTTTCTGTCTGTCCCAAGGATATCTCCCGAACCGCTTGACAGAATCGCTTCAAATTTTGTGTGGTGGTGTGTCACCGTGGGAGGAAGGCATCCGTGCATATATTATCGCCGTCCTGACCTTGACCTTAGCGCATGACCTTCAAAAACCGAAAATATTTAAGGGGCCATAACTTCCACACCGTTGGTCTTAGAATCTTCAAACTTGGCATGCAGGTACTTTGGCTTACGGCCGTTCTGATGATGGCATGCCGATCAAGGTCAAGATCAGGGAGATCGGTAGGCTTTGAAAGTGGTACGGGTCTAAAATTGGGGTTTAAGCCATATTTTCCACATTTTTACTTGCATCTTCCTTTGTATTACAGTGGAACCTCCCTAATAAGACCTTCAAAAACCACCCAAAATGGTGTCTTATAAGGGAGGGGTCTTAGGGAGGTAATTTGAATACTTGCAAAGAAGGGTAATGTCTCAGAAAAGTAGGTCTTATATGAGAGGGAGTCTTATAAGGGAGGTTCCACTGTATTGCCCTTGACTTTTACTTGAGTTAGGCGATTATATGCTGTACGCTGTTTCACTTAAGAGCTATAAACCTCACGTCACGTGTCACATTCCCTCTTATGCTAGGAAGATTTCTTGCCAGCTATAAGAGGAAAAACACGTGAAAACCGTGATTTTGACACGTGACGTGGTGGGTCTTTACAGTGTTGCTTTCTTTCTTTCTTCTCTTTATTACATTATTTTACTTTACCTTGTGGTGTAGAGTGGCACAGAGGTATCGCGTTCGCCTCGTGTCAGGTAAACCCGAGTTCGAACCTGGGTACAGGGGATTTTCCCTCTCACTTTACACTAGGCCTTACGGTCTGAACGTGGAGTCTTTCGCATGAGACGATAAACCGAGGTCCCGTGTGCCCATGCACTTAGCACACGTTAAACTCAGTGGCAACGAAAAAGTGTACGAACACGCACGCACAGATGCACACACACACACACACACACACGTATACACACACACATACACACACGCCTCTCAATGTGCATTAAATTATCTTTTTAATTTTCCATTCTCTATATTTCAGATATTATTTTGTGTTGATTCAAAATCTGTCTTACAATCCTTAAAATATTCTAATACAAGAGTGAGAGGAGAACTTATGTCAGAAATTCACCATTTAATTCATTTTTTGTCTTTACGTGGTTCTGCTATAGACTTTTGTTGGATTCCATCACATTGCGGATTATCTGCAAATGAAAGGGTTGACCGGTTAGCAAAAAATAGTGCAGCCACTGAAAACGGTTTAGCAAAAATAGATATACCTTTATCTCTACATGAAAATTATAGTCTTTTAGAAAAAGCATCCTAGGATTCTGTGTCTAGCAGACAAACAAAGATATCATCTTCTGTAAAAAAAGAACAAAAAAGGAAAGTTCTTTAAAAAGCTAATAGATTATAAAACAGGACAAAGTCTTCATCAAGGGTGGATTCTGAAAAGTTTAGTTTTTAGATTCAGGCTTGATGCATTGAAAACAAAATTCTGTAAACATGTGACTTGCATTTGTGGCCAGCATATTACACCATTCCATGTTATTTTTCTTTGCGAAAATATAAAAAAACTATTTACCTGCTTGGTTGTTGGACACAGAACCATCAATGACAACCTATAAAGACATTATTTGTGATGAATCAAAGATTCTAGAAGTTGTTCGGGGACTTATTAGGAGCCCAATTGGACCTTTGCTTTAATGCGCTTGTTATCTAAGCTATCCACAAAAAGTTAAGGATCACTTGCAAACTAATTCATAACTTTCCAAATAAGAAAGCCAATGCGTTGAATTTTGGCCAACATTTAATTCAATGCTTTAGTGATAACGATACACAATTGCCTTCAATTTCGAGCAATCGTTTGGTCTGTACATTTGATCAAAGTGGGTACGTATCGAAATTTGATTTCCCAAAGTCATTGAAATCACAAGACAGGGCATTCTGATGCTCCCAAAAGTTCAGTAATGCGTGTATCCGCCATGGCTGTTCTGGCACTCGACGCAGCGAGTCCTCATGGAGTTGACCAGGGTGGTGAAGATCCTCTGTGGAAGCGCCTGCCACTCAGCCTGCAGCATCTGGTAGAGGTGCTGGGCATCCCTGGGAGGGGGGTGGTTGCTCCTCACTTTGCGATCCAGCTCATCCCAGAGGTTCTCAATCGGGTTGAGATCGGGACTGCATGCTGGCCAATCCATTCTGTTGACTCCAGACTGCTGCAGGAAGTCGTTGACCATCTTGCCCTGTGGGGGCGAGCGTTGTCATCCTGGTAGACAGCCGGCGGTCCCATCTGCTGCAGTGTAGGCACAGCCAGCGGTCGAAGGATCTCATCCCGGTATCGGAGGCCAGTCAGGTTACCCTGTACATGATACAAGGGTGTTCTGTGGTGAAGGCTGAAGGCCCCCCAGACCATTACAGAACCTCCACCAAAGGCCACCTTTTCTTGGACAGTGGCGTCAATAAAGCGTTCCCCTGGGCGCCTCCAGACCCTCAGTCGGCCGTCGTTGTGGTTCAGGGTGAAGCGTGATTCATCACTGAACAGGACCTGGGACCATTGCTGACGTGTCCACCTCACGTGACGTCTGCAGAAGGCGCGGCGTGCTGCCCTATGGGCTGGAGTTAAGCGTGGCCGTACAGCTGGGCGACGAGAACGGAGGTTAAACCCATGAAGGCGGTTCCGTATGGTCTTGCTGGCTGATGTTGATGTTAGTAGCCACCCTCAGCTGCCTTCGAATGATGCTGGAAGAGGCTGTTCTTGTCTGCAGGGCTTGTCGTTCAATGAGACGATCTTCACGTGGAGTTGTCTTCTTCGGTCGACCAGATCTGCGTCTTTCATGGACCCTCCCAGTGGCTGTGAAGCGTTGAATCAGTCTGACAATGACCGAGATGGACACCTGAAGTCGCCTGGCCACTTCTCGCTTGGGAACACCATCTTGGAACCATGCAACAGCTCGTCCCCTATCCAACTCGCTCAATTTTCGTCGTGGAGGCATTGTCAAATCAGGCCTAATACTGGTGGTATGTCTTCTTATAAAGCCAAGCAAGAGACAGCATCTCACACATAAACAGCAGTGCTTGCACGTGCATAATGGTTTTTCCATCTGGCTTGTGCAATGTGTTCATGCAGAACGATCCAAAACAAGGTCCTTTTTCGCAAGTTTCCGCTTTTTCTTTTGCTGCCAAGCTCAGTAATAGAGAATCACGTGCAATGTTTCCACTAACACAACATCGCCCACTTACAGCTGAACAAGAA
This sequence comes from Phymorhynchus buccinoides, assembly GCA_017654935.2. Classification (NCBI taxonomy): domain Eukaryota; kingdom Metazoa; phylum Mollusca; class Gastropoda; order Neogastropoda; family Raphitomidae; genus Phymorhynchus; species Phymorhynchus buccinoides. The sequence continues at coordinate 50,097,377 of CM065680.1, forward strand.
TTCATAACAATTTGACTTGACTGAGAAATAAATAACAGGAGCGAACGGAGTTTATTGCGCACCTGTTTTCTCATAGTGATCCTTAACTTTTTGTGAGTAGTATTTTACTTTTCTTTTTTTGAGTTTATTGTTCGTTTATTGTGTGCTTCTTTTACATATTTAGACATAATTCTAAGTTTAAGTATTTCACTAACATTTCACTAACATAGGGCCTATAATCACATATATACTCAGACCCATCAAACACATCATAATCATACTACACATACTTTTTTTGTTTTTTGTTTTTTGTTGTTGTCTAAGATCACTGTAAGGTGGATAGACGTTAAATCAAAGAACGAACGAACACCTCTCAATAATTTCATTCAGGGATTCGCGCTCATTTGAAGCTGTGTGTGAGAGAGCTTGCTCGCGCGTGTGTGTGTCTGTGTCTGTCTCTATATGTCTGAGTGTCTGTATGTCTGTCTGTCTGTCTCAGCATATCGGGGTGCTGACTATCTACAGTATGATCATCGTCGTCACCGTGGTCTGTGTGTGTCTGTGTGTCTGTCTCAGCATATCGGGGTGCTGACTATCTATGGTATGATCATCGTTGTCACCGTGGTGTGTCTGTCTGTCTGTGTGTCTGTCTCAGCATATCCGGGTGCTGACTATCTACGGTATGATCATCGTCGTCACCGTGGTGTGTCTGTCTGTCTGTGTGTCTGTCTCAGCATATCGGGGTGCTGACTATCTACGGTATGATCATCGTCATCATTGTGGTGTGTCTGTTTGTCTCTCTCTCTGTCTCAGCATATCGGGGTGCTGACTATCTACGGTATGATCATCGTCATCATCGTGGTGTGTCTGTCTGTCTCTCTCTCTGTCTCAGCATATCGGGGTTCTGACTATCTACGGTATGATCATCGTCGTCATCGTGGTCTGTGTGTGCGTCACCGTCTTCTTCACCTCAGAGACCCAGACAGCACGAGAGACGGACCAGAAACCTTTAGGTGACGTAGTTCTATTGCTTGGTTGGGCCTGTGCTTGCATTCGTCGAACAAGTGGAACCTCCCTTATAAGACCTTCAAAAATCGTTAACAAATGATTTAAAACATAACTTCAACAAACATATCTGTATTATTAAAAATTCAGGACTGTCCTGGTGTTGCACTGCCTCCGGGCATTGCCTCCAGGGTCCTCCCCACCATCTTTATATCTACTAGTGTCCCATTATGTGTCTGTTCCAGACCGGAGGACGTTAAGCAGATGTTCACTCGGGACTTTCCTGGTGTTGCACTGCCTCCGGGCATTCCCTCCAGGGTCGTTCCCACCATCTTTATGTCTACTAGTGTCCCATTATGTGTCTGTTCCAGACCGGAGGACGTTAAGCAGAATTTCGTGGAAATTTCGTTAAACATGAGGTCTGATAAGGGAGTTGTCTTATAAGGGTGGTGATGTTAATAGTTACAAAGAAGGGCAATGTCTCCGAGAAGTAGGTCTTATGTGGGAGGGAGTCTTATAACGGGGGGGTCTATATAAGGGAGGTTCTACTGTACCATGTGTGTATAGGCTACGTTCATTATGTTGATTTGTTCGTGCGTGTATGAACCCAAATGTGGAGAGGGAATGTGTGTGTGTTCGTGTGTGTGTGTGTGTGTGTATGTGTGTGTATGTGTGTGTCTGTGTGTGTGTGTGTGTATGTGTGTGTGCGTGTGCGTGTGTTTGTCTGCTTGTGCCTGTGTTGGCATTCGTCCTACTATGTTTTTATGATTGTGTGCATTATGTTAGTTTGTGCGTGAGTGTCTAGAGTGTATGTGAAAAAAGGAGGGGGGGGTGAGCTTTTTTAATTTTTATTGTAAATTGTTAAATTGTTGCTAAATTATTATTGTTATGCTTCTTAATGTTTTGTAATAACGTTTTCTTCTACTTTATTTTTTTTATTTATTATTTTGTTTTATTCTCAAAATATTTGTAAAGCGCTCTGAGGATGAATTTTTCATGGAAGAGCGCGATGTAATCTTTATTTATTATTATTATTATTATTATTATTATATTATTATGATAGGGGTCTACCTTTTTTTCTGTTTCAGGCTGCCGGTTCATGTTTGCCAGCTTCTGGAGTCCATTGAAAGGTGACTTATACCAGTGACGTCTTCTCTGGACATAGATGCAATTGATGTCATTCATGTCTCTTTTTTTGCACTACAGTCATGATGAAAACCATGGTCAATTGTGTATTTTTTGGTTGTTTTATAATAATAACAAATTGATAGTAAACACGGCTAGCACATTTGAATTTTAATCATCATGACTTTTACTGTCTTTTGTTTGTATAACCTGGATTCAATTCACTTATTCGTTTTACATGATGTGTTTAATTTAATAGAATGCAGAGCTAAGATATGTATTTAAACTATAACTTCTCGCGTGCGTGTGTGTGTGTGTGTGCGTGCGTGCGCGTGTGTGTGTGTGTGTGTGTGTGTGTGTGTGTGTGTGTGTGTGTTGTAGTCTAAAATTTATTGCATGAAAAGGGTGTGAATTGGTAAACATAATCTGGCTTTCAGTAATATTCATTTGTCTTCCTTGCAGTTTTAAAATCATCAATACAGATGGAGACAGAGTAAAGATGGTAAACAGTTTAGTTCAAATCAAATCAAATCAAAATATCTATTATTTCTAAAAAGAGAAATTGCATCCTGGTGCCATGATTAAAACAGACATTTGACATTAAACATACATTGAATGGTTATAAAATCACATAGAAGATTAAACGTATAGAGCATACTCATTGACATATATTCTACATTAAAATACAGTACAGACTTAAATAAAACATGCAGGAAATTAAACACGCAAATGCAAATTTAAAATGCAGCAAATTGTATGATAACTAATTCAACAAGGACCACAATCACAGCCAGAAAAGCATTGCACACATTTGGGGTACACACGCTAGTTCATCTTTCCTAACCTCCTCCCCCCCCCCCCCCACACACACACACACACTCCCATACGCTCACACTCAGACTTCATTTACACCCATACACGCTGGTTGTCAGTAAAAAGACAACAAATTTAAAAGATACATGATGAGTTTAAAGAAATGGTTAGAGCAAGGGATAAAAGATTTCTGGGCCCTGGATTTCAGTTTAAGAGTGCTGTCCGCAGTAAATAATTAGCAAGAATATACAAATGTTGTATTCTTTTTATCTGCTGCATTTACTTTGTCACGAACTTTACTACCTTGTGTTTTTTTTTCTTTTTTTTCTTTCTTTCTTCCGTGGTATGTACTTACTACTTCTGTGTCAATAATTCCTTTGATGGTTTTACGACAAATAAAAGAGTTTGAGTTTGAGTTCTGTAGCGGCGTCCTGAAGGACAGAAGCATAGGAGAAACACGGAGACATGCCCCTTAAGAACGCCAACAAGCTGTCATCTAGCTGTGCTGTGCATTGTGTGCAGAGCATGACTTCAGATGGGTCTTCATCACCAGGTTCCTCATGCAGCAGGGAGTGGCCACCATTATAGGGTGAGAGAGAACAATAACCCAACCCTAACCCTAACCTTGGATTAAAATGGAAAGGGGTGGGTGGGTGGGAGCTGTGAGTGAGAGAAAAAGCTTAGATAGGCCTACGTTTTGTACATGCGTGCCTGTGAATATTCGTTCATACGTGTGACACATGAGTAAGGTGATATCATGACATGATATAGGCCTAGTGGCAGACAACAGAAGACTGTTGATGATTAGTGGACAACCCCCACGTGGGGATACCGGGGGAGGGTCTTTTGTATAAATAGTTCCCCACCTTCTGGAAGTTCTGTGCTTGTAACTTCCTCTAATCTGTCACTCTCTTTGACTCCGCCTTTTCCCTAAGCTTACTGTCATCTACTATCTTTCTGCCTTTCCGGTTGAAAATTCTCCTGCCTTTTTTTCAAGAAACACTTTCAAAAAGATTTCATCCAGCCGAAGTCGGACTTGCTGGGCCTAACTATTTCTTGGTTAGGCGCATAGCGGCGGCATGACGCATCTGCGCTCTGTCTAAGCGATCGAAGAAGATTACTATGCCATGTATGGGAGTGTGTACATATATACGCGGAAATCCATCCGCACATCCCACAATCCAACAAAAAATCTGGAAGCAAGAAGCATGGACATAAACGCGGAAACTCATCCACATTTTGCGCGTGGGAAAAAAAACATATACCCATCCGCATTTTCTGCATCTACGGCAGAACCTCCCTATTAAGGCCTTCCCTGTTAAGACTCCTTCCCACTTAAGACCTACTTCTCTGAGACATTGCCCCATCTGTGTAAGTATTAATATCACCTCCCTTATGCAACTCCCTCCCACTTTATTATAAGACCTTATTTGGGATGATTTTTCAAGGTCTCTAAAGGGAGCTGGATCGGAGGTTTTGATTTGATTGATTTCATTGAAAGTCTGTTCACAACAATGGTGATATTAGACTTAAATAAATGAATGAATGGATTAATTAAACAAAACAAAAAAGAACAAAAATGACAACAACAACAAATTGAATTAAAATGAGGGGGGAAATGTGTGTGTGTAAGTGTGTGTGTGTGTGTGTGCACGTGCGTGCGCGCGTATGTGTGTGAATGTGCTCATCAACAACGATACAATAATAAACCGTAATGTATTGAATCCATTATATCAAATGAACAATCTCAGAGCTGGATATGACTAGCTTTGCAATGCCAATCATTTCAGGGCTGTAAATTATTTCTTTTAAAGGCCCTAAGTTTGCTATGCCATTTGGGGCCCCCCATTTGGGGCCCCCCATTTGGGGGTCTATGAAGTACTAAGCTTCTAAAGGACCCTCTAGGGTCCCAGGGATGCACTAGAAAAATTCTTTTTAGCATTCGCAATGCCACTGGGACCCTCTATCCCGCCTCTAGGACTCTCTGTGCTGTAAGTGAAAGAGTCCCTGGGATCCCTTGTTTTGCGGGACGATTGGGAAGCCCTGCCATATTTATCTTAAAACTTTTGTATAGGGGAGTTAAAACTGGACGTTCAAAAAGAGGAAGTTCTTCCGCTGGTTGTCATGTTGCCGACTGAACGAAGCACTCTGACGCGTCGTTCAGTACAGTGGGCTGACTCGCTGCACGGTGTGGTGTGGTGTGCAGGTTCCTGGAGTACTGGCTGGACGACATGGTGCAGCTACCGAACTGCTGGACAGCGGCCACCTCTGTGGCCATCATGCTGCTGCCCCTGCTCATCTCCGCTGCCTGCAGGTACAGTGCAACCTCCCTTATACGACCTCCCTGTATAAGACTCACAGTAGCTTTTCTCAGCTCCTTTCAGTTCGTGCTTTTTGTTAACACTCGTCACCAGCATAAACCAATTTAAAGTGTTTTATCCATTAGGCTTACATTGTTTTATGGTGGCATGCCACTTGTAAGGTCTTTTCCTATCCCTAACCACAATCAATGATAAGAATATTTGCCGCTGTTAAAAGAAATAACTTGAAACACATAGCTCTATGTGGGAAAACTGAAAGGAGCTGGAATGAGGGGAATTAGTGTACTGTGGACTCCCTCCCACATAAGACCTACTTCTCTGAGACATTTGCCCTTCTTTGTATGTACAGTGGAACCTCCCTTATAAGACCTCCCGTTTAAGACTTCCTCCCACATAAGACCTACTTCTCTGAGACATTGCCCTTTGTAAGTACAGTGGAACCTCCCCTGTAAGACCTCCCATTATACGACTCCCTCCCACACAAGACCTACTTCTCTGAGACATTGCCCTTCTTTGCAAGTACAGTCGAACATCCCTTGTAAGATCTCCCATTATAAGTCTCCCTCCCACATAAGACCTACTTCTCTGAGATATTGCCCTTCTTCATCAGCCTAAACATTAAACCATTTTGAGTTGAGTTGAGTCTCTCTCTCTCTCTCTCTCTCTCTCTCTCTCTCTCTCTCTCTCTCTCTCTCTCTCTCTCTCTCTCTCTCTCTCTCTCTCTCTCTCTCTCTCTCTCTCTCTCTCTCTCTCTCTCTCTCTCTCT
>CM065680.1:50105885-50115885 GCA_017654935.2 Phymorhynchus buccinoides
GTGCTTGCTTGCGCGCGCGTGTGTTTGTGTGTGTGCGTGTGTGTATGTACGTGTGTGTGCGTGCGCCTGTGTGTATTCAGCACTAATGAATAAGTAGCGGGCGCATCGCCACACAATATATGATACACTGTATGGTTATAATCTGAATCTGCAGTTGATATAATTGGGAGATATTCTACTACAGAATCTGTAAATGGAAATTATTTTTTCTAAAATATCTGCTGGTTTTTTTTTAAAATGTTTTTCAGTTCGGTGTTCTTTGGAATACTGTCGGACAAGACGGGGAAAAGAAAATGTATCGTGAGTGGAGCAGGTACGCACAGGCTTTTGCATTACGCACATGTACGCATATGTGTGTGTGTATGTGTGTGTGTGTGTGTGTGTGTGTGTGTGTGTGTGTGTGTGTGTGTGTGTGTGTGTGTGTGTGTGTGTGTGTGTGCAGGGCTCCCAGTCGTCCGGCAAAACAAGGGGTCCCAGGGACTACTTCACTTACAGTATATAGGGTCCTGGAGGCGGGATAGAGGGTCCCAGTGGCATTGCGAATGCTAAACAGAATTGTTCTAGTGCATCCCTGGGACCCCCTGCACATTGTTTTAGAGGGTCCTTGAGAATTTTAGTGCTTCATAGACCCCCAAATGAGGGTCCCTGGGAGCCCTGGTGTATGTGTGTGTGTTTGTGTGTGCGCGCGCGCATGCGCGTTTGTGGAAGTGATTGTGTGTGTGTGTGTGTGTGTGTGTGTGACTGTTCTTCAGTTTAACGTCCTTCCACTAAAAGTGATTCAGACAAATGTGTGTGTGTGTGTTGCGTGGAGGTGTTTTGCGTGCGTGTGTGTGTTGCGTGAAAGTGGTGTGTGTGTGTGTGCGTGCGTGTGTGTGCGTGTGCGTGTGTGTTGCGTGGAAGAGTTGTGTGTGCGTGTGTGTGTGTGTGTTGCGTGGAAGTGTTGTATGTGTGTGTGTGTGTGTGTGTGTGTTACGTGGAAGTGTTATGTGTGTGTGTGTGTGTGTGAATGTTATGTGTCTGTGACTATGTATCCGCCCGTCTGTCTGTTTGCAAACCAAGAAATAGCATGCACACTTACAAACCTAGGTATCTATGCACATGGATACATGTAAACAAAAAACCCACTAAACAAACTGACACACGAGGATCAATAATAACTATGGAAACTAACGATGGTTGACTTACTGCATTGTCCCACTCGTGTTGCCCGCGCACTGCAGCTCAGCTGCCTATCGTTCGTGATGACTGACCCTAGGCTTGGTTTTTGCGTGATTGATCAGTGTGTGTCTTCACTAATCAGGCTAATGACGATCGGTCTGGCTTTACGGTCCTACGTGACTTTCTTCCCCTTCAGGGAAGCTGAAAATGAGTCTCTCTTCCATCATTGTCCCTTGCTCTGAGTCGACAGTCAATACCATTTCTTGTTATTGCTACAGTCGAACCTCACTTAAGCAGGCACCTCAGTATCGCGGGCACCTCAGTATACCGGACAGTTTTGTTTTGTCAATCTGTACTATTTTCCTTCTTATTTATTACTAAGGGTGTCGACTCCGGTATTGCGGACCACCCTGCTATTCAGGACAACGGACAGTGATCTCAGTCTGCTTCACATTTCAGTATGTGCTGCCTTTGCATGGAGTGATTCAGTATAGCGGGCACCTCAATATTACGGACAGTTTTGACCAGTCTGTTGGGTGGTCGGTTTACTGAGCTTCGACTGTATTAGTGATTTCGCCCTGTAAGGGTGTGAGTAATCTACATACGCGTTTTTGGGGTGTAAAAGGAGAAATACCTAGTAAGAACTACGCTATAACTTTGTATACGTTCTAACCCATCATAAACAGATCATAATCATAATCATTTCGCTTTTGAAAATAAGTCCTTTTGTATTGTTTCGACACATTAATATGGGAAGGTACGTTTTGTACCAGTAAGTAAACACACACACGCGCGAGTGAGAGAGAGAGAGAGAGAGAGAGAGAGAGAGAGAGAGAAGCACATGTATCATGAATTTCTATCGATAAGCGATTTCAATAACTAGGGGAAGACGGGGTAAAAAGCGCATGGGCGGGTAAGAAGCCCACCCCAATTATCTCATGAAATAAAGAAAATTTCAGTCAAATTTGCCCATGAGACGAATGCTAGACATTAACGCTCGTCTCATGGGCAAAATGAGACTGAAAATAATTGGGGTGGGCTTCTTACCCGCCCATGCGCTTTTTACCCCGTCTTCCCCATGGACACATAGATATATGCATTTGTTTTTAGTGAGTGTATGATACATTAAATATTGAACGATGTTTTGTATGGGGGAGAGGTCAAGGATATGTGTGTATGACTCTCTGTGTGTTTGCGTGTGTGTGTGTTTGCGTGTGTGCGTGTGTCGCACGCATGTCACATGAGCGAACAATGCATATGAAAGACTGCGTACATATATGCCTGTGTATGCTCATGAAAGTACGCTCACCTGCCTTCCCATCTATTGTTGTGACTCTATATGGTGTGTGTGTGCGTGTGCGTGCGTTTGTGCGTTCCGATCAAAGATTCACCAACACCCTTAGAGAGCACACATTTTCGATTTTAATATCTTTTTCAACAACATCTTTAAAAATGGTAGCAATTATCACATGTGGAAACATAACAATAGGAATACGCATGCACCTACGCTCACCCACCCACACAGACACTAACAACCCCCACCCACCCACCCACACACACACACACACACACACACACACACACACACACACACACACACACACACACACACACACACACATGGATATGGTTTTATTGATGATGGTTTTGAACAGTCGTCATTATGTAATATACATGTAGATAGCAAGCACACTATTATCAGCTTCAAGCTTGTTGCTGCTCATGTATGTTAACAATGTATTGATGTATATGTGCCCTGTTGATCTGAATAAAAATGTATTGAACCCTTTCACCGCCAAAGTCGCATTTTAGCACCACAGTGATTTAACACCTATGTGACTAAAATGCATCAAATTGAGGTTTATTATCTATCCAAAGAGCATATTGTCTTAGTTTTGGGAATTAAGGATAGACCTTATTTTACATAATATGTCACAGAAGAATCCCCAGTACTGCAGATGGATTTTGTTCTCTACCCAGGTACATTTAATGGAAATTTTCGGCTGAAATAATGGCTGGCGGTGAAAGGGTTAAACCAGATGCATATACACACAAACATACGTGGGGCTACACTAGGCTATATGCTCAACCACAACCAGACCGATAACAATGGATTAATAATAATGTGTGTGTGTGTGTGTGTGTGTGTGTGTGTGTGTGTGTGTGTGTGTGTGTGTGTGTGTGTGTGTGTGTGTGTGTGTGTGTGTGTGTGTGTGTGTGTGTGTGTGTGTGTGTGTGTGTGTGTGTGTGTGTGTGTGTGTGTATGTGTGTCCTTGTGTGTGTATGCGTGTGTGTGTGTATGCGTGTGTGTGTATGTATGTGTGTGTGTGTGTGTGTGTGTGTCAGCCTTCCTGATGGGGGCGGGGGCGGTGGCGGACGCTATGCTGTCCTGGGCCGCTCCCCCCGGGGACTGGGTCTACTATGTGGCCATGGTCGTCGCCTTCTTCATCGGTCAGTGCAGCGCCGCTGCTAGTTACTCTGCTGCCAGCACGATTCCCCCTCTTGTCTTCCGTCTGCCTCTCTCTCTCTCTCTCTCTCTCTCTCTCTCTCTCTCTCTCTCTCTCTCTCTCTCTCTCTCTCTCTCTCTCTCTCTCTCTCTCTCTCTCTCTCTCTCTCTCTCTCTCTCTCTCTCTCTCTCTCTCTCTCTCTCTCTCTCTCTCTCTCTCTCTCTCTCTCTCTCTTTGTTTGTTGTTGAGCTGCTAGCTGTGTTGGACTGGCTGTCAGTTACATCAGACTGGCTGTTAACTGTGAGTTGGGCTGGCTGTTAGTTATAGCAGATTGGCTGTTAAATGTGATGGACTGGTAATTAAGTTATATTCAACTTCTGTTATTTACATGAGACTGGCTGTTATATATATATATATATTGGACTGGCAATGAGTTATGCCGGACTGGGTGTTAGCTGTGTTGGACTGGCTGTTAGCTTTTATTCAGACTGGCTGTTACTGTTAAGCCTGGCTGTCAGCTGTGTTGGGCCGGTAGTTAGCTAGTTACATCGAACTGGCTGTCAGCTGTTCAGACTGCTCAGACTGGCTGCTGTTAACCTGGTCGTTGCATTAAACTGGCTGTCTTGTGTTGAGGTTGAATTCATGTGAGGCTGTGTCAGACCAGTTAACATAAACTAGAACGCCAGAGCGACATAAAAAATGTTGTCATGCTCTGCATGGTTGTGCCGGGGATTGTCCTATTAAGCCATGACAAGCTCCTAGCATAACATCATCGGTCTTAAAAATCCTCCGAAGTCCGGAGTGTGGCTGCCCACATTGGCCAGGGGTTAGTCAAAAACGGTCACACACGCAAATGTTCTCATGGATCCCTGGAGTCTTTAAGCCAAGGTAATACAACAACAACATGTTGCCAGTATGTTGCCAGTGACTCTTTGTCCCCACCCCCCGTGTCCCCAGGGCTGGGTTTCGGAGCCTACCTGTCCGTAGACTTTGCCCTGGTGATGGACGTGCTGCCCGAGGAGCGGGAGAAGGCCAAGGACATCGCCGTGTGGCACCAGGCGCTGGTCCTGCCCCAGGCCCTGGCCACCCCCGTGGGGGGAATCATCCTGGACGTCTTCGAGCGCATCAACTGCCAGGTAGGGGTGGACACACGGCACCACGGCATTTATTATGTCAGGCATGGTTCCCCGTGGGGATACCGGGGGGTGGTGTATAAAATTAAATAGTTCCCCCACCTTCTGGAACTTCTTTTTTTCATGACCATCAACCGCTTTGCGGCCATCTCCACATCGACCCAGCACCAGAACAACTTGTCCCTAAGGGCTTTCCGCCATGAGAACGTCAAACCTACACTCAACCAACTGGAACTTCTGTGCTTGTACCTTCCTCTAATCTGGCACTCTCTTTGACTCTGCCTTTTCCCTTTGCTTACTGTACTCTACTATCTTCCTGCCTAAATTGCAGTATTCTCCTGCCTTTCTTCCAGAAACGCTTTCACAAAGATTTCCTCCAGCCAAAGTCGGACTTGCAGGGCCTAACTATTTCTTAAGTTAGGCGCGTAAAGGCAGCATGACGCATCTGCGCTCATAATTGACGGGAAACTGAGCGTTCGAAGAAGAAGAAGAAGAAGAAGAAGAAAAATGTCAAGCATGGTCATGGTTCAGAGAATTCTCTGAATTCAGGGGAAAGTGAATGTCGAAAAGCAAAATGTCGGAGGGGGTTCTAAGCTTTATGATCATGAGGATGATGAAATTCTGCTTAACGTTCTCCGGACTGGACCAGACACATATGGGGCATTAGTAGATATAAAGATGGTGGTAACGTTCCTGGAGGCAATGCCCGGAGGCAGTGCAACACCAGGAAAGTCCCGAATTTTTAGCAATACAGATGTGTAAAGAGACATAATAAACTTGATGAGATGCTCTTTTTTTTCGTTCTAACAGTTTTGTATATTCATCTTCTAGAGGAATTGACCCCCCCCCCCCCCCCCCCCCCCCCCTCCTGATCTCCATAAAGGGCTCTTACTCCTTGACCCCACCAACAAACGGCATCTTCTGGAACCCCAAAAATAGTTTCAGAGGGAAATGCCCCCCCCCCCCCCCCATTATCATGCCTGTCTGTATGTACAGAAGCAATCGATAATGTAGGGTAGTCATTTTCCATCCTCTTCTTCTTCTGCGTTCCCAGGCCATATGGCCATAATGGGTAAGGTACGTATGTGTCCAGTTTTCACTGATCTCCTCGCTGTGTGTACAGCCAACACATTCCGATTTCGGAGGAGCTCAAAGGAGAAAATTTATTTGGAAGACTTTTATTTGAAAAAAAAGGCAGGAGAATGGACCAATGAGTCAGAAAGATAGTAGATGACAGAAAGCAAAGGAAAAAGGCAGAGTCAAAGAGAGTGGCAGATTAGAGGAAGTTACAAGCCCAGAACTTCCAGAAGGTGGGGAAACTATTTTTACGAAAGACACCCGCCCCCGGTATTCCCACGGGGAGAGACTCGTGGAGGGGGCGGGGTCGTCCAGCTCCCCGAATGGAGGCACGAGGCATCCACCCACTGCCCATTTCCCATCAAATGTAGGGTATACAGGGTGAGACCGGTGTGTGTATGTGAATCAAAGACACGTTGTGTGAAGAGGAAATGGATTCTGATAGCTATGCAATAAACCATGTATTACCAATATGTGAAATTATTATCTCAAACATTCCATGTTTCCATTCCTGAGTGCATCTACTTTTTTTTCTGTCCTTTATCAGTTTTAAATGCATCAGATGAAATCTGAAGTTTCCATCTTTGCATTCCTGAGTGCATCTACTTTTTTTTAAGTCCTTCATCAGTTTTAAATGCATCAGATAAAATCTACGTGAAATGTGACCTGAAGGAGAGAAAACAAAGTTCCCAAATTACAGCTTCAACCACTTACATGCATAATTATTACAGTGGAACCTCCCTTATAAGACCTCCAAAAATCATCCAGAATGGGGTCTTATGGGAGGGGTCTTAAAGGGAGGTAATTTTAATACTTACACAGAAGGACAATGTCTCGGAGAAGTAGGTCTTATGTGGGAGGGAGTCTTATAATGGGAGGCCTTATAAGGGAGGTTCCATTGTAGTGTTATTATTGTGTCGTTTCAGCTGGGTCTGGGTTACATCATCCTGTTTTTCGTCACGGCTGTCTACTTCACGGTCAGCGCCATCTTTGTCTACAAAATACGCCGTTCTCGCTAGCAGCGTCACTCTCATCTCCCTTGCATAGATCATCAGACGTTTTGGCTGTGAACGGGGGAAGGGGCGAAACCGAATGACAATGATTTGCCGTGTGTGTTACTTTTTCTAGTCAAAGGGGGCAGGCAATGTGTGGAAGTACATACATACACAGCTATGGGGTCTGATAGTCTGGGGCGGTATTCACATCAAAAGATGCTAGCTTAGCAGCTATCATAGCTTAGCATCTCGACGTGAATACCAACCCAGATCTATGGGGTCTGTCTGTGAGGGAGTATCGGTCAAGTATCTTTCCTTCTAAAGTTGCCGTAGTAGTAGTAGTACATTACGATTTGGTTGTTTGAAAGGTGGCGCGATCTTTGTTTTGGGGTTATTTGTGTTGGGCGTTTTATTGTGTGTTTTTTAATTAAAGTATGTTTACTGCAGAGATCGGATTATTTTTGGATCTGCGTAGGGATGTGGTCGTTTCATAAACTTTAATATATTCGTTTCCCATTTTGTTCATCATCATAATTTTGCTGATTACTGTGATAAAACTATGTAGTTGTTGTAGTGATGTGCGTAGGAATGCACACAATGGGATCTAATTCGAAATGTACTGGGAAACCCCCCAGTTTAACGTCCTCCGGTCTGAAACAGACACATATGGGACATTAGTAGATATAAAGATGGTGGGGACGACCCTGGAGGCAATGCCCGGAGGCAGTGCAACACCAGGAAAATCCCGAATTTTTAGCAATACAGATATTATTGTGTGCGAAACTGGGACCGGGGTGGTACGTATCCAGTCCAGAATGTTGACTAACAATCTTTGATTCGATTTCTTTTTCTCTCTTTATTTTGTTTTTTTGTGGGTGTTTGGTTGTCTTTTCGGTTGACTTGTGTTTGGCGAAGAAAATACTTAGAAGAAGAACTTTAATAAGTCTTGTTGTTGTTGTTGTTGTTCAGTCCTTTAGGGCTACAATGAACTGTCTTGCAATCCGTGTGTGTCTTAGCATAGCATAGCATAGCATAAATGGCACTATAAGCTATTTTGTTTCAGCCTTTTGCCCTCTAAATATGTTTCTGATTTTTGTCAGGTTAGGCTTCATTTTCCCTGATGACTACTAAGGCATCTGAGTTTTATTCATTTAAATATGTATATTTTTAACTGAATACATATTTGGGACAAAAAACTTGTCTATGATATTTTTGAACGAATGTAATGACTTTGCATTTACTGCTTCATCAGGAAGGTTATTACGTGCATTTATCACTCTGTTAGTAAAAACAGTTTTGTGCTAGTCTGGTGTTAGTATCTTTTTGGGGGTATAGTTTGAAATTATGGCCACGGGTTATATCACCCTCACAAAGAGTTAGTAGGCTGTCGCATGTTCATATTCTGATCGCTTCTCGGCCTTTTGGCTAAGACAGTGATTCAGGAACATAAATTTTTGTTTATACCCTGGTTGGTTTGTTCAGCCCGTCGTACATGGCGAAAGCCGATACGCGACGTTAAACTGAACTTCCGTTAGTAGGCTGTTAGTAGTAGTAGAATAATCGTATAAAATGGTGTCTTGCGAAGCGAGGTGCTAAAGACAAGAGAACAAGGCACTATGCTCGGGGTGATCATGTTAATTAGTAGTGGGTATTAGTATTGGTTATCGTAACTATCAGCATTTTGTTTGTGTGTTTTAGCCGTACTCTCTGTCAATGCATGTAATTATTGTAATTTAATTTCTAATTCATTAACGTTTGTTTTACGTGAAGCTTATTGTTTTCCATTTTTGTTGTTGTTGCCAAAGTCACCGCACAAACAAGCATGTCATCCGATAATAATCAAATCCATAAGCCAAGTAAAAGTAAAGCCATATTAGAATTAACTTAAAACTAATTCTCCTTAAAGGCTCATCAGGGCTCCCAGGGACTATGAAGCACTTAAATTCTCAAGGACCCTTTAAAAGAATGTACAGGGGGTCCCAGGGATGCATTAGAAAAAATCTTTTTAGCATTCGCAATACCACTGGGACCCTCTGTCCTGCCTCTAGGACACTCTATACTGTAAGTGAAGGAGTCCCTGGGACCCCTTGTTTTGCGGGACGATTGGGAGCCCTGGAACGTATATGATCCAAGAGAGAAGAGTTTAAAAAAAAGATTACTTCAAGGTAAAGCAATCTCCTCAAAGGACGACCCACCCTATCTCTATTTTCCATCCCTTCAGTTTCTCAGGGAAGAAGACTCAGTCAGAGGAGATCTCATACAAGTGTAGAAAATTGTAAATAACATTGAGGATATAGACTTTAACACATGTTTTGTCAAAAATACCACAGACAAGACACGAAATAGTGCGGAGAAATTATTCTTAAGACGTTCAGCTACTAACATTCGCAAATTTTATTTTTCTAGCAGAGTTGTCCAAGACTGGAATAATCATTATTTGTCAACTATCATTAAAGCTGCACCTAACACAAACTCTTTCAAAAATCTTCTGGACCAAGAAAAAAAATGATGAATAAAAATAAGTCCATTCAAATTTTAATAAACTTCTAGATTAGCTGTAGCAACCACCGCGAAAACAGCACAGTAACAAGTGAGAAAAGGCGTAAATGGGCCGCGAGGCCCACTTCTTGCCCTGAACTACTACTACTACTACTACTACTACTACTTCTCATGAGAATAATAGACCTTCAGCCATGTTTATCACTTCTTAAGCAATACATTTGATACGGAAAACATTTTCCTGCATGCGAAGCTTTGTTTTTATGCACATGGATTTGACATTTGACAAGCCAGTTGCAGGCTAATTATATAGGCCTATCTGTTTTCAAACATTACCGCATTAAAGCTATCAGCATCGTTAACGTGATTCTAAAAGACTGAACACTAGACAGTTTTGTATGGTACATCCCATCAGACTGGCACGTTACACACTTTCGAAGCTTCCTAGCGCACGTAATTCATGAACACTGCTTCACTTATTGAAAACATTTTCTCACAGTATCACATAGAAATTATACTACCAGTCAACATTTCAGGAAGGTCAGAATCAGATAATTCCCGAAACAAAGCATATTTTCTTGGAAGATAAATCTAACCGAAGATGTTCTGGGATTACTGGCATCGTCTTTGCGCCTTTCCTTACTTGATATTTACCCTAACAGCGGTTTGAAGAGTCTTTCATTGCCAAAAT
>CM065680.1:50125885-50128385 GCA_017654935.2 Phymorhynchus buccinoides
AAATCAGGCTGACTGTGGGATGAGGTGGTTGGCTGACTGTGGGATGAGGTGGTTGGCTGACCGTGGGATGAGGTTGATTGGCCAGATACAAATCAGGCTGACTGTGGGATGAGGTGGTTGGCTGACTGTGGGATGAGGTGGTTGGCTGACCGTGGGATGAGGTTGATTGGCCAGATACAAATCAGGCTGACTGTGGGATGAGGTGGTTGGCTGAATGTGGGATGAGGTTGATTGGTCAGATACATATCAGGCTGACTGTGGGATGAGGTGGTTGGCTGACTGTGGGATGAGGTTGATTGGCCAGATACATATCAGGCTGACTGTGTGATGAGGTTGATTGACCAGATGCAAACCAGGCTGACTGTGGGATGAGGTTGATTGACCAGATACAAATCAGGCTGACTGTGTGGGATGGGGTGGCTGGCTGACTGTGGGATGAGGTTGATTGATCAAATACATATCAGGCTGACTGTATGGGATAGGGTGGTTGGCTGACTGTGGGATGATGTTGATTGACCAGATACAAATCAGGCTGACTGTGGGATGAGGTTGATTGACCAGATGCAAATAAGGCTGACTGTGGGATGAGGTTGATTGACCAGATACAAATCAGGCTGACTGTGGGATGAGGTTGATTGACCAGATGCAAATCAGGCTGACTGTGGGATGATGTTGATTGACCAGATACAAATCAGGCTGACTGTGTGGGATGGGATGGTTGGCTGACTGTGGGATGAGGTTGATTGACCAGATACAAATCAGGCTGACTGTGGGATGATGTTGATTGACCAGATACAAATCAGGCTGACTGTGTGGGATGGGATGGTTGGCTGACTGTGGGATGAGGTTGATTGACCAGATACAAATCAGGCTGACTGTGGGATGAGGTTGATTGACCAGATGCAAATCAGGCTGACTGTGGGATGATGTTGATTGACCAGATACAAATCAGGCTGACTGTGGGATGATGTTGATTGACCAGATACAAATCAGGCTGACTGTGTGGGATGGGGTTGATTGTCCAGATACAAATCAGGCTGACTGTAGGATGATGTTGATTGACCAGATACAAATCAGGCTGACTGTGTGGGATGGGGTTGATTGACCAGATACAAATCAGGCTGACTGTGGGATGAGGTTGATTGACCAGATACAAATCAGGCTGACTGTGGGATGAGGTTGATTGACCAGATACAAATAAGGCTGACTGTGGGATGGGGTGGTTGGCTGACTGTGTGATGAGGTTGATTGACCAGATACAAATAAGGCTGACTGTGGGATGGGGTGGTTGGCTGACTGTGGGATGGGGTGGTTGGCTGACTGTGTGATGAGGTTGATTGACCAGATACAAATAAGGCTGACTGTGGGATGGGGTGGTTGGCTGACTGTGGGATGGGGTGGTTGGCTGACTGTGTGATGAGGTTGATTGACCAGATACAAATAAGGCTGACTGTGGGATGGGGTGGTTGGCTGACTGTGTGATGAGGTTGATTGACCAGATACAAATCAGGCTGACTGTATGATGAGGTGGTTGGCTGACTGTGTGATGAGGTTGATTGACCAGATACAAATAAGGCTGACTGTGGGATGGGGTGGTTGGCTGACAGTATGATGAGGTGGTTGGCTGACTGTGGGATGAGGTTGATTTTTCCAGATATAAATCAGGCTGACTGCGAATACCAACATATAAACTAATTACCTATTATAAGCAAACGACAACAGCCAAACACACCTTTTCCCCCTCTCCTTTGGCTATATGAATAGCAAAGAATTTACTATGGTTTCAGCATTGTAGGGCATGATAAACTATGACTTTTAATTCTTGATAACTTTAAAATGTGATTATATCGAAACTACTTCTGATAGTGGTAGCACGTTTTGGCTCTTAACCCTCCATATAAGACCAGGGGGCTAATGGTCGGGGGCAGCGAGGATGAGATAGATTTAGCACATAGAAATCAGGCTGACGGAAGGATGAGATAGATTTAGCACATAGATATCAGGCTGACGGAAGGATGAGATAGATTTAGCACATAGTCTTCAGACTGACGGAAGGATGAGATATTATAGTTAGCACATAGAAATCAGGCTGATGGAAGGATGAGATATTATAGTTAGCACATAGAAATCAGGCTGATGGAAGGATGAGGTAGATTTAGCACATAGAAATCAGGCTGACGGAAGGATGAGATAGATTTAGCACATATAAATCAGGCTGACGGAAAGATGAGATAGATTTAGCACATATAAATCAGGCTGACGGAAGGATGAGATAGATTTAGCACATATAAATCAAGCTGACGGTAGGATTAAATAGATTTAGCACATATAAATCAGGCTGACGGTAGGGATAGATTTAGCACATAGAAATCAGGCTGACGGTAGGATGAGATAGATTTAGCACATATAAATCAGACTGACGATAAGAATGAGATAGAGTTAACACATAGAAATCAGTCTGACGGTAGGATGTGATAGATTTAGCACATATAAATCAGAC
>CM065680.1:50133385-50160885 GCA_017654935.2 Phymorhynchus buccinoides
TTGTCCCCCATTCATATTGTAATCATTTGCTGGGATATGGACTTTTGTCTTCCATTCATTTGCCTTTCTTACTTCATACATAAAGCTGCTGGGATATGGACTTTTGAACATTCATTCAGCTAATATCTCGTTTTGGAATACTAACCCTAACCCTGGGATATGGACTAGTCTTAATATTGTAACCTGCTGGGATATGGACTTTTGTCTTCCATTCATATGTACTGCACTGCTGGGATATGGACTTTGTCACAGTTGTGGTTCGTTGCCACCTTCATATTGTAAGAAACTGCTGGGATATGGACTTTTGTCTGTCGTTTCTGGACTATGGACTGTCCAGATAGCAGACTGCTGGGATATGGACTTTTGTCTTCCATTCATATTGACGACTGCGCTAGACTGTGTGTTGGGATATGGACTTTTGTCTTCCATTTTAGCGGAGATGCCTTTTGTCCAGCTGCTGGGATATGGACTTTTGTCTTCCATTCATATTGTAATCGACTGCTGGGATATGGACTTTTGTCTTCCATTCAATTGTAATAACTGCTGGGATATGGATTTTTGGTTGCAGAACGACAAGCCAGTGTCCCCGATGTCCCGACTCTGAGAGTCACTTTTGTCTTCCACAAAAGACTGCTGGGATAAGCTGTACCATGATATTGTAATCATTGCTGGGATAGAACTTTTGTCATTCAGCTTGTCACGACTGCTATCGGCCCCTACCACAGAGTTTTGCCAATCAAGGATAAAGCTGGGACATGTGATGTCGGGCATTCAAGTTAAAGAAACTGCTGGGATATGAGAAGTCGAGAAAAGGGTATGATGGTAGGACCCGGAATGGAAATTATTTATTTATTTACTTAGGAAATTAAGGACGGGAATCAATGAATAATAATTATAATTTTGTAATCATAAAACTAATTCTTTTTTCTTCCATTTAGGATAAACGACTACTGGGATAAGACGTTTGTCTGCCCATTCATACGATAAACGACTACTGGGATATCGACTTTTGTCTTCCATTCATACAATAAACGACTACTGGGATGCGACTTTTGTCTTCCATTCATACAATAATCGACTACTGGGATGTCGACCTTTGTCTTCCATTCATACAATAAACGACTACTGGGATATCGACTGGTTGTCCTCCATTCATACAATAATTGACTAGCTGGGATATCGACCTTTGTCTTCCATTCATACAATAAACGACTACTGGGATGTCGACCTTTGTCTTCCATTCATACAATAAACGACTACTGGGATATCGACCTTTGTCTTCCATTCATACAATAAACGACTGTGGGATATCGACCTTTGTCTTCCATTCATACGCTAAACGACTACTGGGATGCGACCTTTGTCTTCCATTCATACAATAAACGACTACTGGGACTCGACCTTTGTCTTCCATTCATAAATAAACGACTAATATCCCCTTTTGTCCTCCATTCATATTGTAAGAAACTGCTGGGGTATCGACTTTTGTCTGCTATAAACGACTTTCATTGTTAGGACAATCGCTCGCTCTCAAAACGGAGATCCCCCCCAGTCCCATCAAATAAAAGGAAACAAAAACCAGTGACAACACCCAGCAAATGAGAAAATGTCTGGTCCATTCATATATTAAATTGTAATCAACTGCTGGGATATGGACAGCTTTGTCTTCCATTCATATTGTAATCAACTGCTGGGATATCAAGACTTTTGTCTGTGTGTGTGTGTGTGTGTTCATGTGTTCGTGTGCGTGTCGTGTGCGTCGCGTGCTCAAAACGGAGTGTGCGTGCGTGTGTGTGTGTGTGTGTGTGTGTGTGTGTGTGTGTATCCCGAACTTTTATTTCCTTTCATGCATGCTTGCTGCATGTGTGTTTTGAGCGCGAGTGCAGAGAGAGAGAGTGTGTGTATTTAACCAGGGAACATGAGATAAGAGTTAGAGCTTTTTTCCACCCAGCCCTGGGTGAGAGAGAGAGAGAGAGAGAGAGAGAGAGAGAGAGAGAGAGAGAGAGAGAGAGAGAGAGAGAGAGAGAGAGAGAGAGAGAGAGAGAGAGAGAGAGAGAGAGAGAGAGAGAGAGAGAGAGAGAGAGAGAGAGAGAGCGCTAGAGAGAGAGCCCTATATAAATCTTTTCATGCAGTCAAACAAGCACAATCTCCCCGACAATACGAATTTATATTTTTTCAAAATGTTTTATTCAATAATCTGTACACAGTGGAAACACTTTTCGCTTCCAACGTTCAACACAAGGCCATTGAAATGATACAACTCCTGTGCATCTGGCAATGAAACGCACGGGCATCAAGGAAAGACTGGACCTCTTGTCAAAAACCTGTACACCACCAAACCCCACACCGTTTACACATGGTTTAATTAATACACAGACTAAGAGGAACTAAATCTGGATCAAAATCTTCATTCTAATGGTCGACTTAGCTCGTTCCTTTCACCGCGCGGCGGCGCTGCGATCGAGTGGGTCCAAACCTAGTGGTAGGTAGCCTTTGTTGGCGAGAGAGAGAGAGAGAGAGAGAGAGAGAGAGAGGGGGGGGGGGGGGGAGAGAGAGAGAGAGAGACTCAACTCTCCTCCATACTTTGGACCCACTCAACCGCGGCGCCACCACGCGGTGAAAACGAGCTAAGTCGCTCATTCATCAATGTTCTTCCAAATCAGTTTTAGAAGAAAGGCTCTTTATAATCTCTCAAACCTCTCACCCATATGAACTCAACTCTCTCTCTCTCTCTCTCTCTCTCTCTCTCTCTCTCTCTCTCTCTCTCTCTCTCTCGCATATATATCTTTATTATCCTTCTTGCATCTTTTTTTTATTTTTTAAAGGAGATACAAATGTAACATTGGAAGAAAATATAACACAAACCCACCCACCCAAAAAACAATTGTTCTTAAAAGAGGCAGAACAAACACACGAGGCAATGAGCATACAAGGCTTAATTTTTGTTGTTAATTGATTTGAATATAATTATCCCATAGAATGGGGCAGGAGGAGGGGGAGGGGTGGGGGGGGGGGGGTGGGAACAACAAAAAATGACCTTTTGCAAATGATATACCTATGTACATGCTGGCACATTATATATCAGCGTGATTACTACCAATTTTACAAACAATACACCGGGAGCGTGTTTATTGGTTAACCCTTTCACCGCCAATGTCGCATTTATGCACCACAATGGCTTACCACCTATGTCACTAAAAGGTTTCCAATCCGGACCTATTATTCGAAGGCCTTATTTTCTTAATTTTGGGAGGTAAGGAGAGGCCGAATGTTATACATGTCACAGAGGAATTCCCAATATTGCAGATATTTTTTTGTTCTCTACCCAGTTAAGCTTAATGGTATTTTTGGCTTAAAAATGGCTGGCGGTTAAAGGGTTAAAGTTCTTTTTATACTTAGATTTTCCACCCTGGCAATTTAAAAAAAATAAAATATGAACGTCAATTCACAATGCCAGTGTCGTCTTCTCATATGATTGTAAGACACTGGTTTAATAAAAACCGGGATCGAATATTACAACCTCCCCCCCCCCCCCCCCCCCCCCCCACACACACACCTAATCTCCAATAGACCTACTCCGCTCCGGCGCCCCTCCCCGATGACTTTGCAATGTCAACAATGTAAAGCAACAAAACGAAACTAAACCCCCCCCAAAATCCACTTAGACTCTAGAAGTTGCAATGTATATTTTAAAAAAAAGATTGACCTTTCACCGGTTGGCACAACGTCAACGTGAAGCAGATGAACTTCGATTTAAAACCAAGCTTTTTGCGATATAAGCAGAAAGATGATGAGTATGAAGAAAGAGTTTTATATGATAGAGGAAGACTTTGGAGAGTGCATAATTATAAGGCCTCTAAAGATTGGATTTTCAGCAGTTCATTCTGCCTTTGGGTTATATTATTTTTAAATTGAAATAATTCTTCATCAAGATCAGGGACGGTATTCACGTTGAGATAGCATGAGACTTAGCATGATGCTAACTTAGAAGCTCTTCCAATGTCCTATAGGATTTAATAGGACTTTTGGAAGAGCTTCTAAGTTAGCATCATGCTAAGTCTCATGCTATCTCGACATGAATACCGTCCCAGATGGATAAAATGATATATTTGTATACCAGAAATATATCAGTGAAGCAATATCTTTATCGCCTTGGCTTAAGGCTGTCAGACCAATCGAGGCTAGAACACCAAGGCTACGTCAAAATGTTATGTTATGCATAGTTATGCGGGGATTGTCTTTAGCCATGACAAGCTCCTAGCATAACATCATCAGTCCCCTGCCCACGTGGTGTGGTATTTTTTAAAAAAACCGGCCACACACGTAATGTTCTCATCCCTAGCTGATGCATGTGTACCCTGGTGTTCAAGTGCTTCGGTTGTTGGCATGATCCCAGGAGTCTTTTAGCCAGGCTACGTCAAAAACATAATACTAATAATTATTATTATCTTTACGAAGAGATACAACTCAGATTAGTAATACTACCACGTGGCTCTTATGTGCATGGGTGCGTTTACAACATACTGACAAAGCTGGGAGCAGGGGGGATAGTGGTGGGGTGGGGGGCAGGGGACAGGGGCCGTGTAGTTCCCCAGGCCCTGGCGGGATGCAGGGGCGGTATCCCTGTTTAGGATGAGTGGTGCAATGTTCCCCAAAAGCTGAAGGGAAAAGGCTATTTGACGGGGATTTGAGAGGCTCTTCTGGTTCAGCAAACTACAAAAGCTAAGATATATAACATAGGCAGTGACAAGTGGTGGTAGGTAGGGGCAAAATATGGGGAAGGTAAAAAAAAAAGGAAGGTTGCTAAAACAAAAAACCGTGATCCGCAGGCAGAGGGCACAGTACCAAAAAAACCCTGATTTTAAGCCTGTAGAGAAGCACCCATGTATGTTTGTGCGTGCTCTAGTCATCTGTGCCCAACATACGGTCATAGCTGAGGAAGAAAATGTTAAGCCTGTAGAGAAGCACCCATGTTTGTGTGTGCTCTAGATCTATATATAGACATTTGTGCCCAACACTACGGTCATAGCAGAGGAAGCACATTTTAAGCCTGTAGAGAAGCACCCATGTTTGTGCGTGCTCTAGACAGCTGTGCCCAACATACGGTCATAGCTGAGGAAGCAAATGTTAAGCCTGTAGTAGAGAAGCACCCATGTATGTGCGTGTACGTGTGTGCTCTATACAGCTGTGCCCAACATACGGTCATAGCAGAGGAAGAAAATGATGCTCTTGTGAAAAGTTGGGTTAGGATTTGCTTAGTTTAAAGTGGAGATGCCTTGCCTCGGCCGTGGGAGCTTTAGCCAAAGTGGAGCTTTCACCTTGAGGATGGTTCGCATGCATAGTCATGCATAGTCAGTCAGCCAGCCAGGAACAAACAGATAAATGTCTCTGAAAACATTAAGCAGCCTTCGCTTCGCTGCTGTTTAATAATCTGCTACAAATGCACGCATTCCCATTTCTGTATTATCGCCTCGATACACACATGTATATGATTTCTATTATCTTAAATCATCAACGCTATAATTCATATTGCATTATACACAACTTCATGACTCCGGGCATTAGCTTTAGCCGAGGCCCTGTCTGCTTGGGACCCCAGTTGTCCCGCAAAACAAGGGGTCCCAGGGACTCCTTCACTTACACTTCACTTACGCACTAAAATTCTAAAGGACCCTCTAAAAGAATGTGCAGGAGGTCCCAGGGATGCACTAGAAAAATTCTTTTTAGCATCCGCAATGCCACTGGGACCCTCTCTATCCCTCCTCTGGAACCCTCTGGCATTGCGGATGCTAAAAAGAATTTTTCTAGTGCATCCCTGGGACCCCCTGCACATTCTTTTAGAGGGTCATTTAGAATTTTAGTGCGTCACAGACCCACAAACGGGGGTCCCTGTGAGCCCTGGACTCACATCGGATGTGATAAAAATATAAGTAAACAAGAATAGCTGTCAGGCTGATGAAATGAATAAAAAAAACCAAGAGGTAAAGCCTTCAAGGCTCACTCGAACAGGAACATGTGGGACAACAACAAACGAAAATTGAGGGGGGTGTCTAAAGTACAAGATTGTCAATAAAATTTTAAAGTACAAATAAAACCATCGTTAATGGATACAGCTAAAAAAAATAATTAAAAAAAAGTGCCTGTGCGGAGAATCGGACCCAGAACCATTGGCATGACAGACAGACACTCTACCAATGAGCTATCGAGGCTTTCAGTGTTGATGAGTTTCTTAACTCATTTTGCCTGTTGAATACTCTCTAACCCACTAAATTTAAAATATTATGTTTGTTTATCTGTTTACAGTGTTGTTTTAAGTATATAATTAATCAAATCATTGTTGTTTGAAAGCTTGCATAGACATCTTTATGTGTGCAAAGTTTGAACAATGTAAGCCTTCTATTTCCCGAGAAAATGCCAACGTTAAAGTTTGGAGATTAGACCACGGACACAACACACACACAACTGAACAACTATCATACTATAGACTCACTTCGTGTTAACTTCATTTACACGAGTGAGCCAAAAAGCAACTGCAGCAGATCTGCCAGGGGAAACAAATAGCAATAGGAGTGTGTGCATCTTGATCAAAACCATTGCAAACACCCTATGTTTTCTTCTTCTTCGATCGCTCAGACAGTTTCCTGTCAATTATGAGCGCAGATCTATGCGTCATGCTGCCGTTATGCGCCTAACTAAGAAATAGTTAGGCCCAGCAAGTCCGACTTCGGCTGGAGGAAATGTTTTTGAAAGTGTTTCGTGAAAAAAAGGCAGGAGAATGGACCGGTAAGGCAGAAAGATAGTAGATGACAGTAAGCGAAGGGAAAAGGCAGAGTCAAAGAGAGTGACAGATTAGAGGAAGTTACAAGCACAGAACGTCCAGAAGGTGGGGGGAACTTTTTTTTTATATAAACGGTATCCCCACGGGGGGGGGGCGGGGGGAGATACCCTAATTTAAAGAGTAACGTTCCGATATTGTCTAAAAGATTTTTCTTGCTATTTTGGGCATTAAATAGAATTTATTTTATACATTTTCTTCAAATATGTCAAACTCGTTTAGATTACTATTAAATACTAAAGGGAACTAATTAAAAATACACAATACTTTTCATTCAATTAAAAAACAACATTAGGTAAACTCTGACAACATTTGACAAACTGATGATGCTGTTGACAACCAACATTAGGTGAGATATGTGCTGAGGTGCAAAAAAATAGAAAACACAACTGAGTACATACATACCAACACCATTCAATGTTACGGTTCACCATTCATGTCACGCGCTATAATGTGTACACTCACATAAATCTTGTTCTGGAATTCAGTACTTCAGTTTTGTCTTTTACAGTTTGTTTCACTCTTTTATATATATACATAACAATATCAGTTATCTATCTTTAAAACTTGTCTATAATATACGTTTCCTCGACTCTGATATATAATCTTAAACAGACCAACCATTGCTCAAGAAAGAACCACATTTTGTCAAGTACCCCATAGCCATTGTTGATAACTCTTCTGGTAACAAAACCAAAAATTGTCAAAGATAAGACAACATTCAAAGTAACCAAATAAACACGCTCTATACATATTTATGGGTCGATATACGGATGAAGAGTGCAAATAAGTGCTTCAAAATATTTGAAGTACTGTGCAAAACTCAATTTCTAATGATAGAGAAAAAAAGGTAATGACTTATCCCATAGTTAACTGTAAAAGTAAAGCCAATCTGTCTTTTTTTTTACATGATTGATTGTGGTTCAAAATATACTAAATATTTCGACCACTAACACGTGTACTCTCCAACACTTATTTTTTCAAAGAGGCCATCTCCCAAAAGTCCATTGCATCTGAGTACTAACTGCACATCTCAACTTTATATATTCAATCCAAGAATTCTTCAAAAGACACCATACCATTTCGTCCTGCTACACACAGCACCATCATGACTAGTTCTTAATCACGATTACCACAAACACAGCTCCACACAATTGTATGCACACTTCACACACACAGGTCTATACCCGAGGCTTCCACATGGCCAAAGCGACCTGCAATGGCACCAAGCCAGAAAACACGAAGGCAGCTTTGATTTTTCAACCATAAGCCATTTCCTGCATGCCATTTCCCCTAACATCTAGTGTGAAGATCTGTACATCAACGCGGTTATCTCAGAATCCTGTCGTATGGTCTGGAAAGTTGAAGAACACCATTTTCAATTCCCATAGATCTGCATCAGCCTCTTAGCTAACATCCCAGAGGCAGTCCTTGTTATTTTATTAAACACTTTGCCAGCAACGTACATCGTCTCTAGGTTTGCATGCTGGACTTAAAGAACCCTTCGTCCGTGGAACTCTCCATAAAGGTGATGCGCAAGCAGTTGCACGTGACGTCGGTGACCGTGACCTTCACCGGCTGCTCGCCCGACACAGGGTACACAAACTGGGTCTGTGGTTGGCTGTGGTGAAAGGCGCGGTACTTCTTGTGAGTCCACTCCTGCGCTTCCACAGTTTTGTCACTGGAGCTGTCGTCACAATCCATGGGGGAAGGGACGGAGGAGGTGTTGGCGTGGAAGCTGGACCCGTGATAGCTGTACTGGCCGCTGTACATGGCGCGTGCATCTGCTCTGTCCTCCTTGTCTACTGACGCTGCTGCAGCCACCAGTAATGACAGGTTGTCCAGGTGTTGCGTCGGCTGAAAACACAAAGCAAAAAGGTTTTCTGTTTAAGTGGGCATGCAATGTTCATGACAAAATGGAACTTTGTACTAAAATCAAAATTTATTCGTACAAAACAAACAACAATGTTGTTTCCATAAAGCTGAGCATTCCGACCACTTTAAATGTCCCCAAACTTATTGTTCAAATAGCAAAACAAAGAAAACCTTGAACATCATCACTATCAATTAATATCAAGAGACCATGAAAACAAGGAAGAAGTCGGCTGCCGACAGTCAAAGACAAAGTAAAAACAGTCAAAGAGCCTACCTGGTCTGAGTGGCTGGAGAGAGAGTTGAAGCTGTAGTTGTGCTTGAAGTTGGGGGACAAGGGGGACAGGGGGGAAGGAAGGGGGCTGAAGTCCCCCAGGTCTTCCAGGTAGCCGGTCTTGCAGCTGGAGAAGTAGTCCCTCTTCCACTTCTTCACGATGGAGTAGGGTGTGTTCTCCGTAGACTGCTGGCGACTGGGGGCCTTCTGGGACAGCTGGCGGAGAGGGGGTGAGCGTGTGGCCGTCTGGCGAACGAAGACCTCCTCACAGTCCTCGGTGCTGCCCGGGGCTGGTCCACTGCTGGCCGTGCACCCTGGGCTGGCCGGGTCACCACCTGTGGACAACACCGAGGTAGTGTCCGTTTAGTGTCATGGGCCTCTAGACTGTATATAACATGATGGATAGTATTAACAACAATAGCTTTTGGAGCATCATGTATATTGGGGTTTTTTGTGGTAAGTTTAAAACATTACTTTTAATGTACAGTATTTCGCCTGTTGTTCGTTACCTGCATGCTAACGAGTTAGCTTGTAGAACTTTTTATATATATATATTTGATATTTCAAACCAGAATGTTTTTTAATATTCAATATTGTTTGAATTCCCGAGTATTCAATGCATCAAACACAGTGAATTTCGAAGATAGAAAATGACCCTCCTTCCTTGCCATTGTTTTTATTCTCATCCTCTTCTAAAACCGTTAGGCCGGCTTAAGATTACCCTCTACATATCAGCTATCAAACTAATCAAATTGTATAACCCACGAAACACATTCTCCCTTTTCCTATTATTAAAAGTACAAAATATGAAAGGATCCCATCATTTACGACATGGAAAACCCAAACCCACCCACCCCACACACACAGAGTCCTTAACCCCCCCCCCCCCCCTATTACCCCTCCCTGCGCCCTCACTGACCACGGTTGACGTTGTCGTCCTCCACCACAGCCCCCTGCCCGCCGGCATCGCTGCAGTCCGACATGACGGACACCTCCCGCTGGACGCCGGCCGGGTTGAAGGTCCAGGAGGAGGAGCGGTTCTCCCGGAGGAGGGCCCCGCACTCATGGTGGCGCGGCGTGTCCCTGGCGGCCAGGCCTCCTCCTCCTGCAGGGCTGGGGCTGGGTGTGGGGGTGGCTGTAGCGGCGGGGCTGACCGGGGGGAACTGGGCGCTGTGAGGGAGGTGGCTGTTGCCGTTGTAGTCCTGGCTGTTGTCGCACTCCGTCTCAGAGCCGGAGGAGTCGCTGCACGGGCTCTCCTCCCGCTGTGGTAGAAAGACAGCGAGCCATCGGTTAGTAATAAATAATAACAAGGGAGACTATAACTGTCCATAGTAGAGTACCTTATCCATGTGAATACAAAGCTCCATGAGCAGAAGTGATGTCAAACACGGCCCACAGGACGGAAACAAACCGCGCGCTAAGAGCTCGGCCTGCTGGCCTCGCATTAACTCTTTGGTTTCTGTATTTAGAGACGTTTCAACTGCTGTTCAATCATGAGAACCTCTTTAGCTGCTGCGAAATTGTATCCTGTTGATTCCTACGGGCCTCATTTGCTCGTGATATCATGCAACATGATGCAACTGTTTTTACTTTGCTCTTCTATAATTGCAATGCGATGAGGGTTTTTTCCCCTTTTCTTTCTGGGGTAAGTATTGTTTATGAAAGAGAAACAGGCTGCTGAAAACGTGCCGCATATTCACAATAACATAACACCCCTTTATACAGTTTTACTCTCTCTGGAAACCTAGGAATAGGGAGATAGAGAGCTCTATAAAGCCAGGAATCTGCAGTTGTTCCCATTCAACCTCAAAAGCGGTTCTCAGGAACGAAATGCTTATATAGCGAACAGTCTTGCTAAGCAACTCAACTGTAGTAGTAGCGAAGAACTGGTTTCACGTTTCGTGTGTATACAGCAATATTTTTATCTATCCCCGCTGAAAATTATAACTAAAAGTACACGGAATAACAAACATATCATATTATATATATATATATGTGCTTATGTGTGCTGTGTGCTTATCAAGAACTTCTTACAAAGCTTTTCTCCAGCCGCCCACACGGATATGCTGCTGAGCCATGGTAATTCTCAGTTAGGCGCTTAACGGCAGCATGACGCAACCGCGCTCATAATTAACGGGAAACTGTGACTGAACGATCGACGAAGAATAATAAGAATAGGAAGGCAAGGAGATGTAAGAGCAGAGAAGTGCCAAGGACAGCTGACATGGGACAGATAGCTGACATGGAGATTTACATCTTTGCACTGGCGTACTCTGGATGCATGCATTAGCACGTTTTTATGCACGTAATATGCTGGCACGCGTGTGTCTGCATGGCTCTTATACGAGCGTGCAGTGACTTAGTTATTGCTGATTTCAAGTAGGCCAAGGCTACAGTACAGTGATGTGATATAAAGAGGTAAGATAGGATCAACATAACGAATCAGAATGTATGCCAAAGCACGGGAAAGATGTGCATCGAATGAGTGTCCTCTGCTCCTGTTAAATCCATGCCTTTTCCCCCTTTCTTCTTCTTCTGCGTTCCCACAATGGGTAAGGTACGCATGTGTCCGGTTTTCAGTTTTCAATGGTCTCCCCGCTGCGCACAGCCGACACATTCCGATTTCGAATGAGCTCAAAGGAAAAAAAATATTTGCAATATTTTTTTGAGAAATAAAAGCAGGAGAATGGGCCAATAAGTCAAGTAAATCGAGAATTCTGATCGCTTCTCGGCCTTTTGGCTAAGACAGTGATTCAGGAACATAATTGTTTTGTATATACCATGGTTGGTTTGTTCAGCCCGTCGAGCATGGCGAAAGCCGATACGCGACGTTAAACTGAACTTCCATCCAATAAATCAGAAAGATAGCAGATGACAGAGAGCAAAGGGAAAAGGCAGAGTCAAAGAGAGTGGCAGATTAGAGGCAGTTACAAGCTCAGAACGTCCAGAAGGTGGGGGAACTATTTTCACGAAAGACCCCCCGGTATCCCCACGGGGAGTTTCCCCCTTTCAATTCCAAGCACAGTTACCCACCTGGCTTCTCCTCTTCTTCATCAGCCTTCTCTTTTTCCGCCATTCGGACCGTCTGCAACAGACAAAAACAACAACAGCGGAATAAGAACTATGCGTTTTGAATGTACTTCACTGGTTGTATGCAAACCAATTGACATAGGCTAGAACACCAAGGCAGGGCTCTATGAAGCACTAAAATTCTACAGGACCCTCTAAAAGAATGTACAGGGGGTCCCAGGGATGCACTAGAAAAAATATTTTTTAGCATTCGATATGCCACTGGGACCCTCTATCCTGCCTATAGAACCCTCTATAATGTAAGTGAAGGAGTCCCTGGGACCCCTTGTTTTGCGGGACGATTGGGAGCCCTGCCAAGGCCACGTCAAAATGTTTTTATGCTATGCATAGTTATGCGGGGATTGTCTTTAGCCATGACAAGCCCCTATACTAGCATAACGTCATCCGTCTCCGAAATCCCCCGAAGACGGGAGTGTGGCTACCCACATGGCGGGGGTAATCAACAATGATCACACACGTAACTCGCCCTTTGATGACACGTTTTTAACCGATACTTATTGTTCTCAAACAAACATCTAAGCAAAGACAACTTAACTCCCTATGCATATGGGAAACAATTAAAGACCCACCAGATCGCGTGTCAAAATCACGGGTTTCACGGGTTTTCCCTCTTATAGCTGGTAAGAAATCTTGTTTTGACCAGGCTTGATTCCCATACAAATGCCCCAAAATTGAAAACGAAACATTTTAAATAGCAGCCTAAATTTTAAGTTGAGGACATTTGTATGTGGGTCACAGCTACCCAGAAAAAAAACAAGGGGCTTAATCGTGGTGGGTCAGTGTCTTTAAAACAAACTAAAGACAGTGGGAAAAAGAATGACAGAAAACCTAGTGGGGGTGGGGGGTGGGGGGCAATATCTTTCCCAGAGACAATGATTCATGGAGCCACGTGGCGATGAGGGGGTTGGGGGTGGGTGGGGTGTGACACATCACTATGCTAGTGCTCTTGTCTATCGATTCAATGTACAGACAGGGCCCTGGTCACAATGACCCACCACACGAGGGGCGCGCGCCCGTAGTGTGTGTGCCCAGAGGAGACACTGCCCAGTGCGGCCAGTAGAACCGGTCAAGTCTGGCCCGTCACAAGCTACTGGTCTGTCGATTTGTCATCGACGTGTCAGCTGAGCAAAACTCTTCTTTTAGAGTTATGTATGTCTCTTTTCTTTAATGGTCAACCTATACATGGCGATATTTTTCACGCCAGAGGGCAGTCAATGCACTAGGGGCTTATCACACGATTTTCTTACTTGGGCGTAGTGACAGAGAGAGAGTGATGGTAGGACCACTCACTGTCTCTCTCTCTCTTTCTTTATCCCCAACTAATAATATAGAGAGGATTAGCCCCACACGAGCGTCATGCCCTCTGGCGTGAGAAAAATCGCACTAAGTCTCTCATTCTTGAACAAGAAGCATTCTACTAATTCCATTTTCATGCTGGGATACTAGGTTATCTAGTTTTTTTCTCTCGATTGGACCCGTTAAGTAGGTAGGGCTCCCAATCGTCCCGCAAAACAAGGGGTCCCAGGACTCTTTCACTTACAGTATAAAGGGTCCTAGAGGCGGGATAGAGGGTCCTCAATTCTGATCGCTTCTCGGCCTTTTGGCTAAGACAGTGATTCAGGAACATAAATTTTTGTTTATACCCTGGTTGGTTTGTTCAGCCCGTCGTACATGGCGAACGCCGATACGCGACGTTAAACTGAACTTCCATCCAGAGGGTCCCAGTGGCATTGCAAATGATAAAAATATTTTTTCTAGTACATCCCTGGGACCTCCAGCACATTCTTTTAGAGGGTCCTTTAGAATTTTAGTACTTCATAGACCCCCAAATGGGGGTCCCTGGGAGCCCTGAGTAGGCATAATTCTAGAAGAGACCGGCACCAGTTCCAATGAGGGATGGAACATTTTGTTCCAATACAATTGTAGGCCAACATAATTATCTCCCAATTGTATGATCCGAGATGGACGGGACAGTGTAAGATCAGTATTTCTGGCGCGCGTGTGTGTGTGTGTGTGTGTGTGTGTGTATGTGCGTGTGTGTGTGTGTGTGTGTGTGCGTGCGTGTGTGTGTGCGTACACACGCGCGTGCGATCTATGTGTTGCGCTGTGCCTGACGTAGCGGTTCAACTGAATGAAAGTCAACTTTTGTTTAACACCCTACACTGTGTGCAGAGGTCAAAGCGCTGAACAGGATATTGGCACAAGGAATGAAAGAATGCGGAACAGACCGTCTGCAAAAAAAAACAAGTGCAACGCCGGGCGGCTGCAAAGTCCCCTCGCAGCATCGTGAGCTACTCCGAAATCGGAATGTGTCGGCTGTACACATACATAAAAACGCATCAAAACAGCACGTAACTACATAAAAGGGCATCAAAACAGCACGTAACTGAATGTTTTTTTTATATATAGCCTTGGGGTGATTTGAGCGCGCGCGATCATGCGCACAGAAAAAATTCATGACAACTGTGTTATAGACCATTCATCAAGAAATGCTGTGGGGAAAAACTGCATTAAAATACATGCAAAACTTCGCGAGATATTAGCGATTATGTGTTTCGGGGTTTGAACCCCGTAACTGGCGCGACCTTGACCTTAATGTAAAACTAAATACATCAGTGGATAGCTCGCATCTTGGCAAACTAGTATACCAAAGTTGATGATGATAGACTGACTAGTTTTTGAGAAAAACGGACGAATAGCCGGACGAACGGACACCGGACGGACGGACCAAACAAAAACAATAGCTCCCCGAACCTTCGGCTCGGGGACTAATAAACTGACACAGACAGACAGACAGACAGACAGATAGATAAACCTGCATGGTGTAGAGCCAAGGATAACCCTTTCTATTCGTTTCATAAATCGGCTGAAATCATACTGCGCAATAATAGCAGTACCACGATGAGTTTCCCTGTCAGTGCCCTATACTAACTGAACCAGAACCACGCTGTAGACTGACTGTGGCAAAGGTGCAGTTTAGCTACCCCCTCCAGTTCACGGCTTTTACTTCTTCTTCTGCGTTCCCAGGCCATATGGCCATAATGGGTAAGGTACATAAATGTGTCCGGTTTTCAGTTTTCACTGGTCTCCCCGCTGCGTACAGCCGACACATTCTGAATTCGGAGGAGCTCAATGGAGAGAGAGAACTATTTGGAAGATTGTTTTTGAAAAAAGGCAGGAGAATGGGTCAATAAGTCAGAAAGATAGTAGATAATAGAAAGCAAAGGGAAAAGGCAGAGTCAAAGAGAGTAGCAGATTATAGGAAGATACAAGCACAGAACTTTCCAGAAGGTGGCGGAACTATTTTTACAAAATACCCCCGCCCCGGTATCCCCCTCGTGGAGGGGGCGGGATCGTCCAGCTCCCCGTATGGAGGCACGAGGCATCCACCCACTGTCCCAGGCTTTTACTCAATGTATTGTTCTTTTACTTTTAGGCTTATGTAATTTAAGTAACTCG
This sequence comes from Phymorhynchus buccinoides, assembly GCA_017654935.2. Lineage (NCBI taxonomy): Eukaryota > Metazoa > Mollusca > Gastropoda > Neogastropoda > Raphitomidae > Phymorhynchus > Phymorhynchus buccinoides. The sequence goes on from CM065680.1 coordinate 50,148,916, forward strand.
AGCAAGACAAAATGTTACTTCCTTAAATCTTAGTGAACACTTTCAATATCTTGTACTCAAACTGTCGCATAGAAAACAAGCAACATTCTGCCATTTTTTGAGGGGAAAGGATAAGGTTAGAGGTTAGATCAGCCTATGGGATCATTTTCATTAAACCGAAAGAAGCAGATTTCGAGACTGAGGGTCGTAGTAAACATAAGGGAGAGGTAGGGTAAGACGGGGTAAAAAGCCCATGGGCGGGTAAGAAGCCCATGCCAATTATCTCATGAAATGAAGCAAATTTCAGTACATTTTGCCCATGAATGTGACTGAAATTTGCTTCATTTCATGAGATAATTGGCATGGGCTTCTTACCCGCCCATGGGCTTTTTACCCCGTCTTCCCCTATTGCCGAAAGAGCATTGATGGAGGGTAGCAAAACGGCACCTTCTTGCTGGAGACTGAAAGTGGTGACGTGTATTATGGAAGTTAGAGAGATGGAGATGGGTTGAATGATTGTGCTGAGGTGGGGGTGGGGGTGGGGTGGTAGAGTGGGTTTGAATGGAGAGGGGGTGGTTGGGGTGGAGGCAGAGATAGCTTATCTGTTTGTCGGGTTTCTAGAGAGAGAGAGAGAGAGAGAGACTGAGACTGCTGCCTGTGTGGGCGCACTTAGCTCAATGGTCCAGATGCTTGGCATTCCAGACGATCTTGTAGTTGTACTGTGCAACTAACTTATGGATTGTAGTTCGGGTGTTAATAGTTGCACTTAGTAGTAATTGTGTACGTATTGCATGTGCCATGGTAGATCCGATAGAACTGAGTCGTGTGTGTGTGTGTGTGCGCGCGCGCGCGCGTGTGTGTGTGTGCGTGTGTGTGTGCGTGTGTGGTTGAGTGTGTGCGCGCGGGCATGTGTGTAAGTGTGAATTTACTTCAGTGCCGAGTTTCAGTTAACGATGTGTGTGTCAGTGTGTGCTTGCTTATCAGGCGTTTATGCACACAGAGAGAGAGAGAGAGAGAGAGAGAGAGAGAGAGAGAGAGAGAGAGAGAGAGAGAGAGAGAGAGAGAGAGAGAGAGAGAGAGGAGAGGGAGGGAGAGAGAGAGAGAGAGGGAGGAAAGGTTTTTAGAGAGAGAGAGAGAGAGAGAGAGAGAGAGAGAGAGAGAGAGAGAGAGAGAGAGAGAGAGAGAGAGAGAGAGAGAGAGACCGAAACTGAGTCAGACAGATGGGCAGATAGGAGTTTTGACATTTTGCCAGCATCATGTCTGGAAACCAACTGGGGTCTGCGTGGGATAACAAATTCAATGTAAAATTGTGGACGATCGCGCCTGATTGAGAAATTGATGCTTTAGAAAAGATACCAACGCATTGATCAATTAAAAGCTTAACTACTAGATTTGGAGGCACTTTGATAGCATGAACTTGCCAGAAATTAGGTTAATTAGTCCTCGAGCCGAAGGTTCGGGGAGCTATTGTTTAAAGCTTGTTTGTGTGTTGTTCTTTGTTGTCGCATTGCGCACCCTGACTTAAAGACTCCAGGGATCATCCCAACAGCCGAAGCACTTGAACACTATGGTACAAAGCTAGGGATGAGAGCATTATGTGTGTGACCGGTTTTTATTACCGTGTACCACGCCACGTGGGCAGCCACACTCCGACTTCCGGGAGGATTTTAAAGAATGATGATGTTATGCTGGGAGCTTTTTATATGGCTAAAGACAATCCCCGCATAACTGTGCAGAGCATAACAACATTTTGATGTAGCCTTGGTGTTCTAGCCTATGTCAATTGGTCTGACACAAGGCGGGGTTAAATTAATATATTTCATTGAGCACCGCACACAGCGACGTTGCTTCATCAAACTGCCTTTTTCAAGTCAGTTGCTAATTCAGTGCTCGATTGAACTAACAAAGTTCGCAGGTATCTTGGCCATCTTTTTAATGTAAACCAGTCTTGTGCCAGTGACATGTCATGACCCGCAGTAATGCACCAATTGATTCACGTGTCAGTGTGACCCCAGGCCGTCGACCTTCCTCGCTTGCAATGCTTCAGTCGCAATTTGAAAGACGATAGGCCTAGTTGCCTACTGCCAGTGCAACTGCAAGACTCTTAGGGTCGGTGTACATCTCGTGTGATGGCTAATACAAAGCATCTGTTTTGTTTCATTCTGTGTCTTTCTCACATCTGCTGCCATGTCATTCACACCGACTGGCGTGCGTTATTTACGCATTTGGTCTGCTGTCGCCCATGATTTTTGCGTCTTGGGGAAGGGAGACCAAAAGAAGCGGACCTGCTTGTCGCAGTCAAAAAAGTCGCTCAGTCAAATAAATCGCCCGGCTACTATGAGAGTATGTATTTGCGATATTTTGCGACATTGAGCATGAACCACAAATTTCACTTTTTTCTAGGGTTAGGGATAGGGTTAGGGTTAGGGTTAGGGTTAGGTAAATGGTTCAAGTACAGAAAAAGTGAAATTTCTGGTTGTCGCAAATACACTCTCATAGTAGCGGGCGATTTATTTGACTGAGCGACTTTTTTGACTGCGACACTGCTTGTGTGCATAACCTGTCAGCGAGTCAAAAGTAACAAGGCGTGGTGCCATTTGTCAAACGATTGTCAAACATGTTGTGTAGTACTTACTACACTGATGGACACCGAGCTTTAGACGAGGTTAAGCATTCCAGTTTTGTCACGTTCACGTTAGCCATAGGGTAGGACCATTGAGCGAAAGTTATTTGTTTAGGACGGTCACACACACACACACACACACACACGTCAATGGACTGATGCAGTTCTGGAGTGGTGTGGGGTAGTTATGCACTGCCTAAAAACAATCCAACATTGGTGGATCGGCTCGCTATTCGTATTATACTCAGTTTTGTCTATCTTGTATTTTAGTCCTCCCCTATCCCCCTCCTAAAATTTTCGCATGGAAAAACTTCACCGGGTGTCTAAAGTACAAGATTGCTTTACTTCGTATACATACTAACTAAAGGTAAGAGCACGGTTTAAGAATGGAATTAAAACGCTGCCCCGCCCACCCCACCACCAGCTACGCAATAAATTGACAGATAAAATCGACCTACACTCATCAGGCATGTTTCCTTGCTTGTTTTTTAAAAAAATTATTAACTTCTCGTAGTTTTTTGTTGTGTTTTTTGCTTTGTAGGCAAGGCCTATCATATTTTATGGACGATAATCAGTCATATAATTCATGGTTGTAGATATAATGGTGCGTTTTGAGTCTTGTGACACGACTTTCAACAGCTGCAAGTGCGTGGGAGTACCACCGCTGTGTCCTTAGCACGTAGGCTGTGTGGGCGCAGCGGGCGACAGACTGAGATAACTGTATAATGTGTTTTTTGTATATACTATTAATTAATAAGGCCTACAAGTAGGCCTACATTGATTGAGTGAACAACGTTGCGTTGCCAAAGTTGTCAGGATTGTAGATGATTAGAAAAAAATGATTGAAGAAACGACCCTCTCCGTTATAGGGGGAAGACGGGGTAAAAAGCGCATGGGCGGGTAAGAAGCCCACCCCAATTATCTCATGAAATGAAGCAAATTTCAGTCTCATTTTGCCCATGAGACGAGCGTTAATGTCTAGCATTCGTCTCATGGGCAAATTTGACTGAAAATTTCTTTATTTCATGAGATAATTGGGGTGGGCTTCTTACCCGCCCATGCTGCTTTTTACCCCGTCTTCCCTATGTAGGCCTACATTGATTGAGTGAACAACGTTGCGTTGCCAAAGTTGTCAGGATTGTAGATGATTGAAAAAATGATTGAAGAAACGACCCTCTCCGTTACATGTAGGCCTACATTGATTGAGTGAACAACGTTGCGTTGCCAAAGTTGTAAGGATTGTAGATGAATGGAAAAATGGGGAAAATGATTGAAGAAACGACCCTCTCCGTTATCTTTCACTACCATTTCTCACTATTCGTAGTGCATCCCCACTAAATTCCTTTCTTACACCTTTCTACTCCCACCCTTCTAAACGAAAAACAATGTACAGAATAATTATGCAAACTCTTCACACACGCGCGCGTGCGCCGGTGCACGTGTGCACTCGCCACTCACGCACAAAATACAGAATTCTCAGGGCTCCCAGGAAGCACTAAAATTCTAAAGGACCCTCTAAAAGAATGTGCAGGGGGTCACAGGAATGCACTAGAAAAATTCTTTTTAGCATTATTTATGCTACTGGGACCCTCTATCCCGCCTCTAGGACCCTCTATAGTGTAAGTGAAGGAGTCCCTGGGACCCCTTGTTTTGCGGGACGATTGGGAGCCTTGATTCTGGCATGTAGACACGTATCCTATGCGCTTGGTTACACATACATGTACAAACACACACGCTCACGCACGCACACGCACGCGCACGCACGCACACACACTAGAGTTGTGAGAGAATGAATAAGGGGACAAGAGCATGTTTGCAACAACATTAAACATATATTATCTATTTTGAGTTAACTATATTTAGTCATTTACAGATTGACAGGAGGCCTAACCCGAATATTTGACCGAAAATCCAACTCAGCAACAAAACCTGATGTTGAATTTATGAGGCCTTGTTACTGAACTGTCCCTTCAGTCTCCTTGGAAACCTGGCAGTTTACATCAAGGTAAGGCGCCCAGTTTTTGACATTACTCTCTCTCTCTCTCTCTCTCACACACACACACGTACACACACACACACACGCGCGCACGATCGCACACATACATGCACACGCACAGGCAGGCACGTGAACTGGTAAGGCTGCACAATTTAGCTGCTTCTGACGATTGGGGTAGCAGTGTGTGTGTGTGCACAGGTGCGAATTCTGAACAATCATGATACTTGATTATGAATATTGATATTATTAAGTGTGCATAGTAATTTATGACAGCACTCCAAGAGGCAGAAAAGGAGAGATGAGAGGTAAATTAGAGCCTACATAGAGCCTCTCTGACCAGTGATGTACCGAGGATCGAAAAGTGATAGGACAAACTGTCCTGAGACAAGAGAAATCAACGGGACAATATCCTGGCTCTTGCAGAAATCAATAAATAAGACAAAGCGTGCCAATGTCAAAATTGTAATCAGACATGTGTCCTGACAGGGGAGAACACAATAGGCCTTTTTCAATCATAATAGGTCAATGTCCTATGACCGAGGCCTCGGGACATCACTGTCTGACAGTTGGTGGAAAGCAAAATTGAATCCCACTCAAATGATTCGTGCCACAGCTGTATTATCAAAGCAGGCGCATGACAGCATCATTAATAACCCTACTTTTAATACATGTAACTTGTGTACTGTAAAGGGCCAGCCACACGTCCACTAAAATCGCACGACTGTACGATACGATTCGATCACGTGGTCTCGATGCGCCAATCACATTTGTTCTTGGAGACCACGTGATCGAATCGTATCGTAGAGTCGTGCGATGTCAGTGGACGTGTGGCTGGCCCTTTAGACGTCCAACTTGAATAAAGTGAACGGCCTATGTAAGGCACGCTTCCCGTGAAGCAGAGGTATTTCTTGCTTCTGCCTGCTTCTGTCGTTTTAAAAATACTGTCTGTGTTCCCAGGCCACATGGCCCATAATGGGTGAAATATGATTCTGAATAATATATAATACATCCTCGTCTTCTTCGATCGCTCAGTTTCCTGTCAATTGTGAGCGCAGATGCGTCATGCTGCCGTTATGCGCCTAACTAAAGAAATAGTTAGGCCCAGCAAGTCCGACTTCGGCTGGAGGAAATCTTTTTGAAAGTGTTTCTTGAAAAAAGGCAGGAGAATGGGACCCCGTTAGGCAGAAAGATAGAACTTCCAGAAGGAGGGGGAACTATTTGTACAAAAGACCCCGGTATCCCCACGGGGGGGGGGGGGGGGGGGGGGGGGGGGGGGGGTTGTCCAATATTCAGTTTCATGGTCTTCTAAATCCTCCTCGTATTCAGTCAACGCTTTCCCGTTGTGGAGGGAGATGAAAGAAGAAAATCTGTTTGGACGATTTGTATAGATCTAGAAAAAAATAAATAAAGGTAGACTAGTAGAAACTAGAACGGCAAAACAAAAATAGTAGATGACAGTAAGAAAACGAAAAGCAGGCAAGGAGAGTGAAAGATCAAAGTCGCTGGCTAGCACACTTGTTTATGTAAAGAAGGCGGGGGAACTATTTGTGCTGAGACACCCACCCCTACGACCCCTCCCCCTCCCGGTATCCCCCTTCGGGGCATTGTTTTAATTTTATGGTCATTTAAACTGCGAAGAAATGCACCATGGCGACATCATCAACATTCACCGCGCCACCTCAGCTCCCCAAAATAGACCTGACGGATGCTGACAGCCCGTTGCGAATACGCCTCCGCTGAGCCACCGTGGAGACAGCTCCCCCTACCCCCCCCCCCCCCCGACCCCCTCACCCCCACCCCCCTCCCTGACTACCGCCGCACTCAAAATAGCAACATAAGCACGTGCCGCGTTCCACTTATTGTAAACAACTTGCCCAGCGCCACAACTGAACGCCGCCGTGTTTCACTTATTTGGTAAAGAACAGTACAAATACCACAATGTCAATCAGCCATACCGAACAAAACAAAACAAATGAGAGAGAGAGAGAGAGAGAGAGAGAGAGAGAGAGAGAGAGAGAGAGAGAGAGAGAGAGAGAGAGAGAGAGAGAGAGAGAGAGAGAGAGAGAGAGAGAGAGAGAGAGAGAGAGAGAGAGAGAGAGAGAGAGAGAGAGAGAGAGAGAGAGAAGAGAGAGAGAGAGAGAGAGAGGAGAGAGAGAGAGAGAGAGAGAGAGAGAGAGAGAGCTTACTTCGTTTCATACTCCGCAATCAGCAAGGGATCAAGGATGTTTTCCTTGGGTTCCCACGTGCTTTGTCTGAAACAAGACACAGCAATATTATTATCGTAATGCCTGACAAAACGTTCACCATTGGGCATACAGGGTCTTTATTGTTATTTCAAACGAATTTACCCCTAACAAGATGACCATAATGATGGTTTAATTTGTTTTGCCTTGACATTTTCATGTATCAGAGATGCCAGAGGATTTGCGGCTTTTGACATTAGTCCAGATATTCCACCGTTTTTAATGGACCCTATTTTGATAAGCGCAATATGTTTACTTTCATGTAGCAGTTTCGTCAAATGTCTTTAGACGAGGTTAAGCATTCCAGTTTTGTCACGTTCACGTTAGCCAAAGATTTGCCCTGCCATTTTCTTTAAAGTCACGTTTAGGCATGATTTCAGTAGTTCCTATTTAACCCTCTAGATCCCTGACTGTCATGCATACTGGATTTTTTTAGAGGATTGGACTTCAGACTATTTGAAACCCGATCTTTCGTGCGAATTCAAGTTCACAACTAGGACAATTACAATTAGGACGTCAATTTGTTTGTTCATGACTTGATCCTCTGAAAACTCCGGGGCATGACAAGCAAGGACCAAGAGGGTTAAACAGGAACGACTAAAATCATACCTAAACATGACTTTAAAAAATGGCACGATTCTTAAAGAAGCCATTAAAAACTGCTACATGAAAGTAGTAAAGATCGCGCATATCATCAATGTGATTTCGTAATTAAAAAAATATTTTAAAAAGCCGCGAATTATCTGGCATTTATTATTACTCGAAACAATCAAGGCAAAACATTTCATTTTCTGAAAGTTAACACCATCATTGTACTCATCTTGCATGTAACCACGGAAACTTCACGTCAACAACCGCATTCGGGGAGAGAGTACCACACACAACCTTGGAACACAGTCCCCTTTTAAAAGTTCCTACTTCGATGTACCTCTTTCGGGTGACTGATGTCAGCATAGCAGGCCCGTTAAATCATTGATTGGAAATTAACCTCTCATCCGAAAGCGGCTATTTTGGCTCGTTTTAAGTTCTTTCTTATTGTGATTAGAGACACTACTGAAGCTGTGTGAGAGAGAGAGAGAGAGAGAGAGAGAGAGAGAGAGAGAGAGAGAGAGAGAGAGAGAGAGAGAGAGAGAGAGAGAGAGAGAGAGAGAGAGAGAGAGAGAGACAGAGAGAGAGAGAGAGAGAGAGAGAGAGAGAGAGAGAGAGAGAGAGAGAGAGAGAGAGAGAGAGAGAGAGAGAGAGAGAGAGAGAGAGAGAGAGAGAGAGAGAGAGAGAGAGAGAGAGAGAGAGAGAGATTCAGATTATCAGCGTGCCTGGGTCATTGAACCGTATTGTGGGTGATTTGAACCCTCCAGTGGTCACCTGACCCATGAAGTTTACCATAAAATGTAAGTGTAGTACTACAGCGACACATCACTGGACCATCATTTTGGAAATTGGCCCATCGTTTTCTGTAAGCAGGGGTCATCTGACCCATGAAGTTTAAAAACAATATGAAGCTCTGGAGGGAGGGAGAGAGAGAGAGAGAGGGGAGAGAGAGAGAGAGAGAGAGAGAGAGAGAGAGAGAGAGAGAGAGAGAGAGAGAGAGAGAGAGAGAGAGAGAGAGAGAGAGAGAGAGAGATAAACATCCCCAACTGGAAGAAGAAGAAGAAGAAGGAGAGAGAGAGAGAGAGAGAGAGAGAGAGAGAGAGAGAGAGAGAGAGAGAGAGAGAGAGAGAGAGAGAGAGAGAGAGAGAGAGAGAGAGAATGGCAGGATAAACATCCCCAACTGGAAGAAGAAGAAGAGAGGAGAGAGAGAGAGAGAGAGAGAGAGAGAGAGAGAGAGAGAGAGAGAGAGAGAGAGAGAGAGAGAGAGAGAGAGAGAGAGAGAGAGATGGGGGAGGGGAGGCATAATATATCACAAAGTTGGTTTACCTTGCATTCTACTATTTATTGTTTGAAAATAAAACCTCAGTACTTTAATTTAATTGGTATTTAATTTAAAGTGTGCCAAGGACACAAGAGAAACTGGGGGAAAGGCCGCGGACGGCGGAAGTACACCACATGCCACCCAAAAGCCTGTGGCTTTGTGATGCCACACGGAGAAAAATCGATGCAATCGCCGCGGACTCTCACTTGCTGCGCGCGACGAGCTATGAATGAGCTCATGTGGCCGATTCAAATTTAGCGGCCGTTACACAAGCATACATGCGGCCAAAAAAAAGAACAGAAACATTGACTTACTTTGAGGAATAACCTTTCCATTTCACCAAGTATTCCACTTTGCCCTGCAACAGAAAAAAAAATCACCACAAATTTTAAATCCCTCAAATTCAAAATGAAAAGTAAAACTAGAACCTCTCACTGACTCTACATCGTCATTGACATTGCTCGCTGAGAATAACTTAAATAAGGACAGTGACCTGATAAGTCACAAATAAGGGGCCTGAAATTCTATTTTGAGAAAAACAATATTATGAGATCAAAAGACTTTTTTGGTATGATAATGACTAAACTGGAACCAAAATTCTCATGGAGTCAGTACCCGTTTTTAGAGTTAGGTTGTCCACTACACACGATGTAATTTACACTATGCAGAAGAACAATCCAGGAACTGACAGTGGCTAACATTGGCTGATTAAAAAAAAAAAATCCTTTGACAGTTCAACTTACCCTTCGGTATCGCTTCTTGGTGATAAAATCCGCTTGAAACACACGATCACCAAACGCAGGTAGCTCCATGCCTGTTGCGGTTAGAAACAACACTGACAGTAGGGAATGTAAACTGCCGTCTGCTTCCTTGTCGTCTGCTGTTTGTCCAGCAAAACCACCATGCGCGCAGCACGCCAGTGACTGGCTCGGCACGCGCTGGCTCAACAAATCACCGTCTGCAAAGCTGTGCGTAATGTTGAACTTTGAAAGTAATGAATGAAAAGTTATATTTAAACGACTATGGTAATTACGTAAGCAAGGGTGGGAAGGAGGGGGGGGGGAGTTAGAGGGATGAAAGGGAAGAACCAGGAAAGGAACAGCTCCAGACAGCTCATATGAGAGGGAGAGGGGGGGATTATGTGAATGGATGTTTAACTGAATCCGCTTTTTTAGAAAACTTGAAGTTTCAGGTAGTTTCGGCACATACGTACACTCAAAACATTCAAACTGTTTAGCAAACAAGAATATTTACAGGCCTTTTTACTTAATATCGTGAACCCACTTTAGATTTGGATATCCTATAAACATAATAACACAATATATAAAAATGTATTTTTAAAAAAAACACCTTTGGGTTGCACGTGTAGACGGTGATTTGTCTGTTGTTGTCTTCGGGTCGCCAAGTACCAAAATAGTGGTGGAAAGGTTGGCCACGTTTCTATTTATGTCGAGGGGGGTTTCTTCACAGCAATGACCTTGAGCGTGGTGTTACGCCACGCTGCTGCGGCTACGCCGGTAAACACCGTGTTTGAACACGTCAGCGTTGTCTATCAGGCGTGGCTTCGGGTTTGAGCAAACTGGGCCGAGACCATTTTCAAAGCTGTTAAACTGCTTGGGAACATTCTACAAACTACCCCGGTCCCCCCTACTAGTATCCTGCCTCACTGGGCTATAATCGACGGTGATTGGGAAACTGCGCAGTTTAGTTAGCATTGTAGGGTAGGCCTAAATGATTGATGATGCGGCACGAGGGGCCCTGTCGCCATAACATGCAATAACAGCGCAATAATTTCAACATGATACACGTAACGATTCTCTAAACACGAACGCAACATTTCGAGCCCTTTAAAACACAGTCTGCATGATGATGATAATTTTAAATTACGTACTGATGTGAACAACTGGTTAATTCAACACCAACGTCATCATCGACCGTTGTCGTCTGATCATCAATAATAGGTTTAATATAATTGTTCTTAACATAGGCCTAACGCATTTTTCTCTGTAGATATTCTTCATGGCGAAAGGCATTTAGCAAGACCGTTTCCTTGTTTGACATTTTATTTATATATGTTGTGGTTGTGTAGGGGGGGGGCATAATTATCCTACATTGCCTAATAAGTTACATTAAATTAAATGTTTTTAAAGTGGTATGACTCTCTCTCTCTCTTCTCCAGAGGGCTGGATGTAAAAAAAAGCATGTTATTGCTTACTTCTATTACCCTCTATAAATAAAATTCATTCAATTCAATCCAATCTCTCTCTCTCTCTCTCTCTCTCTCTCTCTCTCTCTCTCTCTCTCTCTCTCTCTCTCTCTCTCTCTCTCTCTCTCTCTCTCTCTCTCTCTCTGTGCGTGTGTGTGTGTATGTGTGCGTGTGTCACACTAGTCATGTATGTGTGTGCGCGCGTGCCTGACGAAATTACTATATAAAAAAAAACCCACAAGTTATTAAAGTTTTCAATAACATTTGTTCCGGCGGAGGTTTCGAATTGCTAAAGCACGTTCCTTTACGTTTAGGGGTTAATCTGACTTGCCTATAAAACTTTTGTCACCACCACCACCATCATCATCATCCGGTCGTTGTCGTCGTCGTCGTCATCACTCATCATCATCACTGTTGCAACAACGACCACCGCCACCATCACCACCATTATCGAACGAACGAACGAAAAATGGTGTTTTACGTCCACCATTATCGATGAAATGATGAAAATGATGTTTTACGTCCTCTCGGTCATAGACACATATGGGACATTTGTAAATACAAAGATGGTGGGAATAATACTGGAGGCAATGCCCAGAGGCAGTGCAACACCAGTAAAGTCCCGAGTTTTTAACAATATAAATAGGTGTAGCGGTAACCACGCCTCGGTTAAACCTCATCGGCTATGGTACCGCCACATTGTCTGGGTATGGGTCCACCATTATCATCAACATCAATCATCTTTGGTGTTCCTATGTCAAGATCAGATGATGATGTTTGCGAGTGGAATGTTGGAAGAAGTAGATTTGGTTTTTTTACCTGTATCTTTTTGTATGTAGGCCTATTCGTAGATGAGCTTTCGTATCAAACATTAATTTGCTGTTTTGTATTCTATTTCTTAACACAGTGGCTACGGATATGGCGTTCGTGCAGACACTCAGACCATGTTCAGGGATAGTAACTCTTCCTAGTCGAATTTTTCGTCAACAACATGCATGCCACGAGACACCTCTG